>JAEQBH010001001.1:0-313352 GCA_016808115.1 Tetrastigma voinierianum
CTCTTATTTCACACTTTTATTGTATTGTGAGGTGCCGATATAAAACTCGACTTCACGAGGTCAGGTGTAGCGAGGATCCGCCAGATGACTCCCAACCAGCTAGGTTTAGGGCATCAGTCGAGGATCTTAACCACTAACTCTGGGTTTCACCCGGACTTGAATGATTTCTAGAATCGGCCTCCTGACTACGCTAAACTCCACCCATCCACCCATGCGAGCCGTAGGTCGGTGGCTCCCAGCCCCGATTGGTTTAGGGCGCGGGCTTTAAAGGCTTTCGTAGTAGACCCTCCCGGTCATTTTTCGGGTTTCAAGCTGAAGCACCACGGCTTTCTATTCTCTTTTCTTTTTCTTTTTCTTTGTCTTCTCTTTTTCTTTTGGAAGACACATTGGCGCTTCATTCTTGAGAACTACAACCTATGATAGGCGTCGATGAAGCTAAAATCGGTTTGCAAAGTAAAGGGGCATGTAGCTTCTCTGGCCTATGAGCCAGCCCGATGTGCCTTGTGTGTGGCTAGATAATGGTGGAAGACAAGGGTTGATTACTAGGGTCTTCAACCGACCAACAACTCAATCAAGCATGGAACTAGTCTAGCATTGATGGTAGCATACAGTGCTTCAACTTTTCAATTTATGGGAAAGGCGTAACCACAAAAATATAGGGCAAAATGATTTGCAAAAGTGTAGAAAAATAGAGTTGTATTATATATATAAAAGTGTATTCCACAAAATTTTTAGCTTTTGCAAAATGAAGTAAACAGCAAGCCTCAAAACATACAAATAGGCTTTCTTTGGCGAATCAGACTACAGAAAAAGCGTCGATAGTATGAACTTCTTCAACACTGCTCTCCCCCGACTAAGTATGCCATCATCTCTGATGGGATGTAGGTCGGAAGAGTTAGCGGAGGGAAATTGTACCTCCTCGGTGTGTGGATGATGAAGAATCATCCTCGACCTAGAGCCAGTGCGAGGAGTCTTCAGCTGGAGGAGTGGTGATCTTTCTTTGCGGTTGCCGGTACACATCAAGAGTCTAGCGAGATTAGTGGTGGAGGAGGCGATCTATTTGGGGGGAGAGGGTGCGAACGAAGCGAGGCGTGCGAGGAGAGCAGTAAAGGGGAGGCCAAGTGGCTCTGGGCTGCATGAGGATAGTTTGATTACGTGCTCTGTGACCTCGGTCACGAGTCATCCTATCTATGAGTGTGGCATAGGAGGCTGCAAATGAAGCTGTATTGGTGGAGAATGAGCAGACTGCCTTTATGATAGTCAGAAAGTTCCTGGTGGATATGGTAATGTCTTCTTGAGGGTGGCGTGAGGTGCGACGATACGTGCGAATGAGGCGGTGGGCATGGGGCGCAGGGGCTGCAAGGGATGGGGGCATCGGGCTGGTGTTGGAGAAATTTAATTTCTTGGGTACGTAGTCGGTGGAGGCGAAGGACTAATGGAGAAGCGATGGAGCTAGAGCCGGAAACCTCGATTGTGCTCATTTATGGGGCAGGTCCCCTAAGTGGACTATCATGGCCGACTCGTCCTCGTGCGGTCTCGGAGGGGAAGGTGAAGGCACGAGAGGCGTAGCACGCCAGATCAACAGTAAGGGTGGCCTCACAGCTGCGACGACGCTCCAATCGGGGCTCTACCGGGAACCCGATGTGCTCTAGCAGCTGCTATAATAGTCGTGGAAATAGAAAAGGCATGGACTCAGCACGGGGCAAACTCCAGTGGTGGACCCTGTCCTCAAAGTGGAACAAGGGCGATCTCATCAACTCTCTGGTGAACCGAGAAGCCCTACGAAAATACGATATAAGGCCTCCAAAATAGCTCCACCTCCTGCGAACAATGTCTTCGGAGCGGGAATAGATTGAACCTCAAAATGTGATTATCAAAGCATCTGTTGCGGGGAGGTCTTATCTAAATATAGTCCGCAGGTAACATCCATGGAGAGGGCGGACCGTCTCCACGGTCGAGGATGGGACCCTTGTCTATAGTTTGGCTGGTTGTGAGGACAGAGCGGATGGAGGCTTGAGGCGCGTGATGTGAGGCCGAAGTATCCACACAGATGATCGTCGATGGAAAAATGCAACAATCGGGTTGGCCTGCAGCACAAAGCGTCATACGTGTGATAAAACTCGATAACTACAGAGGATAAAAATATCGTGGCGTCATGACGACTCGAGATGGTATCTGCCTGTGAGGAGCATGGAGTCTCGGAGCTCCGGGGCCTTGGCAAATGCCGGGAGATCATAATAAACCTCCTGCGTGCGAGATCTCCCACTTGTAGTCAACATTCCCTGAATGGGGCTACTTGATGGAAGAGCGCCTAACCAATAGATGTAGGGGATAGATTAAGGGCTTTGTGATGCCAGTAAGGCGGTGAGGGTGGCGCCCGGGGTCTCTAAGTGGATGACTCCCCTGGGCCCAAGGTCCAGGCCCTCTTGGGTGGTGGGGCCTCGGGCGGCTGGGATGCGATGGGCGGGAGGTGGGACGGCACGGGTATGATATCTCTATGGGCGAGGGCCGCGGAGGGAGGAGCCCTCGGCGTCGGCGGCGGCCGGTGCCACAGGGCGTTGGGCGGGGCAAGGAGGCGGCGGTGAGGCGAGGGGCCCGCGGCCCAGTGCGACAGGGGAGGTGGCAGAGACACGGGGACTCGCAATAGCTGCGCTGGGGCCGGTGGTGACGGCGGCGATGGCGACGACGGCTCCTGAAGTGGAGGTGCCGGTAGGCGGAGTGGAGCTCCGGCGCACCCGCGGTCAGTAGGAATGAGCCCCACGAGTCTTTGCCATTGTTAGGCTTGGAGGATATCAAATTAAGAGGGGAAAGGGGGTTTTGAGCGGAAGGAGAAATATGAAATGAAAGGGTTTAAATAGGAAAGGGGGGTAGGTGGGGAAGACATGGATAATTAATGGTCTTTAGTGGCCATAATTGGATGGTTAAAAGAATTTTATCGAATTTATTACGAGTGTGAAGCGAAGAGGAATGAGGCAAAAGCGAGGGGAAGATGAGCGGTGCGCGAATGGGTTGCGAATTTTGCAACTGTAATTGTGGGGACTGAAAGTCGTGACACAGGAGAATGCCTAGCGAAAATTGGCTCTCCCACGACCTTTGGAACTCTTTTGCAAAAACACAAGACCAAAAATTAAAATTTCTCTATTGAAAATTTTGAAAATTTAAGGATATTAAGGAAAATCCTAATTTAAAATTTAAAATAATGTAGAACAAAAAATTCCATCAAAATTTGGAGTGGTTTCCAAGTTTATGTAGGAACCACTCCTGTTGTCTTGACAGAGGTTTCATGGGGATCTGGAGGCTCTCCACCTTTGCAGATGTGTGGTTCTTCTGCGAGTTGAGTTCGAGTTTTGCTTCTTTGTGTTAGCATCTTGCTCTCACGAGTGAGTCTTTGTGGGATGGCGGATCTGGGAGGGAGTGGCCGATGCGGGTTGATTCTGCGTCCTTGCTTCTTTGTTAGTTGTTAATTCTTCCTGCAGTTTTTGAGCATTGTTCTTTCCTACACCTGTGCCACTCAGGCAGACTTCTTCTGATTTCTTCTCCTCATCCTCTGCTGGCTTATCCTTGTTGCTCAAGTGAAAAATGTTGAGCTCGATGTCATGTTCTTAGAAGGTGGTACGCATGACCACAAATCCGTTGATTATAGCATTAGATGTGGCCAAAAATGGCTCCCAAGTATGATGGGCACTTGGTTAGTGATCTCTGCCATTGGCTCTGTATCAAGAACCACGAAATCCACAGGATAGTAGAATTTATCTACCTTCACCAAGACATCCTCAACTATCCCTTTGAGTATTTTCAGCGTCGTCCAATGGATGGGTGATGGTGGTAGACTTCAACTCCCCAAACCCTAGCTGCTTATTTTGTTGAGTACGTGATGAAGTTGACTTCTTGGCTCCCGAGATCCGGCATTGCCTTATCTAAGCGGGTCCTCAGTGTTGATTGAGATGGTGGGATCTGGATCTTTGTATTTCCTGGGTTTTTGCCTTTGGATGATAGAGTGACTTAATTCGGTCGGGAAGGCCTTCTTATTTAATGCCCCTGACCCTTTTTTTGACTATGCGGTCAGCTAGAATTTAGCATGGGTTGGAACTTGTTGATCATGGCGGTGGGATGTTCACCTTTTTGCCTGGCGCTTCAGGATGCCTTGCTTAGAAACTGCTTTTTGCCTCTTTCGGTGATTGGGGAAATGGAGGAGGCATGCTTTCTTCATCGAATCCTCTTTAATGAATATAATGTTATGGCTCCACTTCCTCTTGTTCTCACAGTCTTTCCATAAGTTTGGTCACTTAGGCTGCTCAATTTCCTTACCACTCCTCAAGGTGATAATGGCCTGGACTTCATCCATTTTTTGTGCAGGCTCACTAGCATAGCTTAGTTCATGCACTCACCTAGGATTGGGCAATGTCTGGGAAGGGAATCTCCCTTGCTCCCACTTTTGTTTGTTGGTTGGTTAGGCTGCGATGGATATTGCCAGGTATCAATTTTAAATTGAGGCTTTTTGTAGAGCCCATGATTCTTTTGTCCATGGAGCTTTCTACATTTTCTATTCTTTGATTCAACTGAGCGTTAATAGTTTTTTGCTCCTCTACAAAATTCCCCACCACCTTGCTCAAATTCATGATAGCTTGCTCAACAGGTGATGAGGTTAATGGCTAGCTGTGGCGAGAGTGGACCCATGCGTTGCTGGCGTGTGCCCCTGGGGAACATATCTGGAGGTTTAGGCTTAGGGTTAGGTTGGGGTGGATTCTTCGATTGAGATTATAGGTGTTGCCATGCTGGGCATCGGTTGAGGTGGCCTATTTTGGCCACAACATTTGCGGTACTCAACCATCAAATCCCTTGCGAGGAGGGTGGACAATGTTCCCCTTGATGACTGGTAGGTTGACAATTGAAACATGGTTAGCCGAACATAGATGTCTCGATCCTTTGCCGTACCTCCTGCAGGATTTCTCTGCTCAAGTTAACCATCCTTAAGTTAGGGTGGACAACAGCCTTTAGTTCCATCTCGATCGAGTGAATGCCTCCTTGGAGTTTCTTGTGTGCTTAATTCTCTCTACCTCTCGTAGGTTCGGCTCATCCCATCCCTTGGAGTTTCGACCATAATTAAAGTCCGTGGCTTAATCGGGGATTCTTGTGAGAAGTCCCTCACACATGGTCTCGAGTTGTTTCATGGTAGGGGACATTCCAGTAGTAGAAGTGGTTTACTATCAT
Source organism: Tetrastigma voinierianum (assembly GCA_016808115.1). Classification (NCBI taxonomy): domain Eukaryota; kingdom Viridiplantae; phylum Streptophyta; class Magnoliopsida; order Vitales; family Vitaceae; genus Tetrastigma; species Tetrastigma voinierianum. The sequence goes on from JAEQBH010001001.1 coordinate 5,212, forward strand.
GTGTCAAAACAAGCATGGTGAGGCGGGGGTGCGATGGTCTCCATATACCCAACACCGACATTGATAAAATCTCTCACTGTCATGAGCTACAAAGTTGTAAATTTACCTCTTCAAATTGTTGGTCTTGTGTGCATTGAAGAACTTCTTCAAAAATTCTGCCTACAGCTCTACCCAATTCCTGATGGTCCTTGGCCTTAGTGAATTAAGCCAAATTTTGGCTTTGTCTTTGAGGGTCAATGGGAAAGCTTTCAACTTCAGCATCTCCATATCAATTGCACCCTCTTTGAAAGTTGGTGCAAGCATAAAATCCGGATGTGTGTATGGATTTCATTTTCCATGCCATGAAAAGTCGGGACGGGGGGAGCACCAGATAAGGCCTCAGCGCTGCATCCTCGGCCGGGGTATAATACATGAGGTGCACTCACCCTTAGGGGGGTGTATGTGATCCCTCATTGACTGTGAAGCATTGGGCTCCCTTTGAACCCCACATTGGCTCTGCGCTCTTGATTGGGGTCTCCGTCGATTCTTGTGAAGGCTAACTTCGCATTGCAATTCCAACTGGATCACTAAGTCTTTCGATCTTGCTTTTGTGGTTCACGTCCTACTACATAGTACACTATGAACCTGACCTGAGCAAAGAAACCAAAGCAAGGCTACCCGGGGGTTAAAGTTAGCTATGGTCAAAACAGGGGAAAACGATGCACGCATTAAAATTTACAAACTCAGCAGTGGCGCAAGTGGGGAAAAATTGGTAAAATAAAAAAGAAATGAGAATTCACCAAAACTTGTGATGTGAATCACAAGTTCATAGCTTCTCTTTCTCACTAGGGCACCATCCCCGGCAACGACGCCATTTTATTCGTTTAGGCCAAGTAGGTGTTCGGAATCAACAAAATTTATATCCTAGGATTCCCTACTAACGGCATTAGCAAAGCTGCTGCGGTATAATTATTTCTAAATTCGAACACGAGGATGGGTTTCTTCATGAGAAGGATTGTAGTGTATTGAAAATGGTGTTTTCGTTGGATTTTTAAGGATTTGTGAAAAGCAGTGTGGGTGAATGGTTGAGCGGAAATAGCAAGTAAAAGTTAAGAGAGAATTCACTTGAAGTCTCGGATTGCGGAAGCTTAGGGTTCTAAGTTAACCTACATGTCCTCGGGTCTTTTTCCTCGTGTTGGGGAGCATGGCATATAGTCATTTCCCGAACTGGATCTTTATTTAGCTTTAAAACCTAAACCCTAAAAGTTTTCCTCTTGAAAGATGGTATTTAATGAGCATAAATGCTCCAATAGATGAGAACACACCTCTTAAACCTACCCTTGTTAACTAATAGGAGACAACTAGCTGGGCATTTAGTGGATCTAGTGATGAAATCCATTGAACCCCAGCTTGCCAAATACACGTTAGGGAGAGCATGCCTAAGAGATTTAACCTAAGGTGAGAAGCAGGAACACAAATACCCTTAAATACATACATGAAAAGCATGAGAACATGCAGCTTGCCTTAAAACCAACACCCAGTGGCCTTCCTCTTCAAGGATGAGTTTTGCTGAGCATCCCATGATTTGTCATCATCGAGGTGTTTGGCTAATAGAGCATCTGAAAAGTGAAGGAGAGGAGAGAAAATGCAAAACCGGTCGAGGAGAGGCCGTGGAATTTTCTTGATTTGATTGATGGAGTGAAAGTTGATTGATTTACAAGCAAGACTGCGCTTATATAGGTGCTCAGTATAAGGAAATTACAAAAATGTATAAAGGAACCAAAATTACATTAAGGGCAAAGTTGTACAAAGCCAAACAAAAAGCGGGTCAAAGCGCGGTCAGCCGACGGGTGCGGGGAAGCGGTGTTGCAAAATTTCGCGAGGTTGCGAAATTTCTCAACTGCGAAAATTTGCCGAGTTCACGATTTAGCAACCACAGCCAATTTTCATGATCCTTCCCTCTTCAGCAGTTTGCCTTGATTTCCTCTAGTTTGATCATGCATCTTCGAATTCAGCTTGGGTTCATCGTGTTTGAATCGGATTGAAGAAAATGAGATATTTGCCCTACAAAACTACTAAAAATAGCTACAAAAAATGTGATCGATAGCAAAATGGGACCTCGATGTATCCAATTGGGTTATTTAAGTTGATTAGTACATAAAAAATGCCCAAAACTTGCAATAACTAGGGCTCGAAAATAGCACTGTTGGGTGCTAATCGGTACATGAGAACGGCTTGAGAAGTGGGACACTCCACATCATCAGCAAGGCCAACACACTCACTAGGTGCCCACTAAAGACCTTTTGGTCTATTTTTTTATATGTTTTTGTTTTTGTAAACAATGTAAAAATGTGTAAAATGTTGAAGACCTTACTTTCATATATGGAGCTTGTAGATATTTGTAATCATTTTTACATAATATAGTACAAGTTAAATGTTTAACATTATATGAATGAGCAAGCAAGGTTATAAGTTTATAAAAAAAATGACACTTCACTTGATACCGTGGTGTCGAAAGTTGTAAGGCCATACGTTGTGAGAGAGATCTAGTGTGTCTGTGTGTGTGTGTTGGGAGTTCCATACATAAATAATCTCTTAAAAAACAAAGGGGGCACTCAAGCCAAATATCTCACAACTACTAGATCCTCAAATCCAAGATCAAGAAAATATCAAGGTATCCTAACTTAACTACTTATTTTTAAGCTCAATACCAATGCATCTCAAAATAAACTAGGCACCAACTAACTCTAGACACACAATCATGCAAAGAAAAAAAACACTCAACAATCATGCAAATAAACAAGCAAAGATTTTAAATTTTGAGTCCAAAAGCTTCTTTCTCAAAGTGACCACCCCCTCCCCCAACTAAGGTTTACATTGTCCTCAATGTGTTTAGCATACAAGATAATAAGACAAGGGGTACCTCAACCAAGAAGGGGTGCTCTCATTCGAACTTACTCCAAAGCACCATCTCAAAAGTGTAAGCGCCATGTGGCTAGTGCTTTAAGTGAAGAAGTCCTAAAAAAGAAAAACAAAAGAGAGTATTATCAAGAAGGATCTTAAGGTTTCCTAGGTAAATTTAAGAACTAGGGGTCGGTTCTTCATCAAAGAATGCGTGACTAAACCCCTAGTATTTAAGTAAGGCAAAAATAGGGCACAAATCAAAGGTAACAAAAGGGATTATGCACTTCACTAAAGGTGTTAACTAATCCTGAGACCTTCTACTGTTGAATAAACACGTATGGGAATCATACTTGGAGCATCTTTGGATGTCATTGAGGCTTTTTAGAAAGATTATTGATGGAAATTCTCCATCCTAGTACTTGGATGCATTGACAATAAGTATACTACATAGATACATCAAGTGCTTAATACTAGACTTGTTGTGATAATTCAGTTTTCTATTTTCATGTAATCAAAAGGGTTAAGAGTGAGAACCTAGGTTGATTAGAGTATTATTTAATCAAAACAAACGAGAGTATTATCAAGAATGATCTTAGAGTATTATTAAGAACTAATTAAAAGAAAGGTAAATTTATATAAGTGTCACGGGGGTCTGTTCCACTAGGGGTACACTCCTCTTAGGTAACTTAGAAGGATCTTAGGGCTTCCTAGGTTTCATGAACAAGTATCAACATTTAGTTGATTACCGGATCCAAACTAGGGTTTTCTTTGGATTTAGGTTTAAGCTCGAATTTCTGATGTAAGATAGGTTAAACAACTGTGATAATCAACCTAAGTTCTCACTCTTAACCCTTTTGATTAAATGAAAATACAAAACCCAATGATCACAACAAGTCTAGTATTAAGCACTTGATGTATCTATGTAGTATACCTATTGTCAATGAATCCAAGTAGCAAGACAGAGAATTTCCATCAATAATTTGTCTAAAAAGCCTCAATGATATCCAAAGATGCTCCAAGGATGATTCCCATACGTGTTTACATTTAGCCTAGTGAAGATCTCAAAGTTAGTTAACATACCTTTGAAGTGAAGTGCATAATCCCCTTTGTTACCTTTGATTTGTGCCCTAGTTTTGCCTTTACCTCCCGAGAGACTAGGGTTTTGAATCCACACATTCTTGATCAACCATCATGAGATTTGTAGAAACCATAATCATAGCCAAAGAATTGAAAAAGAAATGAAATTGTATTGAAAGATTTAGAGAAAAAACCTAAAACTTCAATATATGCTCTAAAATCCATCCCCTATTAGATCTGACCTAGGGCTTTATAAAGCCAATTACAAACGGCTTGAGGGTAAAATTGGAATTTTTCCAAGTCTCTTAGGGCTTACAAGTCATGAAAAAAAAAATCATAAAATAGCCAAAGAGATCTAAAAGGAAACAAAAAGTTGTCTAAAATTGTTTATGTAGCAATTCCACACCCATAGTCAGGCTGTGCAAACTAAAACAAAGCAAGCAAATTGAACTAAAACAAATAAAGATAGAATGAGTTATATATGAAGGTGCCACCATATTAAGAGAGTATTGAAAAAGTTTTATTAACATGTGAGTTTCATTGGGATCCTAAGGTGTTCACTATCTCTAATGATCAAGGTCTTCAAGTGGTATAGTGATTAGGGCATGCCTATCCCCAAGTCCTCACTAAGTCTTTCCATATGGACATGGGTGTTTAATGTTACTAGTTCCTACACATAGGCAAAGGACCAAACTCCCCCTTTTGATACACGATGACAAGAATAGGTTGAGAACGCACCCTTTTTATTTTATTCATACTAATATATTTTTATTGTAGGAATGCAATGCCAATGAAGTTTATGTGGAAGCCCCTGTAGAATAGACTCATCGATGACTCCCCCACTAGTTGGTTAAGGGCTTCAAACATTAAATTCCCCTCAGACTTCACCCCTAGCTAACCACCTAAACAACAAGACACCTATAATTGTGAAGTTAACCCATCTTCTGTCCCATGTAACAAGCAATGAAGTTAATGACTTAAACTACCGACTTAGGTGCACTAGGCAGTCTTTAATTCCTTAGACAGGTTCTAATTCAGACATTGAATTAACCATTTTTTTTTCTTTTTTCTTTTTCTGATTTTCGCATAGGCAGAGCTCAATGGCCTCTCTTTTAGAAGGTGTCCCATCACTAGAAGAGTCATATAGTATAATGTAGCAAGTTTAATTCAAGAAGGAGGGTAGGTACCTAAGAGTATGTGAGAGATCTAGTGTGTGTGTGTGTGTTGGGAGTTCCATAAAGAAATAATCTCTTAAAAAACAAGGGGGTCGTCTAGCCAAATTTCTCACAACAACTATATCCTCAAATCCAAGATCAAGCAAATATCAAGGTATCCCAACTTAACTACTTATTTTTAAGCTCAATACTAATGTGTCTCAAAATAATTAGGCACCAACCAACTTTAGACATACAATCATGCAAAGAAAAAAAAACACACTCAACAATCATGCAAATAAACAAGCAAAAATTTTAAATTAAGAGTCCAAAAGCTTCTTTCTCAAAGTGACCACCCCCTCCCCCAACTAAGGTTTACATTGTCCTCAATGTATTTAGCATAAAAGATAATAAGAGAAGGGGTACCTCAACCAAGAAGGGGTGCTCTCATTCGAACATACTCCGAAGCATAATCTCAAAAGTGTAAGCGCCATGTGTCTTGTGCTTTAAGGGAAGAAGTCCTAAAAAAGCAAAACAAAAGAAACAACCTTTCCCAAAGATTAAAATAAAGATAACAAAATGCACTTAAATGCAACTAAATTAATCAACTAAAGCAAAAATTAAAATTTTTGGGCTAGCCTTTATGAGAGACTAAGCCTAATGTGGTCAAATTACTCATGCTCAACCGAGTCAAATATATATGGTGGGCTCCTCATAGTCGAAGTCGAGGGGATGGTCCTCTCTCACCTTTTCTTTGGACCTCATATGGTCCCCTTCCTCTACTATGACATGAAGGAAGTAGACTCCTCCTAGATCCTCCTCATGATATATGTTAAGTTTGCATACTAAGGGGTCAATTCCTTTCAAGTTGAGAATAGTCCATCTAAATGCCTCTCTCTGCTTCCTCTGAACAGCTAATAACTTCGCCTCTTGCTGCTAAGATAGGGAGGAAGGTATCAATACTGGCTATGTCTCATCACCTATGAAATGTGTACCTTAGCTCGCTTGAAAAAGGCTTTAAAGTTGGCTTGGGAGGCCCACTTGGCTTGTTTAAGGGTGGATCATCATCAATCTCAAGTGGTAGAATTTTTCCACTCCAAGTGGAAGTATATGTGATTGTTTCTTCAATGTAAGGTGCATCATCATCGTGGATATTATCAAAGTGGTTCATGAGTGCATCCTGTACAACCCCATCATAATGCTTGTCTAGAGGTATTTTAATTATGCTCACTTCATCAGGCCCCTTATCTTCAAGTATCACTAGCCCCTTTTCTAACTCCATAGGGATTTCTACCATAGGCTCCTCATCATAATCCTCCTGGCCCCATCTTTCATTTCCTTTTCTCAAATTTTCCACATTTTCATTTACAATGGAGAAGGAGGGTCGGTCGGTTTGTTTCAATATCTAGTGTCATCTCGAGTTTCTCTTCCACCATATTGGATGACTTTCCATATTCTACTTCATGTATGAATTTTGGATTTTGTTGAGGTTGAGATGGAAACTTACCCTCCTCTAGTGTAGCTTGGGCATCGACAAGTTTGGAGAGGGTTTGTTGTATGTTATCAAGTTTATGCATCCTATCCTTATGCTATCTCTCCAAAAGTTCCTTTTTTTCCCTCACTTACTTTTGGCCTCGACAGTATCCATGAAGTTTCTAAATTTAGTCAGATCCGCCATGCTTTGCTCCAATATGGATTGAGGTGATGTATCAAAATTATACGTTGGCCCTCTGGTGTTATCATATGCTCTATTATTCTGAGATAGGGTAGGTTTGTACTTGCCAACATACTTAAATTGGCTTTCATAAGTATCCTTCAATCGGTCAGATAAGTATCTCATTAATCGAGGTGATCATAGGGAATAAAGGTAAGTAAACACAAGCAGTTTGATCATTTTGTTGTCAATGGCATTAAAATCATTTGTCTCCTTATCTATAAGTTCATCTATTCACCTTTGTATCAAAGCCATTTTAGCTTATCTATCTAGATTTCTATGCATATGGTATACATTAACTCTCTCGTTGAACTACGACTTAGCTCATTTTTCTTCACTTATAAGGGGTTCCTCCCATCCTCTAGTGGGTTCAACCATATAGTTGAGGTAACTCATGGCATCGAAATTGTAATCTGCAAAAACAAAAATAAAAAGACTCCAAAAACACTAAGAAAAATATTAGTAGGGCTAGTTCCTAAGAAAAATAAATAAATAAAACCAATAAACTAATGTAATAAAACTAGAGTAGAAAACAAAACAAAAGCAAACGAAAATAAAACTGAAACTAAAAAGAAAATAAAACACAAACTAGCAAAAATTACCAACAAATAGGCACCACCCCCGGTAACGACGCTTGCACCCAAATATTTATGAACCTAAAACATCAACTAAACTAGCCTAAACTACTGTAGTAATAGTGGCTCTAAGGTCGTCCATGAGATGAGTATTCTACTTGGAAGTGGTAGATTGTAGTCTATGTCTAAGTATTCAATTTAGCGAAGAGTATGCCTTATGGTGAATTTAAGGTGATTTAAGAACTAATTATAAGTATTCCACTAGGGGTACACTTCTCTTAGGTAACTTCGAAGGATCTTAGGGTTTCCTAGGTTTCATGAACAAGTTTCAACATTTAGTTGATTACCGGATCAAAACTAGGGTTTTCTTAGGATTTAGGTTTAAGCTAGAATTTATGATGTAAGATAGGTTTAACAATTGTGATAATCAACCTAGTTTCTCACTCTTAACCCTTTTGATTAAATGAAAATAGAAAACTCAATGATCACAATAAGTCTAGTATTAAGCACTTGATGTATCTAGGTAGTATACCTATTGTCAATGCATCCAAGTAGTAGGACGTAGAATTTCCATCAATAATCAATCTAAAAAGCCTCAATGACATCCAAAGATGCTCCAAGGATGATTCCCATACGTGTTTACATTCAGCCTAGTGAAGACCTCAAAGTTAGTTAACACAATCTTTGAAGTAAAGTACAATTAATCCTTGTTACCTTTGGATTTGTGCCCTCATCTTTGCCTTACTCCTGAGTAGGGTTTAGCCACATTCTTGGATGAAGATGTGTAGAAACCATAATCACAAACAAAAGAATTGAAAAAGAAACAAAATTGTATTGAAAGCTTGAGTGAAAAAACCTAAAAGTTTAATCTATGCTCTAGCATCAATCCCATGTTTGATCTGACTTAAGGCTTTATAAAGAAAATTTAAAACGTCTAGAGGGAAAAATTAAAATTTTTTCAAGTTCCCTTAAGGCTTACAAGTCATAAAAAAAATCATAAAATAGCTGGAGGGATCAAAAAAGGAAACAAAAAGTTGCCTAAAAATTGTTTTATGTAAACACTAAGACCCACAAGGTAGTGGAGCGAAATTTCGCTCCTCAACTGGTGGGTGAACACCTAAACACATTTTCGCCCTACAAGCCACACTCTAATTTTTGCATCGAGTTTTGCTCCGACACACAACTTTCTATTTTTGGCAGGTTCCAGATTTGATAAGTTTTCATATTTGGCAACAAAATACTCCCTTGAGTTCCCACATCCTTTGATCATGTTTTTAGGCCCTAGTACTCTCGAATTGTAACACTCCAAATTATGCCCTCGGCGCTATAACATGTTTAGGTATAAAATAAGTGAACATATTTTCCTAATTTAAATACAAAAAAGTGAAAAAGGATGTTCCTAATTAATACAAAAGCAAAGGATAAATTGATAATTTGACATTGAGGACCCAAGGGTCAGTAACAATAAGATTATATGTTAAAGTGGAAAGGTGAATGTTGAATTGCAATTAAAATGAAAAATGAAGACTCAAATGCAAGTGGAAAAATTAAAGAATAAAAGACAAGGCCAAACATAATTTTGAAGCAAAATGATTCCATTTTGGCTTTGGGATAGGGCAAACCAGTTGCGAGAGAAGAGAAGAGAAGAGAAGAGAAAAGAAGAGAAGAAGAAGAAGGAAGAAGGAAGAAGAAAAAGAGAAGGAAAAGCAAAGGTATGAAATCTACATATGTTTGGATTATGTAGGGAAAAAGTGTATGGAATGGTATGGGATTGATGTTTTGAAGTGTTGTTAGTTGGTAGAAGATGAGTTTTATGGTTTATTTTAAGTTTTGGGTTGAGTTGGTTTTGGGTTAGAAGGAAATTCCCGGTGAAAATAAATCTGGCCATTTATGCTTCAGCACGACACCCTTACGCCTAGGCGTAGAGCCCGCCTTGTGGGGCACCCTGGGAGCCAGCTTTTGCATTTTCGTCCGCCTATAGAGGGAGAATGCTCCGCCTGGGGAGGCAGTATCAAGCCACCTAAAGCAGCACTCACAAGCTCCGCTGGTTCCTCTTCCTTTGGTGTCTAATAATCGTCCATTGTATTTGTTTATGATCCTAATACTAATCCAAAAAGGATTCAGATAAGAATAAAAATTATATGAAAATGTCTTCAGATCTCACCACATGGGCGTATTCTGGTCAAGGCAAACATTATTTCGTCTTCATTAATTTTCTCTAATGTGTTTAAATGTAGTGTTATTCCTCTTGGTTAAGGGATGAAAAGATACGTGTAATGGAAGGCATATAGAAAAACATATAAATGTCTAAATAATACAAGAATAATGATGCATGCGGAAATGATAAGAAAATATCTCATATGATTACCGGATAACAATAGTTATTCGAGGATATGGGATATATATTGTAAATGAAATAAAAGAAACAGATTGTCTGCTTAGAACCTAGTAAAGGGATATATGGACATGCCTATTAGGAAAAGATCGCAACATTACCGGACGCTAAATTTCAAGCTGAAGTCATTATACGCCTCGGCTCCTGGCATGGTCATTGTCTCTACAATGATGGCCAGCGCGGCCCTTATAGATGTTCATTGTCTCGCATTAACGATACAGCGCCTTCGAGCTCCTTATAGATGCGGTCATTGTCTCGTACTAATGATAACAGCACCTTCAAACTTATAGTCATATTGTTTCATAATGATTATAGCACCTTTGGGTCCTTATAGTTCCCGTATCCACTTCTAAGGTATTTGCAAGCATGAAACATAAAATACATGACAAGAATATGCAAATGACATGATATGATATGAGAAGCATAGCACTGCTATGTGATGATACGTATACAATGATAAGCACAAGAAGAAAAATGTAATGAAATATGATATGAAATGAAACATGATAAGATGAATAAGTATGATATATGAACAAGCATATGTATGAGTATATAAATGTTAAAGTGATATGCAGCTGTGTAAAGTGTGATGACTCTGATTAGAGGTCGTCCACAAGTATTATTTCCTACTAAGCTATAAGCTTAGCATGGGTGTTTCATCCGTGTAGGTACAAGAGAAGCTGGTGAACTAGAAGTTGTACGTAATTCACATCAAGAACAAAGCGCCAACACACTTACTAGGTGCCCATAATCGAAGACCTTGGTCTATTTTTATGTTTTGCTTTTGTAAGCAATGTAAAAATTTGTATATGTTGAACACTCCCATTTATGGAGTTTTGAATATATATTTTGTAATCCGCTGCTACAAAATATATGTCAAGTTAAATGTTTAACAATACATGAATGAACAAGTTAATAGTATGTTAAAAAAAATAAAAAATATAAAAGATAGTTACAAGTTAGATGGTAAAAGAGGCGTGACACGAATCAACCTCCAATGCTTCCAAACCTATACTAGAAACCCCAAATATGCCGCATTGCTCATCCTCATGCTTCCAAAAAACCAAAAAGTTACCTAAAAAGGTCTTGCAAAACAACAAAACTCAAGGAAAATATTAGTAACTAGGAATAGGGACTTGCAACTTGCATAATTGGATAAGTATGATTAATGACCACTCAAAGGGGCTTAAGATCGAATAATCAAGCTTGGTAAAATGCCCTTTTTGAGTGGTCATGGAAACCAAATTTTGATTGAATCAAAGCTCTCTCAAAATCCCGTTAGTGTGGGTGAGAATTCTGTGTTTAACAAAAGAATACTTTGACTACAATTTCTTGATGAAATTAGGCTCTAAGATTGGTAAACCAATCTGGATTGATGATGCCACGAGTTTTGTTTCCAAAGCATTGTATGCATGAATTTATGCGGAGGTGGATATGCAAAAACGTTTGGTTTCTAAGTTCATGCTCAAAAGGAGAGTCGGGAGGTTAGAATATGAAGGAATCCACTTCATTTGCTTTAGATGTGGATTGTACTTAATTATGGATTTCAGACTTTAACCTCATGAAATAAGCAGAGTTTATGGAGCCGCAACTTAAGAGTTGATTGATGAGAACCAGAACAAGCATGTCAATGTTGACCAATAGGGAGACGCCAATGGAATTAATGTAAATAGAAGGCTGAGCACCAAGAACCAAGGCTTGCAACAAACTTGGTTATACCCGCAAAACAATGCATACCAAAGAAACTGGAAAAGATGATAGAGGCGAGTCGAGTCTTGTGTGAGTCTACAATTTCCTTAAAACAAAATGACCCTTCTCCTTTAGTGTTTGAGAGTCACAAGCGTCTTTTTCCCAGGATAAAACGACTAAATGATGGTTTGCAATAGCACTTTGCAACCACTTTGACGAACTGCAAATAGTTTGACACTATCACTGATGAGGGAGAAGGAAGAAAAATAAGGTACTTTTTTTTTATGATTTTGACATCTATATATAGACCACCAAAGGGAATGAAACGGAAAGCTTTGCCGATTACGTATCCAAATAGACGAAGGAATGAATATTCATTAAAGGAATTAAAAAGGAAATTAAATCCATAAAATGAATGTTTCAAAATTCAAACCAACCATTTCATGACTTTAATTTCATTTAATCGGGTGAAAAAACTAACAATTCCCATAAGGAATGAAACATTAACAAAAGATATCTAGATAAACGATTCCTCATATGATAGAGTACAACAAATCTGAAGCTTCACATAGGAGAGAGGTAGGTATTACCCTTTGAACCTTCCCTTATAGAAGTATGTTTACTCTACTAACCAAACAGTAGACACGATGTCCTTGAACTGTCATGTCATTTGTGTAGATGATGACATACCTCACACAAGAATCTTCCTAACATTTCCCAATTCTCTCTTTTATGTATGTTTTCACATGTGAACATGAGTTTGGTCTCCGCAAGAGCTAAGAGAATTATGCCCCATTCAATTCCCTTTGAAGTAAACTCCTACTTCACTTCTACATAGGCAGTGATCTCTTAAATTAGAGTAGCTCATGTTACTCTTTCTAATGCATAGAAATCATTAAAAGCATTGCTTAACCTACTTCATATGAGCATCACTATTGCATCATAGGAATGGACAAGGGAAGATCCTCACAATGACCAAATCAAAGTCTTTACAATTTAGTTGTCCCTTTTGAACCTAGATCTTAGGATCTCCAATCCGTTAGGTTAGAAATCCATTGTATTAACTTATTCCTTTATGGGCTTTAGTCACATTCCCCTTGATGAATTTTCAACTAACTCTCTCTTTAACCCTTTGGTTGACGGATCCACGAAGTTATCCTTAGATTTTACATAATCTAGAAAGATAACCCCAGTTGAGAGTAGTTGTTTAATGGTGTTGTGTCCACAATGAATATGTCTAGACTTACCATTATACATACTATTTTATGCTCTACCAATAGCAGATTGACTATCACAATATATGCATATTAGAGGCATAGGTTTTAGCCACCTTAGAATATCCTCTAGGAAGTGGTGTAGCCTATTCACCTTCTCCCATTTTGTCTAGTTACTGATAGAGCGCTAAAACACCCATGCTACATCCCTGCTCATCTTCTGCTGGTTTGGTTTCATCTTTCATGAGAAACGTCTATTCTTATATACTCTGATATCTCGATTCTTGCATTTTGTGTGAATAGTGTGGAACGCAATTTCAAATCATTTCGGGAGCAGAGAAGAAGAGCGTAAAGTCGGGCAGAACGCTGCAAATGCTCCGCCACCGAGAAGAGGAAGTTAACAAGTGGCCAACGTAGTGACGTCGCATCGTCGCGATTTCAACGCCGCGAATGCCTCAACGCCGCGACATTGCAACGTCGCGAACGCCAAGACACCGCCTCACCATCATTAAAAGCAAAAGGGACCAGAAAACAAGGGGGATCGAAAGGACGTACGGATGAGGGCACGGAAAGCAGAGCAAAGAACGCAACTTTCGCATCAAAGGAGAAGACATTGCTTGTATTTTCTTTCTTTCCTAAAAGATCACGATGTTTTATATAGATTGATTATGTGTATAACCAAATCCAAGATGTGTTCTAGGATTCACATCAAGGGTTTTGTTGAACCCCGCCATTCATTGCATGGGATTAAGTTTTTGATTTTATATTATTCAGCGACTGGGTCATGACTTGTTAGTATCTCGTCTATATCCGCGATTTATATACATGTGATGTCTCGCCAACATTGGTGATGATATTGTCGTATCCGAGATCGAGATGAGGATGCCTGTGGATTCGAGTCAGAGCGAATTTCTACACAATTTGGTAAATAGAGATATCCCGATTCCGAGGGTGGCGACATAAGTTAAACATTTAAGCTGCTGGCATTGGGTTGGGGTAGATACACTAACCCTACTAGCGAGATAGGCGATACCCCGATAGAGGGTATCTCGTGCAGTAATGATCACCCAAATTATCAATAAGTCGTGAATATATCAATAGTAATTTCTCTAGGTAGTAATCCATCAGAAGTGGCAAGGGGAGACAGAGCCCTAGTCTCCACAACACAGTAATTTACTAAGATAAAATTAGTTTAGCTTTAATCTCAATACATTAGTTAATTTTCCACTCCAAAGCTTTACGCCCGCATAATATTCAAAGGCTAAACTCGTATCAACGCATTCTCCCCACGGATCGATATCCGTATTTAGGTAAATCAGAGACATTTGATATGATGTGTGCACTTGCGCACATAGGTGTACACATTTTACACATCACGCTTTCGACCTATCAAGTTTTTGGCGCCGTTGCCGGGGATAAGTTTTTGTGTTGATATTGATAAACATCAATTATATATTAATTTTTCGTAGAATTTTATTTTTCTATTTTACTTTATGCTGGTAATTTGGTCTTTCTGCTTTCTTGTGTGATTGCAGAAAGGCCATGCTGTGTTGAGCGCATGTGAACACTGGGTCGTTGAACTACATCCGGTTTCGATCCCGAGTTTGAAAGAACCCTACACCGATTACGCCGAGAACTGAGAACAGCATAGTATAGAAATCTAGCAATCATGCAGAACAATGAAGAGCACGATCTTGGCCATGAGCAAAACGAGCCACAAAGGGACCGCAATGGGAATAACGGTAGGAATCATGCACCCAGGCCGTTTATACAGCCAAATGATCCATTCATGTTGCTAGAAGAGTTTGCCTTACATCCTACAGTTGTTCAGACGGCTATCCGAAGACCACTTATTCAGGCAAACAACTTCGAGTTGAAGTCAGTAACCTTACAGATGCTTCAGAACATCTTGTTCCACAGATTGCCCAATGAGAATCCGAATATGCATTTAACCAACTTCCTCGAAGTCTGTGACACGATCAAGTACAATGGGGTCATTGAAGAGGCCCTTAGGTTGAGATTGTTCCCACCTCACTCAAAACATTGGTTGACAGAGTCATATAAGTTCCGTTACTTCATGGAGCGACTTAGTCTGGGGGCTGCGACCAGGAATTCTTCCTGCAAAAATTGCACAATTGGTGCAAAGAAATCAATGCACAGACCGCTAGAGGGAAGAACTGGCGAAGCATGGGATAGATTTCGGCTGTTGAGGAAGTGCCCACATCATAGGCTTACCCGGATGGATGCAAGTCCATACTTTCTAAATAGTGCCGAGAATGCGACTAGAGCGATGATTGGTACCTCGGCTTTGGAGGCGCTAATGAAAGACACGGACCAAGCATAGGAAATCTTGGGAGAGGACCTTCTACCTAATACTAATCGTGCTTTAGAGATAAGATTACCGATGAGGCCATGCGCTTGAATAACGGGTTCTCGGCAATCCTAGTTACTCATGTACATGACTCACTAACCGGTGACTATACAACAGGTACCGTGAATGCCGCTGGGCTGACCACATGGGAGTTGTGTGGCGTAGTTACGTGGAGGGCGACCTGATGCTGAGAATGCTGATCGGGACACCAAAGCGATGGCAGACCCAATATGTGTTGAGGTTTATCAGTCGACCGACCGCGGGTGATATAGAGCGACAACTTTGAGGCCAAGTCAGGCAAGGGTGGCGAGTAATTAAGAATCAGTCGAAACGATCGGGTTATGGATGGAGGAACAGTAGAACAACATACCCGCCACCGGGAATAGTGACACCTCCAGAAAAAGGTGGACTGCAGACAAGCGCGCATGAATGCTTACCTCTCCCTGCGATTTTATGAGATGAAGACGAGAAAATATGCGAACCAGGCCACCCGGTTGAACAATCCAAGCAACCACGTGATTGAGAACTTAGGTACAAATGGGATTAATCAATGGTCTGTTGTGAAGATAACATGGTTCATTAGAGCAATTCGAGGTAAACCACTGAGAAGAAGGAAATCTTTGCAAGGAAATTTGTCACTGCGAGGAGTGAAGATTTGCAAATCAGGAGCCTACAACTAAGCGGTAAGCGCGGAAATTAAAGAGCAAGACGGATCATCCCGAAGAGCCGGATGCAAGATGAAGATCGAATCTGACAGTCAAATAATAAAGTCGGGGAAGAACCCGAAAGCGGTGCGACAAATCGACACGCCATACGATTAAGTATCCTCGTGGTTGAAGAAGAAAGGTAAGTTAGAAGTTCACAAAAGTTTCTTGACATCTTCAGAAAGCACATGATAATACCCTTTATGGAGCCTTTGGAGAGAACATGCGAGTTAAGTGAAATTCATGAAAAAAATCTTGGCAAGTAAGAAGGATTGGAGGAATATGGGACCGTCGCCTTAAGCGAGGAATGCGTGCCGTCCTACGAAAAGCTTCCCCTGAAACTTCAAGATCTAGGTAACTTTGCTACTTACCGTTCTTTATAGAGATGGAGTGTCGGAAAGCCACGTGGCAGATGACATCGACGATGCGCCTCGATGTTTAAAGAAATTTAAAGATTGGAGGAACGAAATGAGCTCGTCGGTTTTACCATGGCGGCGGGCGGGTCTACCAGCATCCTCAGGTACTCGTTGAAAATGTCCGCAAGTAAAAGTGGGTAAATTGTCCTTCCGATGAACCGTCATTCGAACATGGAGGAAGATGACAGTTCCCATCATACTTGGTAGACCCTTCTGGCCGCCGGAAGGCGCGAATCAATGTCTGCGAGAAGGTAGGCTTAAATTGAAGAGTCCAAGGCGAGATCACTTTCCATGTATTCTAGCCATTGACATCCAGGATAGTGATCAGGAATGAAGATATCGGACTTCACTGCACGGGGGAATCTTGCGAGGCGGCGAAACTTTACGGGATAAGCCTCTTGCATTGCAGAAAGATAAGAATTCGAGGGCATGGAAGGAAAAATATTATCACGAGCGGTGTTTGTATTACTATGAGGAGATCGTCGGCATTTCAGTTCTTCTAAAAATCGCACATTGAGATTCAGGGCCGTCGAGCTAACGACATTAAACAGCGCTTCTTGGGAGCCAACCGACTTTTCTTGAAATTTTCTTTCCATAGTTTAATTTTTATTGTTTGTTTAATTTTGGTTTTAGTTTTTACGTCTCCTTAGTGTCGGGATTTTCTTTTGGCTATCTGTTTTGAAGGGCCGAGACGAGAAAAGATGTGGTTATCTCGAAACTCTGTTTGAAGTTAAAAGGGTCTGCATTGTAGGGAGTTTTCTCATACCTTAGAACCTTGTTATAATTCTTTTTCATTTTGGCCTTCTCTGTAACGTTGTGACATTGCCTGAACCTTGCAAAACGGTTCGGTAGCGTCAAACGGTGGTAGTCCCACCCACTAGAGCGTGCGTTAGATCTCAACATCGCGCGGCGTTAGTTTGCACTCACGGAACGTCGCGGCGTTGGATCCCAGCGTCGTGGCGTTGGACCTGGCCTCTGCGGGCGTCACGGCGGTGGATCTCGCGTCATGGCGTTGGCAGCCGCCCTCGGGAGCGTTGGGCGTTGGGCCTCTAAAAATGCGCGGCGGTGCTGTTTATTGACCAACAGCCCTCCATTTTTGGCCCTCCCTTACGCACCTTACGGAACTCCACCTTCTCAGTTCTGCGGCAGCCTTCGGCCTCCTGTCGCCTCTCCCACCACGGCCTTCGCCGCAGCGCCCACGCGCCTCCGCCCGGTATCTCGCGACTCCATCCGCTCATTAGTTGCCTAACCTGGCTCCTGTCGACTCCCAATGAGTTCGGCATTTTTTTTTTTTTTTTTTGTGGGTCGGCACCATCTGGCCCCCACCGTTAGGTCTGGTTCGAGCTTGCAAGCACCTTAGGGGCACCTAGAGGTCGTGGCAGTCTCCCTGACGACCTCCTAGCCTGCGTTCCCATTGTGCACCCTAGGTGCTCGATCATTTGTCCAGGTCACCTGGGAGTGGCATTCTCTGTGCCATTCGGCCCGGGTGCAACCCTTGGTGCTTAGGAGGTTTTGACCCCCCCTACACATATGTCGGGTAAGCGGCAAAAGTTGACCACTAAACAGGGTCGGGCCAGTGAGGACTCGACTCCAAATTTCGACCTCACCAAATTTGTCAATGAAGGTCGTAGATGAGTTTGGCACCATTGTGAAACCGGTCCTTCATCAAAGAAAAGGGCTTCCACCACTGACGACTTCTTCGCAGACCATTGCAAATAAGGATTGGCGAAATTCTTATAACCACCTCATCCACGGTACAAGGCAAAGTGTGGGCCAGAATTCTCTGACCTCGCCTCCGTATCACATGAAAAAGGTTAAGTGCTATAGCGTGGCATGTTAGTAGACTTAAACCTGTGATCTATCAGCTTAATTTTATAATCTTGACCCGATTCCCCATAGCCTTTTGATGAAGCATGAGCGGCCCGGCTACGAGATCCTCGGGGTCACGACAGGCGAGAATTGAGTAAACTTAATAGCGAAGGGCGCGCCGTGCTAAGGCCAAACCTGGCCTATATTCGGTATGGCATCACTTCATCACGTCGTCTCATTCGGCAGCGAGATAATGTGAGATGGCGCAAGCGCCTGCTCAACTACGCCATCATCCAGGACATTTCCTTTGATGTTGAGCAGGTTATAAAGGATGCCATCCTCAGCTAGCAAGGCCTTGAAAATGAGCACAGGGCACGCACGCACACCACCTCATATCACGATCCGATGCAAGCGCGAGCGGTGCCCATAGGAACAATGAGGCGTGGTTTGCCCTAATGCAAAGCTATAATGGTCAAAGCGTGACAAACCGGGTCATACCGCGACTTTACGAGAGTGTAAGACTCGGGCAATGAACCCTCGGACGAGGATGAGCTTCGAGAGTATTAGGCTCGTTTTGACCTCCCGGTCGATGCCCGAGCGGCTGGAAGCGTCTCACTCACCCACCACCCCTACGGCCGACCTCGAGGAGGCTATCCGATCTGGCCTAGAGGACCGGTCTTTCGCCCTGCTTGGCTTGCTTTGATGTCTTCGGGCGAGACCGAGAACCGAATCTCATTACCTAGGATATAGGCCTTCATATATGCGACATGCGTACCGTCCTGGCTAACTAGGCGACCATTCTCCAAAATCGTGGCCATCCTCCGGGCCCATCTCACCCGACTTCGCCCTCCACTAGCCATGCCGCCATCAGTAGTAGTGACGATCGATCACCCGGGGAAGTTTCCTTCACCCTCTTCTATTCTTTTATAGCTAGTGGGGACACTGGACACATCTTTGTTTGGGGGGTAGTGATCGGGTTTTATTAGATTAGTATAGTCTTGTGTTGGGCCAGTTTCTTTTCGCATTTCCTGCTTTATCTTAGGTCGGTTTGTGTTGTGTTTAGGTCATGTGTTTTTTTTTTATGGTAGGTCATTTTTTTTTTTCTATTTTGGTGTTTCTAGTCACTGGGAGTCCCTAGTATTAGGATATGTTGACGTTGAGAGTGTTTAGGTAGTGTGTGCATGATGCCAGGCTTGAGAGTCGAGGATCTCTTTTGACAAAGTCCACTATCATCATGGACAAACAGAGTATAACTCCATAAAGGATTTGTAGGGTGTTAGATGCTCGGGAATTTCAGGTTGAATGGGCGGGGAGGCAAAGTGAGATCACACCAGGGATATTCAAAAACTATTTCTTAACGAACTATCACATTCACACCACAGACCTCTAGGGTATACCTAGAGTAAAGACAAACTACTAGGTTCAACAAACCACAGGGAATACTAAACACCAAAGAGATGGGACACCCCAAATAAAGAGGATTGCCTTGACTGAATGAAAAATAAATAAATAAAAATAAAAAATAAAAAATAAAAAAGAGAAAAAGGAAAAAGAGAAGAAACATAGGAACAGAATAAGTGGAGTCCTTTCTAACTTGAATCAGGAGCACGATCAGGGCCTTTCAAAGCCCAATGCCACTGAGCCCAGTGGCGGGAATAAAGTGACTTCTTCCGTTACGAGAGGCCAGGAAGATGGAAGTTTCCCACGGCTTGGGTATAGGGTTTAGTTGAGTGTTCGGGGTGGCGTTCGAGGAACTGAATGCGGTATAACCCGGCGGTGGGAATTGCGGCTTCGTCGCTACATGAACTGCGTAGCATAAACTTACGGGCACTGGTTTTTCTTTGTATAGGTATATTAATGACTACAAGCGGTGCGTTTCTATCCTTAAGTAGTTAGATTCTCCCGAACTACGTGTTGAGTTGAACTCATGACAGTTTGAGGGTGAACCAAGGTATACGCTAGAGGTCATTTATTCAATGCATATAAGGTCCTTGGGAAAGGCTATTGAATACCTCGGAGGTTGAGGCGCTTGTCAACTGCACCGAGTTCAAATGAATTCCTTCGAAAGTCGAATACCCTTATGAATCCCTTGAAATTCGAACAAAAAGGCAAGAGTGGTGAGTCGGTCCATCTTGATCCTTCGTCTGTCAGCATGCGCATCACAATCTTAGCGTTAGGTTATAGTATGTTGAATGTATGTCCGGTTTAGAGTCAGTTCTTGCTTGGGGACAAGAAAGAAGCTAAGTTTGGGGGTGTGATGGCGAGTGCACAAACAATCATGCCATACATGTCTGTCTTATGTTTAGCTTAATTTCTGAGATAATGTATTTTATAGCTCGATGTCGATTCTTGCATTTGTGTGTGAATGTCGCGAGTGGAGCGGGCTTAATTTTAGATCATTTGGACGGAGAAAGAAGAGCAAAAGGCGCGGGAGCGTTAGATGTCGGGTCAGAGAGGGAAGTCGACAGTGGCGAAGCGTACAGAGACGCCTCAAGCGTTGCGGCGTCTGGCATCCAGCGACATTACAGCGTCAGCGGCGTCGGCGCAATTTTGCCTCACCATCATTAAAATCGAGGGGCGAGAAAACAGAAGAGGCGTCGGAAGGGCGTGCGAGACGAGGGGCGAAATCAGGCGGCGGACGGTTGATGGGAAAACGGTTGCTTTTGTATTTTCTTCTTTCCTGAAAGACTGCTGATGTTTGATAGATTGATTATGTGTACCAGCAAATCGGTATGTTTCTAAGATTACATCAGGGTTTTGTTGAACCACATCTACGATTATGGATTAAGTTTTTGATTTTATGTTATTCGATTATTCATGACTTGTTAGTATCTACTCTATATCTGATTTATATACATGTGATGTCGGCCAACATTGGCATGATTTTCTTTGGGTATCAGAGATCAGAGATGAGGATGCCCGGGGATCTGAATAGGCGACCACCGGTCAATTCGATGAAATAGAATATCTCGATTCAGGGTGGCGATTAAAGGTTAAAACATTTAAGCGTTTCGAGCATTGGGTTGGGGTAAATACGCACAAACCTATTTGGCCAGATAGGCGGATACACCTCGAGAGAGGGTATCTCGTAGGCATGATCACCCCGTCATCAATAAGTCATGAATAGATTGAATAGTAATTTCTCTAGATAGTAATCCATCAGTGGCGGGGAAACCAGGCCCTAGTCTCCACAACACAGTAATTTACTTAGATAAATTAGTTTAGTTTAATCTCACATGATGGTTCACTCCCGAATCTTACGTCTGAATAATATTCCAAAGGAGGCTAAACTCATTAGTCAACGCACTTCTCCTCGTGGATCGATATCATTGCCAGGTACCTGCTTGTATTACTTGATGCGACGCGTGCACTTATAGGCGTACATTTTACACATCACGCAGCTTCCGGCCTGTCATTTATAAACTCATATTGCATTTGTGGATGCGATAGCAGTTTGTTTGAGGATTCCGTGAGACTGTTGCTCCTCTCAATATAAACCATAACCACTTTGGGATTTTGAGTCTTAAACATTAGATATCTAATTAACATCACTGTATCCTTCAAGTCGACAAAGATGTGAAAAGGTATAATGTGACCATAATCATGAGCAGACCTTAAGTATTTTAATACTCTCATAATTCCTTTCCAATGCTTGGCTCCAAGATTACTCATGTATCTGCTCAGTTTATTGACTACATAAGCTATGTCTGGCTTTATACAACTCATTAAATACATTTGATTGCCTATTACTTTGGATTATTCTACTTAAGAAACACTTTCTCCTTTATTCTTAAATAAGAGAAACAGAGTTACATACGTAATAATTCTGCAGCTAGACTAAATTTATCTTTAATGAAAATTTTTCAAGAATATTGTCAACATGATGTGATTGACTTAGAATGAGTCAATATGATGTTATTTTGATTTTTATCCCCAATATAACATCAGTAAGTCTAAGTCTTTCATGTCAAACCTTGAATTCAACATGTTCTCATTATCATCACTATTAACAATAAGCATATCATCCACGTACAAACATACAATGAAATATCCATGTTCTATGTCTTTGACATACACACACTTGTCACATTTGTTAATTTTGAAGTCATGTGATATCATGACATTGTCAAGTTTCTCATACCACTTTGCAGACTTTCTTTTCTTGTCCCGGAGCAGAAAACCCCTTAGCTTGCTCCACGTGGATTTCTTTATCTAAATATCCATTAAGAAGGGCTGTTTTCACATCCATTTGATGTACTTTAAGGTTCCTTGAGGCATCAATTACAAGCACCATTCTTATGGAACTTATTCTCATCACAGGAGAATATGTGTCAAAATAATCAAAGCCTTTAGTTTGTTTGTAGCCTTTGATCACAAGTCTTGCTTTGTACTTGTCAATTTATCCATCTACTTTTCTTTTCCTCTTAAAAACCCACTTAGAACTTAAAGGTTTACAACCTAGTGGAAGATCCACTAGTTCCCAAGTATGGTTATGTGGTATGAAATCAATTTCACTCTTAATGGTCTCTTTCCACATCAGACTCTCTATAGTGTTCATTGACTCTTTGAAAGTCTGAGGTTCCCCTTCAAGCACATATGTCAAAATATGGACCCGAAAGATTTTAATCGCCGCTCTTTTGGCCATCTAGGTTTTACCCCACCGTCTTTATCTTGATCCTCACTATTTTCATTAATAGTCTCAAGCACTTGTTTTGACGAGCTTGGCTCTTCTCTGGATCTACATGGAAATAGATCTTCAAAGAACGATGCATTCCTCGATTCCATTATTGTGTTCTTGTGAATATCTGGGATATTCGACTTATGGACAAGAAATCGATAAGCAGTACTATTATGTGCATAACTAATTAAAATGCAATCAATAGTTTTAGGCCCTATTTTCACCTTTTTAGGTGGAGGAATTGCCACTTTGGCCTGACATCCCCATAGTCGCAAGTATTTATAAGATAGTTGTTGTCCTCTCCATAACTCATGGATTTTTCTTTGCTTTCTTTTAGGTGCCTTATTCAAAAGGCAATTAGCAGACAAAATGACTTCTTCCCACATGTTTTGTGGCATACCAGAACATATCGACATTGCATTCATCATTTCCTTTAGAGTACAATTCTTTCGCTTCGCTACTCCATTGGATTGAGATGAGTAAGGTGTTGTGGTTTCATGTATGATCTCATGTTGAGCACAAACATCAACAAATGGTGATTCATACTCACCACCTTAATCATCTTAGCACTTTAATTTTCTTATTAAGCTAATTCTCAACCTCGTTTTTGTAGCGAACAAATTTCTCTATTACCTCATCCGTACTTTTGAGTAAGTACACATATGATGCCGTTATATCATTTATGAGAGTAATAAAATATTTATTACCACCCTTTTGTTTATTACAAATTTCGAATCACATATGTCACTATGGATTAAGTCAAGAGGTTCAATGTATCTTTCAACACTCTAAAAAGATGACCTAGTCAGTTTTGCCTCCACACAAGTTTCATACTTATGCTTTGCATCAATTTCGAAAGTTGGTATATGATTTTAATTAATTAATCTACGCAATATATCATAATTAAAATGTCCTAATCTACCATGCCATAGATTAGAAAACTCAAGAATATAAGCAGAATACCTTTATTCATATTTGACTAAGCGATAGTCATTACATTATAAGCTTCCACATGCCTACTCATATACCCTTTTCAGGCATCTTTGGAACTGATTTACCTATTAGTTTATTACAGTTTGTAATTTATAATATAAGTAAAATTTGCATTTTTTGAAAATTTAAGTATTAAGGGTAAATTGGTAAATTGCCAATTAAGGACCTAAGGGACATAAGATAAAAATAATAATATGCTAAAGTAGAAATATGATAAGTTGATTTTCAAATAGAGGAAAGGTGAAGGACTCATAAGTAAAAAGAGAAATTTAAGTCCAAAATGAGGATAAGACCAAACATGGTCTTCTAGAATGAGGGAATTCCTCATTTTTGGCTTAAGGAAGATAAGGCTACAATTGAGAGAAGGAGCCAATTTTGGTTTGATTCTCTCATTTGTCTTGGGTTCTCTTTGTTCAAATGGGAAGGAAGGAAGAAGAGAAGGAAAAAGAAAGCTAGGTTTTAAAGGTTTCAAGAAGATTAAGGTATGGAAATCTCTCATTTTAAGTATGGAATACTTATATGGAAACTATCACAAATCCCTCCTTGTCTAGGTTTGTGTAGGAAAAATCCTAATAAAGGTATTTTTGGTTGGTTTAAGTCCATCTTTGAAGGTTGATTGTTTGGTTTTTTGGTTTGGTTAAGTTTCCGAGTGAAAAAGAGGCGAAAAGCCTAATTCTCCTACAAGCCAGAAGCCTTCTTGCCTAGGCGAAGGAGTGCTCGCCTAGGTGAGTCTTTGCACAGGCGAGAGGTCGGTGCTAGAGCAAACCGAAGCCTAATGTTTCCCAGTCTCGGCCTCGCTTCGACCAAGGAAGGTCCTCTTCGCCTAAGCAAACCTAAAATCCCGTTTTTGTTCTTGTGTTTTGTTAATTATGGAAACCATCCATTGTTAGTTCACTGAGGATCCTAACAGAAGTGAATGAAAATTAGTATAAGTATAAAATTTTAAGCCATGCATGATCTTGTCGTTGGGGCGGGACAGTATTTCTTACCCACTTGTTCTTAATATGATTAAGAACAATATAATAAGGTCAGTAATGCATATAATTGTATGCTTGCCTAAGACTAATTAAATAGCGAATGAATAGGCATCTCTTATCGATTACGACACTCCTGCTAATCTTCACGACATACATTTACACATGGCGGAGACAAATCTACGTTTAGTGTTCGACGCTCTTTGTTGGTGCTACGACCTCCCCATTAGTGCTACGACATACATTACGTGGGTAGGCATGTCTCTGATTGTGCTTCGATTGCTGCGATTCGATCTTGTACCATACGTAGTACTGTTATGTTGTGTCCTTCTCATTCATTATTTTCAGTCTATACAAGCAAACATTTATATGATAAGAATTTGAATAATGTGATATATGGAAATAATTACATGAAATTACAAGTAACCAGTTCTGTTATGTAGTGTACCTACGGGTACTCTTTGTAAAATATTTATGTCTTATACTCCTACGGGAGATATGAAAATTCTGATATATGAACTGTTGAATATGTATCTTTGTAGTGAGACCCAGCTGTGGTCGTATATATTATACGTTTTCCTCTTGGCTATAAGCTTAGCGCGGGGTGTTTCATCAGGTGTGGAGTCTTGAAGGGACATCAGGCGTGCACGTTCGCGGGGCCAACGTAGCAATAAGAGTCCACCATATGTAAGTCTTTGACTCTGTTTTGTAATGTAAATGTAAAATTTTGTAATAGTGGAACTTGTGTAAGTACAAGTAAATGGAACTCAGGAATATATGTACATGACAATTTAAATAACACTACGATGGTCATATTATAAGTTATATTTTTTGGAATTCATGGATTTAAGTTATGTCAATATGTACAAGTTTGGATTTATATTTCGAAATGGGCCTGATGTCGAAAAAATGGTAAAGGAGTCTCGATCTCGTGTGGCGCCCCGTCGTCGCTGGCGGGATGAAGTGTTATACATTCTGCTCTTTGATAAAACAAATTTATCTGACTCAAAGACCAACC
The DNA here is from genome assembly GCA_016808115.1 of Tetrastigma voinierianum. Taxonomy (NCBI): domain Eukaryota; kingdom Viridiplantae; phylum Streptophyta; class Magnoliopsida; order Vitales; family Vitaceae; genus Tetrastigma; species Tetrastigma voinierianum. Next base: position 30,876 of record JAEQBH010001001.1, read on the forward strand.
AAAATCCATGATTATTTAGCAATGAACCAGGCACTAAGTTATTGCAGATTTCAGGTACATACACATTGGTCAGAGTCAATTCCTTCCCATATGTCATCTTCAAGACCACTTTTCCTTGGCCTTTGATTTCTGAAGTGGCAGAGCTCCCCATGGAAACCTTTTCCTCAGTATTAATTGGTTCAAAGGTAGATAACATCTTTTTGTCCGAGCACACATGGCCGAATTGCTTTTTTTGTGTCGATCCACCATTCCTTGGGATTGGATCACTTGAGTTCACCTCGAGAAGTTACTGCGTGAAGTCAATGTCATACACATCCTTGGTGATGCCATCAACCACATTGGTTTCCTTGGGTTTGTTCCTCTTTGGCATTCTGCAATCCGAAGATTTGTGACCTTGCTTCCCACAGTTGAAGCATTTCCCTTAGAACTTCTACTTCTTAGAGATTCCCTCTTTTGGTCCCAACTTGCTATCTTTCCCTTTGTTGTTGGCTTTCTTGAACTTAAAACTTTAACCATGTTCCACAAAGTTAGCCTTAGCCTCCCTTGGATTGTGTGCCCCTTTCTTCTCAAATATCTTATTGTCTTCTTTGATGCGAAGTCTAATAATCATATCTTCGATGCTCATTGATTAGTGCCCAAAAAGTGATATTTTGAACCCTATATTAGATAGGTTTTGAGTGCTTTTTGCGCACTAATCATGTCATTTATGCCAATTGAAGTGTTGAGTCTTCTTAGCTTTCATATGTCGTTTAGAGGTTATTTTTGGTTGTTTCTGGAGTTTTAGCGTACTTTGAGTTCGATATCAAGACATATGATGAATCATGAAGGTGGGCAATTGTCAACCATCAATTATACGAAAATCAAAGAGAATGAAGGCAAAGTGAAGAAAAATCAATGCGATGAAGGCGGGGCATTGCGTGAATCAGTGAATTCAGAATTTCGCTAAGATTGCGAAAATTTAAACCAGTTGCGAAAATTTCGCGACCTTCGCAAATTTAAATAATCTTAAGCGAGTATGAATTTTAGCTAGACTCCCGGAGATTTCGCTATAAGCATTCCTATGGAAATTTCACGTTTTAAGCTACTCCTGAGAATTTCGCTAAGCTAAGCGAGAATTTCGCTATGCTTGAATTGCCGGGAGCCTAGCGAGAAATTTCTATTTTTCGCTATCTCTTGGTATTTAAGCTGGCTAATGAAGCCCACAAGCTAACTAGCGAAAATTGATATCTTAACAAATTCAACGCCTTGTCATACTTTTTTGTAATTAATGCAAGCAGAGCTTCAATTTTGTGTATTACTCTCTTGTCCTTAAATTAGCCAAAATGTAGGCTTTATTGTAGTTTCACATAAATGGGTGGCTATATAAACCCCATAGTTTTGTAACCCCAGAAGAAATTGGAGAGAATCTTTTGGGACGCAGTTTATTTTTATGTAAATATCTTCCTTGATCCGAGTTAGGGTTTGGTTTTTCTCTCTTCTCCCCTCTTTCCCTTATTTTCTTGGGCGCAAACACCTCTTGAGGATGACAACTCGAGAGATGCTTGGCTAAACCTCCTTTGCTGAAGAGGAAGGAAGGTAGCTTGGTGGTGGGGCATATGCAGGTTGTCCTCATGTGTTGGATACTCACGATCTTGTATTTATGGCTCCCATCTTCCTCAAGCCCAGGGTTGAATATCGTTTAATGTCGTGTTGCTTGATACTTACCATGCTTTGGGATCACAGTGTATACTTATTGCTAGATGCAACGTGGTTTAGATGGTCTTCTGAGCCACTTAAATGATGTTGAATGTGGGTTTTCATATAAAGGCGCTGATCATGTTATCTGTGTTGACTGAATAGGAGTTGATTTTAGGGTGAGGTTTGCTAGTTAAACATAGATCCAGGTTGTGGCTTGGACTATAGGTTGCTTGTCATAGCGAGGATAAAGCCGAGGGACACTTGTTTTTGCCCTAAGTTACCAAGTTAGTGACCTAAATCTTCAAAGTTAACCTCACACTTCATTTCGGTTTTTACACTTAATCGATTTCAAACTCATCTGCATTTTGAAACAAAAATCCAAAAAGTCAAATAAAGCCTTACGGCTTCTTGCACTTAGCAAATCATTCCTAGGATGAAAACCCATCCCGTGTTCGGCTATAGACCGCTATCTTTGCGATGGCTTGACTGCGGCGTTAGGAGAACAGGTATATAAATTTTGTTGATTCATTTCGGCCCTAATGTACGAATCAAATGGCTGATATAGAGGATGGTGCGAACTCGCAATGATGAGTTGAAGTGTACTTGTGATCAGCATCCACAAGTGAAGGTAACCCAGCTCTTTGTAACCCGATTGTAGGAAGCGCGAGTTTTCATCACTTTGCGGTGGCGCCTTTGTTTTGCTTTCATTCAGTTTTAATTTTTGTTAGCTAATTTTAACCTTTTTGCAAGCTTTGTTGGTACTCTTTGTTGTCTCTACAAATTTTGTAACAGGTGTTTATGCTCCAGTGGGATAGAACCTGACGGGTAGACTACATAGAATCGGTGCACAGCTTGGCCCGGTCGGTGAAGTCGGTGTACGCAGCGATACCATGGATCCCTTTGCACGAAGCAGCGAGTCGCCAGGCCCCCAATGAATCAATGCTATAGAACCGCGGGGATCACATCCACCCTCAGGGTTAGTGCCCCCTCTGCATCATACCTCTCTTTGAAGATGTAGCGGTGAGGTATACTTATTCTCCCACATATCATGAGTATGGAAATGAAAATCCATACACTCATATTAGGGATTTTGAGGAAGTATGCACTACCTTTAAGGAAGGAATGATGGACATGGATTTGCTTAAGCTAAAAGCATTTCCACTGACCCTAAAGGACAAGGCCAAGATTTGGCTAAACTCACTGAGGCCTAGAACCATTAGAAATTGGGCTGAGCTGCAGGCAGAATTCCTGAAGAAATTCTTCAGTGCTCATAAGACCAATAATTTGAAAAGACAAATTTACACCTTTGCAGCTCAAGATGGTGAGAGATTCTACCAGTGTTGGGAGAGATTTATGGAGACCATCAGTGCATGCCCACATCATGGGTTTGATACATGGATGCTGGTAAACCATTTCTGTAATTGGTATGTCTCTGCCATGAGCGACTTTTAGAAACCATATTGTGGAGGAGACTGAGTAAGCATCTGACGAAGCCATAGTTTTTTAAACTCATTGGCTGAAACTGGGGTTGGGGACCCAAGGCAGGCACAGGGAAATGGAAACAATGAGGCCCTCGGCCAGCCACAGGGAGGGTTTATACGAGTGCCGGAGATATAGAAATAAAAGCTAGAATTTCAACCTTAGCTAGGAAGGTGGAGGAGCAGGAAAAGGCTCCATGAAGTGCAGACGTGGTAAAAATCCTGCACAAACCAATCCTGCACTAATTTCAATCCTGATGCATCCCGATTGAGACGATTGTCCTATGGCCCTTCAATGAAGGATTTGATGTCGGGAGAGCAAATCTTTGTAGGGCTGACACAAGCCCACGACAACCCGATGCCCCATATGGAAATACCTACAATTCCAATTGGAGGAATCACCTAACTCTGGAAGCCCTCCCCCTGCTATGTACTAAGTACTGGAAACCACGATTTGGTTCCCAATTTGACCCTGACCCTTTGCATCCTCATCTCCTGTGGAACAAGCCATTTTAAATTTGAGTAAGGTGGTGGGCAACTTTGTTGAGGAACAAAAAGGAATCAATGTGCAACTGGCACAAAGGATTGATATTGTTGAAAATACACTGAATAAAAGAATAGATGGGCTTGAGAGCAATCTAAACCAGAAAATTGATAACCTACAGTATTCAATCACCAAGATCAACAAGTTGCTGGAGGTACAAGAAAGAGGAAGGTTCCTTCCCAAAACGAGTGCCAAACCAGGGAATCCATGAGGTAGGATCATCTGACAATTCGGGGAATGGATGAGGTGAGGCTATAATCACCACGAGTGGAAAAGAGGTTGATCAGCCTATGTCAAAGCTGTTGAAGAATCGGGCGGGGAGAAGAATTATGGTGGGTGCATATTCTCTAAAGGAGGATTCGTAAATGCATATACCACCTCCATTTCCACAGACACTTAGAAGCAATAGAAGGTATCCCAACAGGCGGGTATTTTAAGTCTTAAGGCAAGTGAAGAGTCCAACATACCTCGTGGACATAATCGAGCAAGTCCTGCTTATATGCAAAATTTTTGTAAGATCTTTACACAATCAAGAAGGGATTAAGGCGTGAGAAAAAGGCATTTCTTCTTGAACAAGAGTGTGCCATAATCCAAAGTAAGAATCCAGTCAAATACAAGGATCCAGGATCTCCCACAATTTCAGCCAATATTGGTGGGAATTGCATGAACAGAATCATTGCTTGATTTTGGAGCCGAGTGTGAACCTAATCTTAGTGACCGATTATACAAGCGGTTAGGTTTAGGTGAGCAAACCTACCAACATCACTAGCCATTGCTTGATAGATCGATTTAAAATCCCTAAGGGGATAGTTGAGGATGTCTTGGATTTAAAATAGACAAATTCTCTTACCCAAGAGATTTTGTAGTGTCGGAGCACCAGCCACCAAAGTGAACCCAATCATGTTCCAATCATCTTAGGAAGACACCATTTCAAGACAACAATGCAATAATAAATTACCGGAATGGAGTCATGCAACTTTACCTGGGTAACATGACTCGAGTTAACATCTTTCATTTGAACAACAAGAAAAGTTGCTAGAACATGAAAATCAAATAATCGATGAAGTTGTTTCAAATGGTCGCATGCAGGAAGCACAGGTCCGTGAACGGTAAGGAATAATCACCAAGGAGACGAAGAGATATCGGGTCTTGCCATCAACACCCACTCAAAGCCAATCGCTCAATCAGTGCCATCATGAGAACCACTTCAACAATCGAAAGACCCAACACCCATGGATTAACCTGTGCCATCAAGTAGGCTTTGCGTGAGATCATTCTCCTTGACCCTCCTTGAGTAATTTTTTGAAATTGAATCGTCCGTGTTTTCAAAAACCGATTGCGCTCAACAATTTTGCTTTTTGTCTTAATTTAGTTAATTTTTGATAATTTCGCTATTTTTCGAAAGTTTCCTAAATTGCCAGCTTTTTCCCCTTTTTTAGTAATTTTGTTTATATATACTATAGTATTTCGTATTAAATTTTAATTATAGTTTTATATATAATAATTCTCATTATAATTTTTTTATTTCATATAGTATCAATAATTAACCACCGAATTTCGATTTGGTGTATAATCGTTAGCCAAATTCGCTAAAATAGCGAAATCGGTGTAGAGACCCTTCGGCCACGCTCAAACGCCTATTTAAACCTCCGAGAGGGGGATGGCCAAAAGGTCACCATATCTCCCCGCTCTCCCAAAGCCATAGCTCCCGAGTCCCAAATTCTCTCACGCCTACTACTCCCATCGCTGTAGCCACCCCGCACGACCGGGATCCAATTAGTGCCGCCGTTAGAGACTCGCCAGACCCCGGGCCCCCGCCTTGCCACACTACCGTCGCTGTGTCCATAGACACACCCTCCCGCGAGCACGAGCCCCGGGTGTTCCATGTACCGGAGTCGCCGCCTCCCACCGAGCCATCTCCGCCGAGCCTCATCAAGGTTTACACCGCCGGCTCAGACCTCTCGCCTCGGGTTCACGAAGTCAGGCTCGTCCACGGCTAGACTCTTTACTCGAGCCTTATTTGGCTATTACACCAGGACTCGTTGTACCCAAGTGATTCTAGTTAGTCTCTCCAGCCTTCAAAGGTGACTCGCCTGCTCCAAAGGAGCCTTCGGCCTCGTATATTCAAGTTCTAGTTACATTTTCAAGTGAGTCTAGTCCTCTTCCAAAGAGTATTATTCGGGATTCTCGTGACATGGTTCGCATCAAGGTGGATCCCGCCTTCTACCGCTGGTTAGATCTCAAGACATTCCGAGCGAGCGTCCCAGCCCTAACTCCGGCCCCGGGCCTCCAAGACATCACCGTCCCCGAGGCAAGACTCCGAGGAGCCTCAGTGGATTTCGCCGTTATCAGACACGGACGGGACTCCTGGGCCCCATCATCCGTACCTCGTAGGAGAGCTGGGAGGGTCCGGCCGGCGGCCCGCACATCGGGCCCCGGCGAGTCATCTTCCTCTCGGCCGCAGCCATCACCAGTCACATCGGCTGCAGAGGCGACATCATCGCTCGCCTGTCACCACTTCCGTGATAAGGAAGAGGTCGTTGTTCGTAGGAACCCCATTCCGGGAATGTACGACTCCAACAGAGACTTTCATCGAGTCGCATCATGATGTGTCCCACACAGGGTCGATCCTGTGTTTAGGGAGTCCATGAGATTGGATTGAGATTATCTTATCATCGCCTTCATGACTCGAGGCGCATTATTACCTCACGAGTGCCGCTACGCTCTATCACTCTATGACATCTCGAGGAGCAGATGGTCCGCGTGAGCTTCAGCTCATCGATGATCACAAGGATACTTAGAGCGTGCCGATATTTCAAGAGTTTTCTGGGGCTCTGCAGATACCGCCGCCAATGCAGAGGGTTATGTAGATTGGGCCCACCACCTCTATCGAGATGGTTCGAGCACTGGCCAGAGACACTACAGCTGGACCAGTATTTTATAGGAGGCAGCTCCCGCCTCATATGCTGCTGATCGACCATTTATCTCGACGAGTCCGGTTCTCGCTTACAAAGATTACGTGCAATGGAGGGGGAGCCATCTTGGAGGCTCTTTACCTGATCTCGGAGGGATATTGGTTCAGTCCCTCTGAGCTGGTGATGACCTCCTTGATGCATTTCGAGGAGAAGGTCCATCGGAAGGACCTAAGTGACGGTGCTGCAGAGCATTCCACTCATCACGCCGAGACTACTCCTGTGTCTTCGAGCATATGGATTCCTGTGAGGAGCCAAGGATTGAGATGGAGAGTTCGATGCCCTCCTGGGTTCAGCCACCGAGCGTGATGACTCATGCTCAGATCTTTCCATCTCCGACAGCAGGACCAGGAGGAGGTACTCGGGCCCGTGGCCGAGGACTTCCATGTGAGACGATGTGCCCGCCCCCCGAGCCCGAGACAGAGGAGTCCGCCTCCGCAGAGGTCACCCATCTCCTCCTCCACACACCACATCCACACAAGTAGCCTGATACTCCCGCCCATTCATTTGGCACACCATTCACCCGAGTATGTTCACGCCTGGGTTCTAGAGAGATTGCGTGTGTGATGGATGCCATCGCCACTAGCGCCTGGCTAATGTGCGTACCCCGTGATCGAGGCTGGCCCAAGGTCACTCTATGCTTCGCCAGATTATGACTCACCCGGGTCTTCCTCGTGTTCCCGATCGTAGAGAGGAGCCCACCACGCATACAAATTTTCATTTGATGTTTCTGTCAAGCAGCTATTGTTGAGCTCTTCAGACTCCACCACCACCACAAAGCAGCCGGTGGGTGGTTGTGCTTCTTTATGATTTTGTATAGTTACTGTACTTTTATCAACTCCATTACTAATTTTGATTAGATTTATGTATTAGCCATGTGAGGGCAAAGGATATTTCTTTGTATGTTTAGCTTTATTCATGTATTGTGCCATTTTGGCTATATCAAAAGCTATTCAGTCTATATATATACAGATTTTTGCATACCATGTTTTGTGCCTTTACCATGTATATTTGTTTTTCTTTTCAATTGAACAATTGAATTGCTTCAAATTGGACAATTGAATTGCCTTTTGTTGGAGAATAGAATCACTATTTGTCACCTTTATGTTAGAACAAATTCCATGCTTGAAACAGTTTTTGGTCAATTGCTGTTCCAGCATGCTCAACTTGAACATTTCTCCCTTATGCTAATTCACACACTCGCACACCCGGGGATCAGATCAATAAGTCAGAAATTGGGGTTGTTCTCTTTTCATTTTGGTATAGCCGGCCCAGGGCATGTTGGCTACATAGGATAGGTTTTTGTTACCTACATTTGAAGACCAAATGTAGTCTTCCCCAAAAGGAAAAGAAAAGAAAAAAAAGAAAAAGAAAATAAAGCCAGAGCCTCGCTTCCCTTGAAACCCAGCACGGTCCGAGGGGTGTATGGCGAAAAGTTTTGAAACCCGATGCCCTAAGCCTTAATTGGTTGGGAGTCATCGATTTAGTGTTCAAGTTATACTGGGTGGATAGGTAGAGTTCAACGATTTGTAGGTGCTTGATTTTTGAAGTCATACAGTCCGGTGAAGCTCAGAGTTTCAGGGTCGCGATCCTTTCGCTCGATGCCCTAAACCTTAATCGCTGGGAGTCATCGGTGGACCCCCGTTACACGGACTTTGGTGAAGTCGAATTTTGAGCATTGCACCCTACATTGTAGTTGAATAAAGAAAGAAGAGAGTAACTAGCCCTATCTAGGTTGTTCAACAACTTAAGGCCATGTCAAGGCTAGGTCAGAGGGGACAAATTTGCAATTTATCGCTTAACTGGGTTATATAAAGAACCATTACACTTAGGTGGAAATTCAAGTTGAGAATCATGGAACCAATATTGACCTGAAATTGTTCTTGTATGGTTTTGGCTCTTTCATGGCGGTTTTCAAACTTGGTGTCAATTTTTCAGTTTAAAGGTAATGTTTATATGTACATAAACCCTTTTTAATCATAAACTTTTTGAAAATCACTACATGCATCTCCTTTTTGTTTTTGCATTGCTAAGGGAGTAGCAACGTTTCGGTTGGGGGGTGTGATTAGTGCCCAAAAGTGCTATTTTGAACCCTATATTAGATAGGTTTTGAGTGCTTTTTGCGCGCTAATCATGTCATTTATGCCAATTGAAGTGTTCAAGTCTTCTTAGTTTCACTTATGCCGTTTAGAGGTTATTTTTGGTTGTTTGTGCTTCGCGTACTTTGGGAGTTCGATATCGAGACATATGATGAATCATGAAGATTGAACCTAATTGTCAACCATCAATCATACCAAAAATCAAAGAGAGAATGAAGGCAAAGTGAAGAAAATCAATGCAAGAGGAGCAGAGGCATTGCGTTGAAGATCACACCTGTGGAATTTTACAAGATTATGGGTAATTACCGGGATTGCGTAAAATTTCGCAAATCTTTAGCTAAAATTTCAACTTAGCTTAAAATTATGAATTTTCGCTAGACTCCAGGATTTTCGCTAAGCACTATTCCTAGCGAAATTTCACGTTTTCGCTACTCACAAGAATTTCGCTTAAGAAGAAATTTCGCAAATAAATAAATTGCCAGCAATTTCAATAAATTTCCTATTTTCGCTATTCCTGAGGATTTCGCTAGCTAGCAAATTTTCGCTACCTAGCTTAAATTGATATGCCCAGCGAAATTCATCACTTTGTCATACTTCTTGTAATTAATGCAAACCGACTTCAATTTTGTGTATTACTTTGGTCCCTTAAATTAGCCAAAATGTTAAGCCATCAGAAGTTTCACATAAATGGGTGGCCTATAAACTTCATAGTTTTTGTAACCCAAAGCAAGAAATTGGAGAGGAATCTTTTGGGGCACATTTTATTTTTTATGTAAATATCTTCCGCAGCTCAGTTGTGGTCTTATTTTTCTCTCTCTTCTCCTCTTTCCTTTATTTTCGCTGCCAAACACTCCTCGAGGATGACAACTCAAGAGATAAGCCGCTGCCTCCTTTCTTTGAAGAGGAAGGAAGCTAGCTTGCGGTGGGGCATATGCAATTGTCCTCATGTGTTGAATGCCATGTGCACTGTGATTTATGGCTCCCATCTTCTCAAACTAGGTTAAATATTATCATTTATGTCATTAATTCGCCAATACTACCATGCTTAGATACAATGTATACTTTATTGCTAGATGCACTGGTTTTTTAGATGGTCTTTACGAGCCACTTAAATGATGTTGAATGTTAGGTTTCAAATCGTAAAGGGGCCAGATGGCTGTTATCTGTGTTGACTCAATAGGAGTTGATTTTTAGTGGGTGAGGTGTCTGTCAGTTAAAACATAGATCCGGCCAGGGTTTGACTACAAACAAGCCATTATAACGCGAGGATAAAACCCGAGGACACTTGTTTACCCTAAGTTACCAAGTTAGTGACCTAAATCTTCAAAGTTAACTTTTCACACTTCATTTTCAGTTTTTTTTACAGTTAATCAGTTTTCAAACTCATCACACTGTTTTTGAAACAAAAATCCAAAAAGTCCAAATAGAAAGCCTTACCTTCTTGCACTTATGCAAATCATTCCTAGGATGAAAACCCATCCCCGTGTTCGACTTAGACCACTATATCAAGCAAAGAGCTTTCTGACTACTACAAATAGGAGGAACTTAGGTATATAAATTTTTGCTGATTCAAATTTCAAATTTCATCGTGGCACGGTAATCACTCATCTCCTTTCTTATGCTTAAGGTAATTTTTCAAGTCTTCTCAAGCAGTGAGGTAGCTTCAATAATAGTTGCAACTCGGTGTTGCTCGCTTCAACATCATTCCTCAAGATGTATCTCATGGAGGATTACTTGAAGCTCGACTTGACGGTGACGCCCCAAATCCCGGAGTCCGTCAGACTACCCGTCAACTGCTGAATACCTGCGGAATGTCGGGTGACTCGACATTACTAAAATCTGCAGTCTCCTTTGCACGGAGCTCTACCCAAATACGTAACTCCGTGATAAACCTGTCCCCAAACAGTCCAATATAACAGCTTTTTATGATTTAAACGGCCACTGGGGGCCTATAAACAATACTCTCAAAACACACGCCAACTAGAATCCAACTATATACTCCACAGTTACAAGAGTTACTATGTTTTTACTCTTATACAATACATACACAAACTAAAAGTCTCTAATACATGTATACATCAAAAGCCACAACCCGACTTTCTTCTAATCCTCGGTCTCTAGGATCGAGCCGTCCCCTCGCACGCTCCCAGACTGAAAATAATGATCCTCTTGATATGGTGAGTTAATGCTCAAGAAGAGGGAACGCTTCTAAGGGCTATCACCACCTAAGTGCAAAGGCAATGTTCCAAATGAAAACACACATTCAAGCAAATGCGGCTGATCCTACTTGAATGTCTACATGACTAACTCGATCCCGAGTCCTCACGATTTCCATCACACTCGCTCAAGCCTCGTATGGAAAATTATTATTTTGTTTGTTTTGGTGAGCAACCCTCCGATGTGTATATATATTAATCAACGCTCAACATTGATATATTATTTGTTCGTGGATCATCCGATGAATATCAATTGGGCCGCTTCGACGATTGATATATTATTTGTTTGTGGACTACCCTCCGATGAATATCAATTGGGCCGCTCCGACGATTGATATTTTAATTTGACTACCCTCCGATAATTAATATTTTTTAGATAACCCCAACCGCTTTCTAGATTCATCTCATGCACTCACTCCTATAGTCCTAGGTGTTCCAAAGGCAAGGGAATGCATGTCACACCAACACAATTTAATTCACATGTAAATATATAAACATGCATATATTTACAAAACAATCAATTCACAATCATGTCATGTAAATTCTCATTTCATATCAAAATTAGCTCACTTGGGCTAATGATCAAACACAGCAATTAATTTTAATCACTGTTCAAACACATATTTTCATGTGTAATATTTTGAGAACACGTTTCTCGGGAATAGTGAAACCCTACTACTATTCCCCAAAAATCTGTTAAATCACTCCGCTCACTTAGTGAACTCCGGTTTCACTCCGCCCATTTCCGGCCTCATTCAATCAATGCACAATTTATTTCACAAATTTTTCACAATTATCCCAACAAAATGTGTTCAAAGGATGGACGGCTCAATGATTCAAAATTTATTAATTCGTCCCATGTTTTGGGACTCAATCAAACTGCCCTAACTACTTCTTCGACCTCAAACATTTGTAAAACACTCAAAAATGGAATAAAACGCAAGTAGGAGAAACCCCTTACCTCAATGAGTTTGAGGAAACTCCCTAAATCCAGATCTAATGCCAAGCCTCTCCGCAGCGTACCTTCCTCTTGTCCCAAAGATTCGCCGACGGCCTGATTTGTCGAAAATTGCAGTAGGTTATCTCTCTAAAAACGCACTGTGCCATTGTTTCACTACCAATTCTTTCCTCTGCAGTTCTCTCAACATTGGGAGAGACGACATCAGAAAGCAATTTTGTCCTTAGTGACTTAAAATCAATTCCTATAATGCCAATTTTGTCCATCTTTCCACTGATGTATTCACTATCTCGGCCGTCCATTTTCATTTATTTCATCGCTATGCTACTTACGGCATATGAGTATGTGTTATATGTGACTTTCGCTGGTAAATCTAATCGCTTTTACTAAGACCCGAACCGCGATGCCTCGAAAATGTAAATTCCCGATCGCCCTAATTCACTAAATTTTATGATGCTAGCTAAATTTTATAGATTTATCTAACGTAAATTCATTTCACTATCCGAGATTCAAAAGAATAAATTACGATTTTTAACTCAAATTAATAACTTGTACGAATTACGATTTGCCTCTCTTTTTTTCCGTGAAATTCACCCTCTGTCTTACATGACTGACCACAGTCTTGAAATCTACCATTTTGTAATTCGAGGAAACAGCCCATGACAAACTTTTTGGCCCCAGCATCCTCGGTTTTATATTCCGGTCTAGTGATTCCTATAGCCTCTCAGTTATTTCTACCTCGAATATTACTGTATAAAGAATCATTCCAAAGATTCTCGGTTATATAGTTTCTACATGTAGTAGTTGAATGTTTCAAGCATCCAATAACATTGATGACTTCGATATCACGCCATCTCTCGGCTTATGAGCATCTTTAGTCAAGAATCTCGCAAGATTTAAAGTGGTCAAGTAAAATAACATCTTCTATTGCCACCTTTTAAAGTCAAGTCCATTGAACTTCTCTAGTTTTTTTATAGGTAAGACAAAGATAGGCATAACAGTAGGCATCACTAGCACTTGTGCCACAGTAGGAGTCACCACTTAGGCAGATGCAGCTAGAACATTATTGTTGGAATCATATTCCATTTCTCTGCAAAATTGTAGAAAATGTGTCAATTTTCTATTCCCTAAAACCAATTCTCATAATAATTGAAAATAACGTATAACATGAGTATTCACAGGAAAGATTGGTGGGTATAGAACCTGAGCTTAACCAGCCCTTAGATAGAATATCTGGGGCTCCTACGTAAAGATTTAGAGGGTCACAAATGGCTCTCGCTGAACCATAAAACTTGTATCGTAATTTCCAATTTTCTAAGACCACAAAGGAATTTGCTCAAACTCAAATGAGTGTAGAGTTTAGCCTAGTATGTTGATCTCTTTATCATATATTCCTCGTAAAGAAAATCATAACTAAACATGTAGCTTAGTGGTAGAGTATTCACTATTTGAATGCTAGGAAATGGTTTCAAAACCTTTTCTTGTACTTTTGTACTAGGATTTTTTATCTGTTGGACCTTTTTTTTTCCAACCAAAATTTATGGTAAAATAACTTCTTTTTCCTTTTTCCTTTCAAGAAAAGAAAGGAATAACATATTTCATTCTTTTTTTCTTTTCTACAATTTTTCCCACTTAACTCTCTCATTTCTTGAATTCAACCCATCTTGCACACTTGATTTTTTTTTTATTCCAGTGGCTTTCACTATTTCTTTGAGTGATACACTCTTCCCTTTCTTCCATTTTTTTCCCCTCTGTTTTTTCCTTCCCTCTTCCTTGGATTTTGTTTTAACATTGTAAATAGAAGGCTGAGCACCAAGAACCAAGGCTTGCAACAAACTTGGATATATAGGAAGGCTATATACCTGTAAAAACTACAGACATAAATAAACAGGAAAAAATGAGATAGGCGAGTCGAGTCTTGTGTAAGTCCACAATTTTCTTAAAACAAAATTGCCCTTCTCCATTGGTTCTTGAGATTCATAGGCGTCTGTTTCCTAGGATAAAACGATTGAATGATGGTCTACAATAGCACTTTGCAACTATTCCGGCAAACTGTAAATAGTTTGACACTATCTCTTACGAAGAGTAACAAAATTCTAGTGACAACCTTCGTGCAGTACAATAAGGAGTTTGGCCATATAGAAAAAAGGAAGGAAAGATTATGGGCCAGGCTTGAGGGAATCCAAAAGGCTTTGGCTACTCTAGGAAACAGATACTTAGTTAAAGTTGGGGAAGAAACTTCAGATAGAGCTTGAGAACACCCTTAATCAAGAGGAGATTGTGTGGTTTCAGCGCTCCAAGGAAGATTGGATCAGATCTGGAGAAAGAAACACTAAATTCTATCAATCAGAAGAAAAAAAAAAATTGATTCTTTAAAAATGAAAGAGGGCATGGATTTTAATTTGAACCTATCAAGATAGAAGAGGTCGTTCAAAATTACTTCCAATCTCTTTTCAGGGAGGAGATACATGATGGTCCTAGCAACAACATCCCAAATGGCTTCCCCATATTCAATAAAGATCACATCAGTTTGTTCTAAAGGTCCTTCACGAGAGAAGATATTAAGCGAGGCCTCTTTAACATGGACCCATTCAAGTCTCCCGGCAACGATGGGCTTCATGCAGGCTTCTATCAGCAAACTTGGGAAATAGTGGGACCTTCCATTTGCGATCATGCCCTCCATCTCTTCAACTCCTATACCTTCTCGGAAGGAGCAAATGAGATTCTTTTAGCTTTGATTCCAAAGGTCCTCCACCCGGAAAGCATATCAAAGCCTCTGTAATGTGAGCTATAAAATTATTACAAAGACTATAACGAACAGATTAAAAGAATTTATGCCTTTCCTAACCTGTCAAAATCAATGTAGTTTTGTCCCGAGGCATCAGATCTCTGACAACATTGTGATCTACCAGGAAGTCCTGCACTCTATGCAAAGTATAACCCATGGGAGAGGAATCATGCTCATAAATATCGACTTGGAAAAAGCATATGATAGGGTTTCTTAGAGCTTCATTAAAGATATTCTTCAAACTGTGGGTCTCTTGAATGACTGGGTCAGAATTGTGATGCACTGCATTGAGACAGTGAAAATGTCAATTTTATGGAGTGGAAAAAGGCTGGAGTGGTTTAAACCTACTAGAGGAATCCACCAGGGTGATGCTATGTCCCCTTAATTACTTGAGCGACTTGTACATTTGATAGATCAGGCTGTCCAAGAAGGGAAATGATCCCATATAAGACTATCGTGTCATGGTCCCCAAGCGTTTTTACATAAACTTATAATTTATAAATATATGAAGTCTAATTTATATTTATAATTTTTCTAACATAATTTTAATTATAAGTTATAATTTACGAATTATGAGTTATGATATTATCTCATAAAATATAGAGATATTTGGTTAAAAGTGAAAAAATACTTGGGAATTTTCAAAATTAACCCTTTATCTTAAAACTTTGGAGATATTACCTCATTTGGACAATTTTACCCTTTTTCTTTTTAATAATTTACGCCCTTTGTGTTTCCCTCCCATTTTTCTTCTCTCCCCATTCTTCTTCTACTCTCTATTACGTACTTGCAATCCCTTCAACCCCTTTCCTTCCTACTATTTTTTTTGTTCTTCTCAATCCCACCGCAGATATGTTTGAGGAAAAAGATCTAGCCTTTCATCAAGATGCAAGGTATTTCCCATGCTCCACATGGATTTATGTTAAAATCATTGTGGTTTTTATTGGATTTCCTAGAATTATGAGAATTGGGTGTTGTTTGTTCTAGTGGTTCATATGCGCAAAATCTTTGATTTCAACTTGGGTCTCTATTCAAGTACCGTTTGGTTAGCATTTTCTAAAAATATGACGATGTTTCCATGTAAAAAAGGTATGAAATGCTTTAAAAATGATGTAACATGGCTACTTATATTATACACACTAGTGATTGAAACATGGGTTTCCATTACATTTTCTATGTTTGTGTGGTTGGCTAGAAAAGGGGTTGATGCCAGAACAAGACTGTTTGTGAAATGGTCTTAAACCTTCATAAATTATGTTTCTCACCATAAACATTGCCCCAAATTCCTTGTATAATTGTTTTTTTCTTTTTTGGTGTAAATTTATTTTTTTTCCAATAAGCAATGAGGATATAAAATATATTTAAGGACCCTAAAAAAGAGGTGCAAGCAAAGCATATGTGAAGTAGATGACCTCTACCTATACCGAAAAGAAAAGGGGAAATTTGAAAGAGTTGTTGGATTTTGTTGAAATATACTTCTTTTCATGAAAAGATAAATGGTGATATGTTTGTTTCCATAGAAAAAAAAATGGGAACGATGCTTTTGCTAGTAGGAATCATTAAATTATAGAAGATTACATAAGCTATAATAAAAGTATATGTAAAAAATACTTGAGAAAAAAGGAATCATAAAAGACTAACAAAATGGAGCTTGTGTCTACTGATATTTTTTTGGTGGTTATAGTTAATATTTTCTTTTAAATATTCCTTTTGATGATACAAAAGTATTTTTTATTGATTATTGGGGATTTTTTTTTTCCTTATATAAGACACCTAGAAATGGTATGTTCAGGATTTCATTCATTTGATTTTATTTTTCTTCTGTTCGGGTTGGTTTTGCATGTTGGGATTTCTGATTTATTTATGTTCTTGTAAGCTGGTTGATGGCTCTTGATTTAGTCTTGTTTATGCTTTCATTTATTTTTCTTGTTTGGATTGATTAATGATGAGTGATGTTTTACTTTTTTTTTTTTTTTATAATAATTTGTCTATTTATTTGTTGTTTTGTTGATGTAATGTATTTGTCATTTATGGTTTTAAGTTGGCAATTTAGTTCTAATTTTGTGCTTTGCATTAACTTTCTATTATGGTGAAAGCCCTGCCAAGTTGGAGCCTAGTTGCTGGAAATGGAGTGTTCAAATAAAACTATAGTAATGTGAAAATGGGTTTACCTTCTTAATTGGTTCAACCCAGTTGGGTGACTGGTATCAGTTTGATCTCAATGTTAAAACTTTAGACTTAAAAAAAAAAAATCTTTTTGCATGGAGATTTTGTTTGTGAATTTTGAATTTGGCAAATTTATACAAAAAGAATTGATCTAGTGGATTGGTAGTTGGTCAACTATAGTGAGCAAAACAAATATACTTATTTTTGTGGAAAAATGATTTTCAAGGCTATAAAATTAAAACATGTTGCCCAATTGGAGGTTGATGCAATTTATTTGAGAATTCCTATTTTTAAGGCATTAGAATTGTAGGTAAAACTATAAGAAAAAAGTTAGACTTACATGGTTCATCCATTTCATGGTTCATTGAATAACCAATTTTCCTAAAAGCTTAAGTTTGTAGGATTTGGGCTCATAACACATATCATGCATTTGGACACCCTTCCTCATAGTTAGCCTCAATTTTTGGTAAACATGCAAGGGTGAGGTTCAATAGGAGAGGACTAATAAAGATCATCAATACGAGGGAAAATGGGGGAGGTGGGGGTCGGATTTGATATCTAAAGATGACTTGCCTTATCATTTTTTAAGTAGTTTCCCAAGGAAAATGATAAGGAGGTTTAAGTATTGTATATTGGGGCTCACCTGCAAATGATTTGGTTACAAAAAGAATTATTGGGCTTTAGAGTTTACTTTTCTAATTTGGTGTAAAAAGATTTGTTTGGCATCAAATAAATATTTTTTAAAGTAACAAAAATATGTTGGACACATTATTTGGCCTTATACAGTTATGTGTCTCTTCTTAAATATAAATCCCTTAGCGTCAAGTTGATTTGGTATATTCTACAATGACCATTTTATGACACGTAACTTTTAACACTAAATGAGGTTTATTTTAGGGTTTTCCCTTTATAGTTTGAATCCTCAACCATTTCGTTTACAGCATGATGTCGAGCAAGAAGGAACATTGAGAAACCAAGTATGGTTTGAGGTTTTAATCTTTTTTAATACACTCATTATGTGTTCCTTTTTTATGACATGTGTAAGTTTCTTACCTTTAAAAAGCACAAGCCTCTTAAAAACAAAAGGTTTCTTACTAATTTTTATGCAATTACACTAGTCGAAACATTTTTTTATGCGGTGCACTAGTTGGAACACATACCATTTTTTTTATGGGAATAGATGCTTTTCCCATTTGATTCCTCAAAGTTACCCTTTTATATTATATTCCGATAACTGAAAAAACATTGCATTAAACTACCTCCTAAAGAAGAATGGAAAATATCGAAGAAAATGTTGAGAAGGCCACTAACACTTCAACAATTTGGATTCAAAGTATACCTAATGAAGACGACTTCCCTTCTAAAGTGGCGTGTTTATCACATGTAATTGTTATTGCAAAGATAAAAAAGAACTTGAATGAAACTCAACTGGAGATGTTTAAAATATTTTGTTTTGGACATTTCTTAAGTATGAGTGAATTGAAATTTTCTGCTCAAATTGCTCACAACATGTTACGACAATGTCACATGCAAAAAGAAGATGAAATGTGGATACATGCTAACTCCAAAGGATTAAGATTTGGTTGGTTAGAGTTTGCATTGATTACAGGGTTGAGATTTTGCTAAATCTCAAAATTTGACATCACTTCATTAAGGATACGAGATAAGTACTTCAATGGAGAGAATAAGATTCATAATGATCAATTAGAGGAGACTTTCTTATCATTATGTAAGAAAGGGCGAAAGATGAGCATTAAGAGGACAAAAAAGAAGGGAAGTTGAGTGAGGAAGTGAATCTTGATGAATTTTTTTTTAAGTTGACATTATTATATTTTCTTGAGCATGTTTTACTTGGAAAAAAGGGAAGAATTTAATATATTTACATTGGGTTCAACTTGTTGATAGTTTAAAATATTTTAACAAGTATCTATGGGAGAGAATTTGTTTTGATTGAACACCGTTTGGCTGAAGAAGGCTTTATACAAAATAATACTGAAAAAGGTGGAGAAAAATAATGGGAAGGGAAATGCAACCTATGATGCATATGCTCTTGTGGGAATTTCATATGTCTTACAAATTTGGGCATATGAAGTTATTCCTTTGCTTGAAATGAAATATGCAAGTCGAATTGGAAGAAATTTCCCTAGAATTTGCAATTGGAGAAGTATTGCAACTCTTAAGCATACTGAGATTCAATCACTCTTTTTAGAGCCAAATGTGAGTATGATTTTTTTTCACATTTCAATTGTTATTTACATAACCATATTCTTCTCCTTTAGTAATTAATTACTTTCTATTGTCATTTAATAAATGTTAACTTTGCATTCTATACTCATTCCTACCTTGGAGGAGTTGATCAAGAATAGTTAAGCATTTTGAATGGGAGGATGAGGCAGATGAAGGCTTTGTAAAGATATGTAAATGAAATGTAGTTGGACTCTGGAGATTTTGAGGAATGTGTAACATATGCTGCAAAAGAACAAAGAAGAACATGAAAGATGTGAGAAAGGTGGTAATTTAAGTCGCTAACATTGAAGGTAACTAAATTTAAAATTATTAATTACTCCCCAACCACTACTTGTTTACCCATATTTAACTAATACTAGTTCCTTATTTGTTATGTTAAATGAATTATTAATGATGTTCAGGAACTTTGAAAAAAAAAACAATAAAAAATTTGTTCGATATTTGAGAAGAATTGAAAATTATGGGAACCAAGCTTGATGAAATGGGAACCAAGTTTGATTGTTTAAGGGAGCTGTTATTGAAGGTTAGTAATATTGAAAATTAACATAATATATTCACTATGTATGTTACATTTTATATATTGATATTTTTGAACACTTTCAAGTTAAAAGTTTAAGATTTGATTCGTATGTTCCTTTAATGAGTGATGATATGCCAATGAACTTCACGAGAACATCAGAACAATTTGAGGCATCAAAAAATGAGATTGATGAGGAGACTCCAACTAATGAAGTGATTAATGAAGGCATTGAGACCATTGATACAGTTGAAGAGATGAAAATGGATAATGTGGACATTAATACAGTTGTTCATCTTTATCCATATCAAGTTTCTCCATGTCTTTAAACGAAAAAGGGAGGTAAATAAGTCTTATGTACTACAACACCCATTTATTGATCCCACTAAGAGAAAGAAAATGTTTGTGTCAAAGTTTAGCAAGTCATCTATAACATTTGATCTATTACGGTTAATATCATCAGAGGCATTGATAGCATTTATAGAATATTTCAGTACTAAGGATGAGGTAGTGTAAGTTTAATATAACAATGACTATAATAAATTGTTTTTGTATTTGCATACACTTTACAAATATTTAATTGTTTTTCTAAATTTTAACAGTGTAGGGTCAATCTTGAATACATGGAAGTTGATCATAAATGGTTTAAACAACTGTTAGTTCTTGGACAATAACTTTATAATTTGATACATGAGTATCATCTATAACATTATTTAATATACCAAATTAAGTTTCTTACTAATTGTTATTTGTTTTAATTTTCAACACATAGATACAACTTTATACTTTTTTCGAAAGTAGAGGATGATGAATCCAAATTTGTTTGCACAAAAATTCACCACAACCGATATACTGGCGTTTTAAAGTATGTAAATTAGTACACTTTTTGTTATATGAGCATTTCTCTAATTTTACAAACTATAAGGGATTATAATAGTTTTTTTTTCTTATATAGCAAAAAAAGTTGAAAGCTATTGGAACTTGCACCATGAGCATTGGAACACTTACATTTCACCTAAAGACGACATTTTCATTAAATATGTCATGGATCATTTGCCATTACTTTCTCAAAGTTGGTGTGAGGTGGATGTGATATATGTTTCTATCATTGTCAGAAGCATACATTGGATCTTAGGAGTTATTCATTTTTCTACTAGACAGATCTATATTTATGACTCCCTAAGGTCATTGAATAAGCCAAATCAATTGAAGAAACTTGTAACTTTAATCCATGTTGTTGCCCTCTGCCCTAAATATCAGAAATACTATGGGGAGAATGGTGACCCAAAGGGGGATATGGCATGAGAGATTGAAATCTTAAACAATGTCCTCATACCAACGTACAGCAAGTGTGTATTTTTCAGACTTTTGACTATATTTATATAATTGTTATTTATATAACTATATTTATCTAATTTTATTAATGATGAAAATTATTTATGTGGAAGATGGTGATTTGTGGTGTTTTTGATCAAATATGTGGGGTACCTTATGCACAACCATCCAATGAACACGTTAAAAGGTGAACGAATGAGATGGTTTAGAGAAAAAATGGAAGTGAAGTTTTACTTCCATCAAGATCTTCCAATATAGTCTCATACTTGTAATTAGATAATGATGAGCATGGTTGTGTCGTTACAATATAATTTTTTGTAAAGTGTTTAAGTATGAAATGACTCTTATGTATCTATTGAGAAAGTTTATAAATTATTATATCTATTACTAAATGTGACTATATGATTATCTTGGTCATAGAGAAATCGTAAAAATAGTGTAGTCTGGTGAGTCCTCTAGCAATGACATGGACAAGTACAAGAAACTTAACTATATTACGTTCTTGTAAACTTGTTAAACTGTAAACTTAACCACTGTTAAGTTCAATGTAAACGAAACTTAACTACAGCTACGTTCAAGTAAACTTGTTTAACCGTAAACTTAACCACTACTAAGTTCAATGTAAACGAAACTTAACTACAGTTACATTCAGGTAAACTTGTTAAATTGTAAACTTTACTACTGTTAAGTTCAATGTAAATGAAACTTAACAACAGTTACGTTCAGGTTAACTTGTTTAATTGAAAACTTAACCATTGTTAAGTTTAATGTAAACGAAACTTAACTACAGTTACGTTTAGGTTAACTTATTTAACCAAAACTTAAACTAATCGCTTAAGTTCAATATAAACCCAAACTTAACTTTACAAATATGCTCGAAAACTTGTTTAACTGAAAACTTAATAATTGTTAAGTTCAATGTAAACAAAACTTAACTACGGTTATGTTCAAGTCAACTGTTTATCAGAATTCAATCACCCTAAGTTTTAATTATAGCCAAACTTAACCGTAGTTACGTTCGGGTAATCTTGTTAAAATGAAAATTTAACGACTGTTAAGTTCAATGTAAACAAAACGTAACTACAGTTAAGTTTAGGTCAACTAGTTTTATTGTAAACTTAACCACTATTAAGTTCAATGTAAACGAAACTTAACTACAGTTACGTCGTAAACTTAGTTCAATCAAACTTAATGGATCGTTAAGTTCAAATGTGAAAACAAAACTTAACTACAAAGCCACGCCTGTGCCAACTAGTTTAACTCGAAACATGTTCAATGTTATGTTCAATATAAAAGAACTTAACTATAGTTATGTTTAGGTGAAATCAACTTACCGAAAACCAAACCACTGTTATGTTGAATGTAAATGAAACTTAACTGTATTTAGATCAAAGAAATCCAAACTACTATTAAATTGAATATAAATGAAACGTAACCGTAGTTAAATTCAATTTTCATTTCACTGAAAACTGTACAATTTTTTTTTACATGCATATTTTAAAAAAACTAACAAGGTTACTATAACATAGAAAAAAAAAGGTGCATTTAGCAAAATGTTAGTATATTATCCCACAAAAAAAAAGAAGCTTCAACTTCTCATTACAAATAAGTTGATATTGATGGATGAACTTACACTTCATTTATAAGTTTTAAGGTCATCACTCAATCACAAGCTAGTAACAAAATATGATAACATGTTTGTTTCCCTTTTTACCATGTATAAACAATTTCAATGGTAAACAAAAATATGAGTCATGAAAGTAGACTCAATGACAATTTCCCTAATGCTCCAATGGGATTGGTCGCTTACAACACTTTCAGTTATAACTATAATCACCACATTGACCACAGTGTCGTGTGCTTTTACCCTCTCCACCTAAAGGGATTCTCTCTTTTATTGGTAGCCTTGTTTTTTGTAGTAATAAAACTCTATTTCTAATATCATTAGGCACCACCCAATCTTTTCTATGTCCAAGAGGATATATTGACTCGGTATATGAAGCTAAGAATGAGTTCACAGTGTAATATTTGGAGCACAAAGAATAACATGACATTTGTGCATATTTATAAGCCACAATGGCATGTGAACATGGTATGTGATCAAGATCAAAATGCTGACATGTGCAAGAACGAGTTTGCAAGTTCACATAATCACTTACTCCATTATATTTAACATTATACTCCATCAAGTTAATTGCTTCAACTTCATATGTTGATGATGTATTGTATTGCATGTGAAGCTCCCCTTCAGCCCATGTTGTTAGCTCATTTGTCATTGACAATGCTTGTTGTAAACAATTTCCAAACCACTTTTGAAGTAAATTTCTTAACTCTTCAACTAGCCACAAAATAGGAAGATCCCTTGCATCCTTTAATACAAAATTAAGATTTTTTGCAACCCGTGTGGTCATAATATTGTTCCTATTTCTGGAAAAGTGCGAACGCGCCCATCGATCAACACCTACATCAATCCACTAGATATGTTGTTGCTCTTGGATAAATCATTTGTAGCTACCCAAATATAACATTAAATTATGCTAAACGATATGTATAAGCAACATCATTAAATAATTTATGGACTTCCATACTCTTAAACCTCGTTTTAAGGTTTCATTTCAAGTGATATGCGCACACACCATGGCTTGCATAAGGAAACACTTTTTGTACAGCTTTTTCAATGCTACTATGACGGTCTGAAACCACCACAAGATCATCAACATGATCAATTGCTTCATGCAATTTTCTAAGGAACCATTCTTAAGAAGCATCATTCTCTAAATCACCAATTTCAAAGCATAACGAGTATATCTGATTATCGTCATCCTTGCATGCAGCAACAAATAAGGTTCCTCAATACTTTGCTTTAAAAAAGGTACCATCAATTGTTATGAAATGTCATATTGATGTACGAAATCCAGAAAGACATGTACCAAGAGCCATAAAAAAAAATTATAATTGGTTGTCATGGTTAATAACTATATCAATAATGGTACCAAGATTTTTTTACTCTAACACATAACAATAAGATGGTAAAGCACTGTAAGACACCTTTGGTTCACCTCTAAGAGAACTTAAAACAAATTCTCTAGCTCTTCATGTCTCATCATAACTTATCCTCACGCCACACTTGCTTCGAATATCAACTATAATGTCTTTGGGACGATATTGAGGGCTAACCCCTTCATATATTTCTCTAATCTTTCACCTATCAACCCACTACTTAAATGACAATGATCACATGATATCATGTCCAAGCTACAAGTGTGTGTTGAATTATAAATCTTTATCTCAAACAAATCAGAATTTCCCAACTTTGTTGCATGAAGCCGCCACTTGCATTCTTTATCGACACAACAAACAAGTAATAACTTGATTGAAGATTTTACTGTTTTGAACTAGAACTTTCTTTCCAAAGCAATCATACACAACTTTTGATGCAATTCTTTTTTATTTGAGTATATTTGGTACTGTTCTATATGGTCATCACCAACTAAGATGGTTCCTTTGTGTTTCCTTCTACATGTGTTTCATATTCTCCATTTGGCTCTTCCATCAAATCAATTTGCATCACTTGGCTATCCTTAGACAAGTTGACATTTATTTCACCATCTTCAACATTCTTGTATGTATCCAAGTCATGAGAATCAAAACAATTAAGTGGACCACAACTCATACTTATTCTCTTTTCATCATTGATATCACTCATTGTTTGAGTGTTAAAATCAATATTGATGATTGATTCATACTTATGGTTGTCATTTTTCTTCTCTGTTGTGAGACATAATGGAACTGACAACTTACCATCGGTATAATTCAACCGAATGAAATTTTTTTACATCTCCATCATCTCTTAGTTGTATAGAAGTGGTTGGTATATTGTTATTGAATACATACTTCATTGAAACATTACTTTTCCTTGGATCTACTCCCAAAATTTGACAAACAGTCTTCAATAATTGTTCATATGTTATAATCTTACTAAGTTCAATACCGTTACCTTTGCAACCTTAGACGTGGTACATGTTTCCATTTTGCACCCAATATCTTTCGTATAAAATCATTATTCTCACTTCATCAATCATTGTAACAAAGTAAAATTAAAATTAAATAATAATCAATTATTGATATTAAAATGAAATTTAAAGTAATAATTGTGTAGGGATGAATTTTATCTTTAGTTCTGTTTAGGTTAAGTTGTTTTACTACAAACTTAATGACTATTAAGTTCTTTGTCAAATAAACTTAACTGTAGCTACGTTCAGGTAAAGTCTTTTTTTCACAAATTTAACTACTGTTAAATTTTTAGTAAAAGATATTTAAGTGTATTTATAGATATGTAAAGTTGTTTTAATAAAAAAACATAACAATTGTCAAGTCTTTGTAAAGGAAATTTAACTATAGTTACGTTAAGGTAAAGTTGTTTTACTACAAACTTAACAACTTGTTAGGTTCTTTATAAAAGAAACATAACCATAGTTACGTACATGTAAAGTTGTCTTACAAAAAACTTAACAACTGTTAAGTTCTTAATAAAACAAACTTAACTTTAGTTATGTCCAGGTTTTACATATTACAATATGAATTTTACTCTTTTAATACAAAACCTCTTTACAAACATTTTCTTTCATGTTTATTATAAAAATTTTGTTTCCACCATAAGAAAATAATGTCATAATAACAAAATCACCATTATCTTTTTCTCAAATATATTTACATACCTCATTTGATCTTGCCATGTGTTACTCGAGTGTTACAGTATTGGTGAATGAAAGAATAAGGAGCGTTCATATGATGAATTGTTATTGAGATGAATGTTGATGTGTTTTCTTGGTTATTCATGATGACTTGGTGAAATAGATATAATTGTGATGCCCCAAAATCCGGGGGTCCGTTGATCAACCGTCAACTCGCGGAAATACCCATGGATATCGTATATATCGATACCCACATTGTCTAATTCCATTAATTAGGATCCATTCATCAAGTCTTAGGTAATTACATATCTATGCCCTGACACCAAGCTGTGAAGCGAGGGTCAAAATTTCCTATGGATATCGTGTGTCTCGGTACCACACTGTCCAATCCCATTTACCGGAATTCGATTTAGCCACATTCAATAAACTTTTTATGTTATTTTCAAAACATATTACTATGAGTTTAATTACAACTCTATTACATACACAGGCATATGCCAAAACTAGTTATTTCCAAAGTTTTACAAAAAGATTTCTTCAACCTCTTAGCCTCGAATGAGAGCCGTCCACCAGTGTATACCTTGCACCTGAAATGTTTTCCCATAAAAGGTGAGTCATGCCCAGTTGAGAGACTCCCACATGCTGCCACCCCTAAATGCACATGCACGTTCACTGGACATTCACACACACACACACACACACACACACACACACACACACACATATATATATATATATATATCAACATTCCAATATAATGATGTCATTCTAATGGAATACTACATGTCATGCCATGAAATGAGATAAGACTCACTTAATGCATGAAAAATCCGAGTCATCGCAAACTCCCATCACACAATGCGTAGCCAATGTGTGATAACATCCATCGTCGATGAATTTTATCCATTGATCACTTTGAAACAAAATCAAGTTTTCAGAAATCAAAACTTATTGGATGTTTCGCTTTCAAGGATCATTTTATTAACAAAGCATGTGTTTTTCGATAGCGACTTTGGGGTCTCACAAAGAACTCTCGTGACGCCTTCCTACACTTTCAATGCTTCTTTCACCATCGACACATACATGTATAACTAAAATACCCGGGCTTTCACCCGAGGGGGTATCTATCCCTGCTTGCTACTACCCGACACAAGTTTTTATGCTCTGCGAACAGTGGAACTCCGCTGAACTTTGTTCAATGGTACTCAGCCCACTCATCAACCACCAAGGATGATGTTCGATGGCACCATGCACTTACACCCATGAATGCGATGTCTCAGTACATATGCGTAATGCATTATGCCACTCCGCAGATATCAATTCCATGTCTCATATGTAATGAATACCATATGGACAATAACTCATGTATCATGGATAATTATGTCAAAAACATATACCTAAACATTTCATCTAATTACCAAATATATTAAAATCAAGCAATAACAACACTTTTAAAACAATCCATTAATTTCAGACTTTACAAGTCGGCTATAACCACCACTCCAAAATGTGGAACAATCGGGCCCCAAATAAACATGAACTAGCCTTAGTTCAAAGCACCAACTAGTCGTTAACAAAGCACCAAAACAGTCCACAAAATCAGTACAAAATCTGCATCAAAATCAGTCCAAAAATCCGGACACAACAAATAAACAGCCAAACTGTTGTAGTCCTGAAAAAGGGACCATAACTTTGGTTGTAGAGGTCTGATTTAGGTGATTCAAAAGCCTACATTAAGTTCACCGATGCAGCTACAATTTACATGAAGGACTCGAGTCTGAAGTCCCTCGGGTTCCCACCTAAAAATCAGTCCTAAATCTAGCCAGTGTGTAGAATCAAAATAGGGCAACATTCCCATATTTCGACGTTTTGCCAAACAACCCCTTAGGGTAAAGACACAACCCCACAACCCTTATGGTGGAAAATAAACCAAAGTAAGAAGAATCCTCACCTCTGTAGCATAGCCCTCTTCTCGAATATACGTACTTTACTTCGTCCGACGACCCCGATAGCTCCAACACCGATTTCCTTTCTTCCTATTTCTCCTCTCCCTTTCTTCTCCTTCTCTCTCTTCTCCTTCCTTTCCCTTTCCTTTTTCTTCATTTCCTTTTGTTTCTCTCCACTCTCTGATGAGTCTCCATCCCATTTATAGCTATTCCATGTTCCATGCATGTGGACACATGCATTTGCCTTTGCATGCCTTGTGACACATGGCTTTCCACGTGTCACACATGCATTTTCCTTTGCATACCTTGTGTCACCCGACACCCGTTGCCCCAAAAAATGTAAAATTCCGACTGTCGAAAATAAAACGAAATTCGCCTAGGTAATTAGATTTTGCGAGATGAATCCAACGGTGAAGTCTGTTTTGTCATCCGAGTTCTAGAAAAATTCTAGGTTTTCAACCTGTATTGTAGCGGCAAGTTCACCATTTTTGACCTTTTTTTTTTTGGAAAAGTTCAAATTTACCCGGGTTATACATTCTTCCCCCTTTAAAGGAATTTCGTCCCGAAATTCACGCGCACATATACATATAATCACATGCATATGCTACAGTCATTTTTTTTCAAATGACTAAACAACGTACCTTCATCCTTAAATAAGGAAGGATAAGTTGCACGCATCGTGTCATTGAATTCTCATGTTGCCTCCTCCACTCCTCAGTGCTGGCACAACACTTTTACTAGCCTCACAGTTTTGCGTCGCAAATCCTGATCTCGTTTATCCATAATACGCACAGGTCCCTCCTTAAAGGTCTCGTTTGCATCAATAATGAGCTCACCCCAATCCATTACATGAGTCAGATTTGGAGTGTACTTAGGCGTGAGACATGGAATCACGCATGAACACTAGAAACCTGGTGATGCGCCAAGCCGATTACCTATTTGTACCACCCTATAGTACCTTGAAGGGTCCAATATACCTCGGCGATAGCTTTCCCCGCTTGTTGAATCTAATCGTTCCTCTCTTAGGCATTACCTTTAAGAAGACATGATCATCGACCTCCAAACTTACAGGGATTGTCATGTCATCAGGCGTAGCTCTTACCCATTTCAGTGTGAGGAAAGAAGCTTTTGTATCAAGTCGACCTTTTTTAAGGTGTCCTTTACCAAATCCGAACCTATAACGGATCCCTCTCCCACCTCCGTCCAACAGACCGGAGATCGACATGGCCTCCCATACAGTGCCTCATAGGGTCTTAGTTGTATATACTTGATAACTCTGGCCATGATTCGCTACAGGGTAAATGCTCATCCCATTCCCTTAAGATCGAGGGCGTGTGCACAGCCAGCCATCCTTTGCTATACGGATGGTCTTCTCTAACCGGTCGTCTGTTTAGGGATGAAAAGCGGTTACCAGTGTCAGCGATATCCCAGTGCTCTCACGGGGAAACTCTCCCAAAATGGCTTAAGTAATCTTGAGTTCGATACTATAGTGACCTCCATGTGATCGGATAATCTCTCACGTGTATAATCTATAGAATTTCTCCCGGAGTGAAGTCATAAAACATTACAACTAGAGTGTGACGACTTTGTGAGCCGGTCTGATCACCGCACCACGTCATGCCCTGCGAATGTCCAGTGGCGAAGTAAATCCGCAAATCCATCGTGACGTGCTCCGCTATTCCACTCTACTACCTCAATGTTTGGAGTAACCCTAATTTGATAATTAACATATTTGTTGACATGTGAGACACCCGGCGAACAAAATCCACTTGTTGTAATTCCACTATAGTAATATTTGTGACCAGATCGTGATACATCTTTGTTCCACGAATCTACAAAAGTGAGAGTAATGGAACTCCTGGATCTCCTCTCTCGTCTGCAGCGGGGACCCTGATTCTACCCTATACCCTTGAAGACTGTATCCATGTGAATGGCCCCAACTAACCGTCGCCGGTACAGATTATTTTCAGGTCTTTGATGGTATTTATCTTCGTGTCACATCCCACAAGGACTCAATCACTCTACTTAGTAGGGAAGGCGTAGCCACCAAACTCCCTAAAATACCCTAAGTCTAATCTTTGTAGTGCAGTCCGCACTATCCCACAACCTCGAGCATCTGCCACTCCCGAGAAGCTATACTAGCCAATAATCCACAGACTTACGGTTAGAGCATCGGCCATGCTGTTGCCTTCTTGAGATCTTGTGCAAGTAAACTCATAATCCTCCAAGAATCTCCATCCCACCTACATTTGCTTCATATTGAGGTCTGTTAGGTAGAATGTATTTCAGACTTTTGTCGTGCGAAAACACCTCGAGCGCTCACCTCACAATTAGTGGTGCTAAATTTTCAAAAGCAAGACAATGGCCGCCATATCATGTGTGGGAGTAGCCGCTTATGATTTGCTTTGCTTCAAGAGCCATAAGCCATAACCCTCCATTTGCATCCAAACACATCGGTTCGTCCTTGAGGCATCACAATACATTGTGCCTCTGTCCCTCATGGGACTAACAAAATAGGGGCCCAGTGCTCATTTTCAATTCCTAAGTGCCCTCTCATAAATCATTCCACTCAGAAGCAACCTCCTTAAGATTGATTTAAATCATAACCATGACTGTCGGAGAAGTCCTCAATGAGCCCTCTGTAATCTGCTTGCAATCCCAAAGAAGCTGTGTATCTCAGCCCGACTTGGGGTCTCTCGACTCATGGTACCTCGACCTTCTTGGGTCCACTTTGAGACATAGTGAGTACCACCCAGACCCAGAGACTCTTACCTCAGTGGCAAATTCACAAATATGGCGCCTGTAGATGGTTTCCGAATCATGGAGAACAATCCTCAAATGATCCTCATGCTCCTCCTCAGGCTTGGGTATATCAATTCATCCATGAGAAAACCATAACAGAATTGAATCTACGAATACAGAGTGAAGGTGCCCTTGCAGATCCATGGATGCCAGTGGGCATTCATCAACTTGATATTTGGCCATTGTGAACTTGAAATTCTGCTAATAGTTCTAAAGGGTTGTGTAGGATATCTTTTTTTTTCTAAACATAATGATGATAAGCGATCGGAATCCTATCTTGGGTGAATCGCTTACTATCAGTTGATCAAACCAAATCCATCAAATCTTTGTTAGGGATATCAATTCTTTGATTAATGACACATTCAGCTTTGATGGCTCAGTACTTCAGCAGAAGGATGTGTCTTCTTTTTGGAAAGCTGGTGGAGTACTTTGAGGAGAAGTGACAGTGCAAACAAACCCCTTATCTGACTGTTCTTGGATTAGTTGTGAAGATTCACGCAACTGGTGAGACAACTCTAATTCTCTGGCGTCAAATGACGATGTATCAGGTGCTGACTTCACGATCTGAGAAATTATCCTGTATGGAGTGATGTGGAACTCTTCAGAAAACATCCTTATACTCACAAACTACCCAAGGTAGGCCCAACTCTTGTCTCGCCTTATCCTCTAAGGTAAGATTTTTCAGCTAACCTTGCAACTGTTCGTGCCACCTAGAATCGTACACAGCTTGGGGCATAGCATCGTGCTTATCCCCCTGAAACATAACACGAACATCATCTGTTGTGTAGGCAATAACCCACTTACGATCACAATCAATGACAACTTGTTGTGTGAGTGACAGATCATCTAAGGATAACATAAAGCTCGAGCATGTCCATAACCCAGGAAAGTTCTGATGACAAATCTGAGATCTCTAACTCACAATCTCGACATATAGATTGATAGTCACCTAGTTCTGGGAGAGATTCTATCTGACGACTTTTCAGTTTGACCTCTAGCTAAATCTTTAAGCACAATGCGGCACGAAAGAGATGAGATGCACCATAATCAAATAATACTCTTGCCCATAGGAAAAATAGTAGAAACATACCCTGAATAACGAACTGATCTGCAAGCTTAGCCTAAGGTGTAATGGCATAGACACGCTCCTAAGTCCCTAAAGTCCCGGTTTGTGAGCCTTGGCCTCGACATGCTGCCTAGTCCGTACGGCACATTGCAAAGTAGTAGAGACCTGTCACGGCATCCTACATTTGATATTGTCCTCTTGGCCCATGGTGGGGTAAGGAGAACAAAGCGCTGTTTGTGTACGTCACGATGGTAGGGCCCGGGGGTGTCCCATAACTGCGGGATTCCTGCCTCCCGGGGACAATCCATACCTCTCGAGTAATCGACCGATGGTAATGGTAACATGTCCCTTGCTTAGGCTGGTTGTAAGCACTAAAAGATCTGCCACCTGGAAATGATCAACCCTGGCCTTAGCCTTCATAGCCACGACCTTGTCCCTGAAATCCTTGCGGAGTAGAAGTCTTTTGCTTCTTCCCCGAGCTAGAAGAAGAAGGTTGACTCTCCTTTCTCTTATCTTTAACAACACCCGCATCCCGAATGTTCCGTGCATTGTCCACTTCCCTCTTAATGGCCATAGTTGTCTTGACCATCAAGTCCATATCTTGCAAGAGAAGTCCTACAATTTTACCTCGGATGGATAGTTTCAGTCCATCCTCAAACTTCCTCACCTTGGCGTATCCATATACACAAATCATCGCGAAGCGTGCTAATTCAATGAACTTAGCCACGTATTTGAAACAATCATCATTCCTTGCTTCAATTCGGGAACTCCCAGGGTTTTTGCATATCGGCCGGAATCTTTGGGAAAAACTTACTCATGAAGAGCTCTTGGAACTCTTCCCATATCATTGCCTCTAAGTCCCTCAAGGCTTTAACCCAATCCTACCATATTTGGGATTCACCCTCTAACTGAAACGCGACTAACTTTATCTTTGTGGAATCGGAGATGATCTCCATAGCCTCAAATATCTTTTCCACTTACCGAAACCATTGATCAGCTATCATTGGATCCCTTCCTCCCCTGAAGGTCGGAGGATGATGTGCCTTGAACCTTTGTTATAACCCCCTTGGCTCGCGTTTACCTTGCTGTGCAATTGTAGCATCATTGCACTTTCGCTGTCTGATATTAGCGATCAGCGGCACCAATAGTCTCCATGAAGGCTTGTTGGTTAAAGGCCGATGGTAGTGGGTTGTTGCTCCGCCCACCACCTTGGCGTCCCCTTCCTTGACTTGCCATCTACATGTGTCAAATAGAAAATCGAGATTCCTTTTTCTAGTTTAACTAGTAGTGCATATGACGTCCCATCTTAAACTATTCCGTTTATTCATTTTCTGAACCCCTGAGGTTATGTTATCTAACCCTAGTGTTCATATTTTCCTATGTGCATTTTACCATGTATATAATTCACATAACACACAATCATGTAGCATATCGAGCACAAAGAGCAACAAATGCCTGTAAATGCGTGATCTAGACCTATGCATGAGCCACAGGCGTTAGTATACTGCTTCGATACGCGGCTGTGGCGCCAAAATCGGGGTTCGTTGACAGAAAGCGAGTCAACTCATGGAAATACCTATGGATATCGTATATATCGATACCCACATTGTTTAATCCCATTAATTGGGATCCATTCATCGAGTCTTAGGTAATTACATACCTATGCCCTAATACCAAGCTGTGAAGCGAGGGTCAAAATTTCCTATGGATATCATGTGTCTCGGTACCACACTGTTCAATCCCATTTAACGGGATCCGTTTAGGCACATTCAATAAACTTTTTATGTTATTTTCAAAACATATTACTGTGAGTTTAATTCTGGTCTGGCCACATACAGGCGTATGTCAAAGCTAGTTCTTTCCAAAGTTTTACAAAAAGAACTATACCAGCCACAGGTCGGCTTTCTTCAACCTCTTAGCCTCGAATGAGAGCCGTCTATTGGTGTATACCTTACACACAGGAAATGTTTCCCATAAAAATTGTAGGCCACGCCTAGTAGAAAGACCCCTACAGAGGCTATTACCCCCTTAAGTGCACATGCAGTGTTCACTTGGACACATTCACACACATATACATATATACATATATATATATATATATATATATATATATATATATATATATATATATATATATATATATATATATATATATATATATATATATATCAACATTCCAATAGAATATGTCATTCTAATGGAATACTCATCATCATGCCATGAAATGAGATGAGACTTCGCTCATTGCATGAAAAATTCTAGTCATCACAGAGACTCCTCACATAATCGTGGCAATGTGTGATAGCATCCATCGTCGATGATTTATCAATGATCACTTTGAAACAAAATCAAGTTTTTAGACACCAAAACTTATTGGATGTTTCACTTCCTAGGATCATTTTATTAACAAAGCATGTGTCTTTTTGGGTAGGCTAATTTTCGAGATCTCACCGCAGGCTTCGCATGCCTTCCTACATTTTCACGGTCTTTCACCGTTGGACATGTATGTATAACAAAAAATGTCGGGGCTTTCACCCAAGGGGGTATCTATCCCTACTTGCTACTACCCGACACAAGTTTTCATGCTCTGCGAACAGTGGAACTCGTTGAACTTTGTTCAACGGTACTCAGCCCACTCATCAACCACCAAGAATGGTGTTTGATGGCACCATGCACTTACACCCATGAATGCGATGTCTCAGTGCATATGCAATGATATGCCCGCGCATATCAAGATTCCATGTCTCATATGTAATGAATGTCATATGAATGATAACTTTCGTAATATCGTGAATGAGTATGTAAAAGCATATAATTTCAAACATTTCATCTAATTGCTAACATATTAAAATATATATATATATATATATATATATATATATATACTATATATATATATATATATATATATATATATATATATATATATAAGAACAATCAAGCAAGTTATCATAAAATCAAGCAATAACACTTTAAAACAATTCACAAATTCAGACCTCACAAGTCAGTCATAATAGACCACCAAAACAGGGCATAATCAATCCCAAAACAACCGTGAACTAGTCCCGGTTCAGGCCACCAACTGGTCGTTAATAGACTACCAAAACAGTCGACGAAATCATTACAAAATCTACACCAAAATCAGTCCAAAAATTCAAACACAACAAATAAACAACCCAACTGTGGTAGTCCTGGGAAATGGACCATAACTCTGACTGTAGAGGTCTGATTTGGCTGATTCAAAAGCCTACATCAAGTTCACCGATGTAGCTACAATTTACATGGAGGACCTGAGTTTGAAGTCCCTCGGGTTCCCACTTGAAAATTAGTCTTAAAATTCGGCCAGTGTGTAGGATCAAAAAATGAGTAGCATTCCCATATTTTGAAATTCGATGAAACAACCCTTTGGGAAAAGACACAACCTGACCCTTATGGTGGAAATAAACCAAGTAGGAAGAATCTACCTCTTAGAGCATAGCCCTCTCTGTCGAGATATCTGAGACTTTACTTCTTGGTCCGACGAGTTTCGACAGTTGGAACACTGATTTCCTTTTCTCCCTCTTTCTCTCTCCCTTTCTTCTCATTCTCTCTCTCTTTTCTTTCTTCTTTCCTTTCCTTCCTTTCCCTTTCCTTTTTCCTTCCTTTCTTTTTTGTTCCTCTCCCCCTCTACGAATTGATCTCTATCCCATTTATAGTCATTCCATGTTCCATGCATGTGGACACACGACTTGCCATGTGTCACACATGCATTTTCCTTTGCATGCCTTATGACACATGACACACATGCATTTGCCTAAGCATACCTTGTGACACATGGCTTGTCATGTGTCACTCGATACCCGTTGTCCCGAAAAATGTGAAATTATGACTGTTTAGGAATTCAACTAAATTCGCCTATGTAACTAGATTTCGGGAGACGAATTCAACAATGAGACCCGTTTCGTCATCCGAGTTCTAGAAAAATTCTAGGTTTTCAATTTGTATTGTAGCGGCAAGTTTACCGTGTTTGCCCTTTTTTTTTTGGAAAAGTTCAAATTTACTTGGGTTTTACAATAATATGAGATATGAAAGCTAAACTTTTGGAAGAGATGATGACCATAAATGAAAATTTGAACTTTTGGAGAGACCGTAAATGAAAGGTAATGAAAGCTAAGGTGATGTGAGCTGAACTTTTAAAAGGGATGAAAGACTAAGCTAGACCCCGAATTTTTGGAAGGATTAACTGTTAGAGAGAATGAGCAAGTACAACCTCATATGTTTTTAGAGGGAATCCCAAATAAATGATGGTAAAAATGTCCAAATAGGTCCTATCTCCAAAGTTTTAAGAGAAGAGGTTAGTTTTACAAATTCCCAACTATTTTGTCCATTTTAACCAAATATCCCTAAAATATAAACTCATACAAATAAACAAATATACATTAAATATTTTTTTGTATCATATATAGTATAAATATTAAGAATATAATCATATCCAATTTTATTTGTCATGCATCATTAATTTACTGGTAAGTGAAATTAAAACCAACACTTTAAGCTATATAATATTGTTTCTTTTTTATGTCCTTTAATTAAATTATTAAATCATGGGTATAAAATTAAATTAATTACAATATCCAAAAGTATTAATTACATTCACTTTTAAGGATTGGCAAGTCAGTGATGAAGAAAAATGCTAGGTGCAGCTCGGTTTTAAAGCCCAAGCAGAACGTATTAAAAATCGAGCAGGGCTTTTTTTTTTTTTATAATATTATTTGAAAATAAATACAAAAATATGATATTCTTATCATCAATAATCTTTTTAAAAAATTAATTATACGATAGCATAAAAAATCTCGGTACTTCGGGGTAAATAGGTAATTCTCTTTTCCCTCACTTCAATTTTTATTTCTTTTCAAAAAAATAAACTAAAGGGTCTAGTTTTTGTTTTGAAAACTATTTCTATTTTCAAAAACAAATAAAACAAGAAAAATAAATTTAGTTTTTATTTTTTTTTTCTGAAAAATATAAAAAACACAAAAAAACACTAAATTTTAAAAACAAATAAGAATTTTGAAATATTTTTATGTTATTTGTGTTTCAAAATAGAAATAAAACAAACCTAATTTTTATTTTAAGATTTTACTTTATAAGTAAAACACTAGAAATTAAAATGCACAAAAAAAAAAGTGTCTTTTATTTCATATTCGAGTCTATTTAAGAGGCAGTTTTCACAATATCTGAGAATTAAACTCATGTTTCTTCAAGTACTTTTTTTTCATAATTTTTTATGTGTTCATTTAAAATTTGAATTTATGTTAAAAAAATGACATTTAAAAAGATAATTTTTATTTATAATTACGTAGTACCATTGCTTTTGGCGAGCGTCACTGTGAGAAGGCCTAGGCGGATCAAAGCCCTTTGAGAGGCCCAGTATCCTCACTCGAACATGAATCTGAACCACGGCTTGAAGCCCGGCTCATGGACTATCGATCAGCTGAGCTTCTAGGATTTGTGCGGGCATCCTCTTTCGGCCGGTTGCCGTCTCTAGATAGCTAGCCAATGATTTCCCGGCCAGTCCTCGCGGACTTCGAAATACATCCTTCCACATACCACGCACGTAACCACCCTTAGGATGATCAAACGATCCTTGAGGCGGAAGATTCGGATGACTTGGCTATCCAAAAGGAAAAAAGGTTGATGCACAAATAAAGCGCCTTCCTCCTTCCATTTCGGAAACCAATCACCGACTTTCCATAAAAAGTGGATCATCCTCCTCCTTCATAAATAAGGAAGGAATCGCTGACATAAGGTATGAGAAAATACACTCTTGAAGGCCGACATTTATGCTCTCTATTTCTCTTGTCTAGCAATTGGGCCGTGGTCGGAGCAAGCCCCGAAAATGCCACATTGGCACGGGGCATGCCTCATCCTTCCATTCATGTATCCTACGCCCCGGCTGCGCTGCGCCACTTTATGCCTACATCTACCCTTGTCAGGGACACGAGACATGCTATCCTCCGGGTTGAGCTGGCCACATCTTAAGCTACGAACCGCCATGTGGCTTTGTCATACCGTCATGTATGATGGCTCCTCTGATCCGTATGACCACATGTTGCATGATCGAAATGATACTTTTCCAATGTAGGAGGCGATCGCTTCTTATCGCAAGTGTTCCCGGAGCCGGCAGAAGGGGCACGCCTGGCTTAGTTCCTGGCTCCCACGGAGATCTATCAACTCATTCAGTGAGTTGTGAGCTGAATTTGTTTCCTAGTACCTGTGCTTTCGGTTCGTGAGAGGAAACATCAATTCTCATAAACCGTCACTAAAGCGGGAGGGCGAGTCCGTCGCGATTTCACCCAGATTTGGAGGGGTGCGTCCGGCCAGTTGATTTATGCAGTATGGATGCGGTCCTCCAAAATTTTCGAAGGAGCTTTGGGCCGACCACCCCATTCTTCCACTCGTTATCTTTGGATCCGCCTACAACAATAGAAGAATTGTATAGACGGGCGGATAAATGACAACGAGACTGATATCCAGGGCGACCTCGAGCCATGATGATCCTGGTGATGGGCTTAAAGTCATCTATTTTTAGTCCATTTTTACGATTCGATTTTCATCTAGAAATGAATAATTAATATCTGAGAAATGAAGAAACTCACCAGAATTTTTATTAGCGGGAAGAGAGAAGAAAGTGAAAATACGACCCAATAAGTGGAGGAAAGGTGCGGTCGAGATGGCGGAGCGAGGAAATGAAAGAATTGGCTGATTCATTGATGCAGGTTTGGGGTTTGCACAGTCAAATTACGAAGTCGCGACCTGAGAGGGTGAAGGAATTTGATGCGGTCGCGACGGTAAGTACGGATCGGCGGTGAAGGGTGTCGAGATTTAAAGAGGCGACGTCGCGTGACGTGCGAAGTCGCGAATAACCGGTTGATGTCGTGAAGTGGGATAAGAGGTCGCGACAGCGAAACACCTTTAAGCTATGAGAGGTTTGGGCCGATGGAAGGTAGCCGGAACTTAAGTTGATGTCACGGCGTGAGATTGATGTCGACATTGATGATGTCGCGACAAAGAGGTGAAGTCACGACGCCAGAACCATCGAAGGCATTAAGCCCTGGTGATGTCGCGACATGAATCGAAGTCGCGACACGGACACCTTTCAGTTGAAGGTGAAGTTTCATGAAGTGAGTCACGACTTATTTCAATCGCGACATCGAAGACAAGTTAGCGCAAATGACTTAAGATCTTCGACATGGGATCGAGGTGCGACGTGAGCTTTCGTCCAGCTTCGAGAGAACTAAGGCGATGTCGCGACATGAGATCGAAATCGCGACATCGAGGAGCGACGAGATCAATGATCGCGAGCCTTAAGAGATGTCGCGACAAGATATTGATGTGCGACGAACATGAACAACTAGTTGAAGCCTACGGTTCTTTAAGATGATGTCGCGGCGAGAGATCACGATGTCGCGCGACATCGAAGACATCGATTGAAGGCTGCGGATGATTTGGTGAGTCGCGACAAGATATACGGCGTCAGCGACATCGAGGAGAAGAACAATTGAAACACGAGGCGTGAGAAGATGTGGCGACAAGATGGTGATGTCGCGACACGAATATGACTAAATCGAATTTACGTAGAGTAAAATTTGATCGCGACGTGGGATCGGTCGCGACATCGATGACGTATGTCACGACAAGAGGCGAAGTCGCGACTTGAGCGATGACTGGGCTGGATAAAAAAATCCTGACGAGGCTACATTGGGATTGGGCGGGTGGAAAACCATAAATGCAGCATTTATCCGACTCATGAAGCTGACTTGGCGGCCCACGGGCGAGGAGATGCGGATGGCGAAAGCTCATTTTCTTTCTTTATTTTTTTCTTTTCTTTTATTTTTCTTAATTTTCATTTAGTCATTTTAGAGCGAATCATGCTCTCCATTATTTTTTATTTTTAGTTTGTATTTCTGAATCTGGATGTTATCGTTTGAGCTGAAGCTGAATGCAGAATTCATTTAATTTTCAAATTACTACCTGAAATGTTTGAAGTTCAGACAAATTTCTGGAATTCGATTGTTTCAGTTTCAATTGCAGTCATTCTTATGATCAGAGGAATGTTGTATCGTGTAATTCAGTAATTGAGGAATCCGGCTTCCATTAAGTGAACGTTATGGTCAGAATTTATCTTTCGTAGTCTTTTCCGTGACTTGTTAATTTTAGTTAATAAATTTATACGGTTTTGGGTTTATTTTCTTGGGATCTGAATATCAGTTTCTTATACCCGCATTAAGATTTGCGTCATTGCTCTACGATTTGAGGAGGTCCTACGAGTGACACGGGGAAGACATTCACGAGTAATGTACATTTCTTTGAAGGTATATTAACTTTTCTTTATTAGGGATCTTTTGAGCTTTGTAAGTTCACTTAGATAAATCCTCTTCTCACTTGAAATCGAAACGAGTTGGATAGGTTATCTATTTAAACAAGCAAGGGTTCACCTCCCGGTCGATAGTGGGAGTAATCCGTGTTATTTGAGATCTGTCGAGGAAGGTTGATCTGATTCTAATTTCGAGGAGGCGTCTGGAAGTTGTATATCCTTGTGACCAGATGGCAGAGGCTAAGGTTCTGAGTCCATAAAATGGGTATGAAGTATTCGCGAAAGAAAAATACCCCGGATTAAAGGAGTCCACTTTTAAAAGTAGTTATCTAATTCCCACGTGATGAGAGATAAAGTCATAGAGATAGATAATGAAATGTGGAGTGTGGAGAGATCGGTACTACAACGCCTTGAATGATTTTGAAGCGGAGTTAATCGAAATTTTATTAGGAGCTCACGAGTCGTGGATTCACTATCACTTTGTTTCTATTGATGTGTCCTGCGAGGATAGCTGTCGAGTCGAGTTCTTTTTATTAAAAATTCTTTAATTATTTTATTCTTTGTTTCGGTATGTTGGATAGTTCGTCTAATTTCCTCTTGTTCGTTTAATTTTTCAGTACACTTAATCTTTGATCTACTATCATTTGTGGTCGAGAATAGTATGGAATTTGAGTAGTCGGGGTGGTTGATTTAAAATTCTTGAGATCTCGTGGGATCGATATGCGGACTTAAATTCATTTTTATTACTTGTCGGCACATTGCACTTGAGAATGTCGGACTAAAACCAACTTTAAAAAAAAAATGATTTACTCACAGAAGATTGGTGGTTTATACATGTTTTGGTCTCGATAAGTTTTATGGCGCGGATTCTTAGGATTGAAACAAATGAATCAGCGCTTTGGTGATAACGTCATAATCTTAAATTCATAACTAATGCGCAAATGTGCAACATGTTTTGGTCTCCTTCTGCAGAAGTTTTTATGGCGCCGTTGTCGGGGATTAGACAATAGTCCTTTGGTGATAACGTCATAATCTTGCATGCATAACTAATGCATAAATGCGGCATGTTTGGTCACCAGCGAGTTTATGGCACCGTTGTCGGGGATTAGACGATAGTCGGCGACGTGCGTCGCCGTCTTGCATGCATAACTGGTGCATAAATGTGCAACATGTTTTTGGTCTCAACAGATTTTATGGCGTAGATTCTTGAGAGGATCGAAAGAATTTAAGTAAGTCAATATTAGGATGAAGAAAGAAATCTTAATTTGGACATTTTTAAAGAAAAGATTAAAATAGCGTTTCAAGCGTGACTCTTGTAGACAACGACCTTTAACAACCCATATTGAATATCATTTTATGATTGATAAATCTATTAAGTGGGACATGTTTGCTTTGAAGCTTTGATGCATAGGAAACGAACAACGTCACGATTCGGTGACAAATAAGAAAGGTGCTCGAAGCAGAAAAGACGAGAAGCGGAAAGCTCCAGCCATGGCGGATGAAAGGCAGGATCGGGTTAAAATACACATATAGAAAAAGCTGAAGGCTCCATTGCAGTACAATGGAGGATTTACGGAGACCAGATATCTGGGAAGAATACTCGGTGATCGAATGGCTAGAGTAGATCTTTAATAATTTTGAATTAAAGCGGGGCCCGATTACAATGGTCTAGCGGCATCGGTTCTTGGTCATCATTTGAAGATCAAGCGAGCATCTGGAAGATTCCTCGGGATGGCAATCTTGTTAAGGCAGATAGAGGTGAGACCGGGAAGTCATCAAGCTTTGCATCCCCATTCCCGTTCTACAGAATCTGACTACATGGTATGAATCTTTACCTTATGGTTACGTTGATGCTTAGGAGAATTAGTAGAGGCCTACTTGGTGATTCCTTTCCCCCGGCCTCTACCGAAGGAAATCATTTTGTTCATGCTGAGGGGAAGATGAAAGCCACAATATGTGGCAGAAAGATGAAGCGGGTTCAGCGAAGATGTCGATGCATGGAATAGATCTAAAGGCTTCGGATGGACATTGTATATCATGCCATGAATGATATATCAAAGGAATCATTGATGCTTCATCAACGTGGGAGCATTCAAGCGAAAAGTCTTTGAAGAGGCAAGAAATGATTGAAGATGCGGCTCGTCAACACAGCTCATGGGCAGAGGAAGCTTGGCCCGGAGGAAGGGGATCATGGAGGCGAGCAAGATGGCTGACCATGGAGTAGGATTGGATGCCATTATGCCTGGGGTTAGACAAGCAAGAAGAAGACACACACACATCATGAAATAAGGAGCAATTGAAAGGGAGTTAATGAAGGGAATCTTGAAAAATCTTGAAAGGACTTTGTGATCTTTGAAGAGATTAGTATTTGGGTAGAGCCGAGGCTTACCATTCGACAATCCTAACCTACCGGCATTATCGCAGCCTCGGGAACCATGAGAACTTCGTATGGTGGAGAGGGAACTCTCAAGGCAAGCGAGGGACGGAACCCTCGAGCAAAATTGTCAGCCACGAGTTCGGCGGCGAAATGAGCACGGCGAATATC
Source organism: Tetrastigma voinierianum (assembly GCA_016808115.1). Classification (NCBI taxonomy): domain Eukaryota; kingdom Viridiplantae; phylum Streptophyta; class Magnoliopsida; order Vitales; family Vitaceae; genus Tetrastigma; species Tetrastigma voinierianum. The sequence continues at coordinate 73,282 of JAEQBH010001001.1, forward strand.
GGGGTCGAGAGGAGGGCCTCATCTTTTGAGGAACAGATGCTGCAGTTTATGGGGATAATAAAAAGCTATTGAACCTCCATGAACAAAAGTTTGGAGGTGGGCGGTTGCTGTAGATTATAATTTTCGAACCTTTACCTGATGCATCCTGAACACGGAGACCTGAGTAAGAGGCGTATACACAACCACTGAAAAGTGAAGAAGATGCCTTCCCCGTGATACAGGAAGACAAAGTGCATGGGTACCTCATTGTGCAGGCCCGAGGTGGGAAGGAGTTAGAAGGAGGAAAGAAAGGTGTGATTGACGAAAGTAGCAGGCCCAGGAAAGGAAGAGGCCGTGGAGGAATGACAAAGGGTGAAAGGAAGAACATCAAGGAACAAAGCACAGTCCCATTTCCACAAAAGGCTACTTGGAAATCAAAGATGGAGGAGCAATTTGCAAGGTTCTTGAAAACTTTCCGGAAAATTTGGAGATCGGTGTGCCTTTTCTTGAAGTGGTGACTCGAGATACCTTTATTATCTGAAATTCCCGAGACATGCGAAGCGAGAAAAGAAAAATAGTAGAAGAAGGAATAGTGAATCTCACTGCCACTTGCAGTGCAGTAATCAGAAAAGAACTACCAGTAAAGATGAAGGACCCAGGAAGTTTCACAATTCCTTGTATTGTTGGAGGAATGGAATTCCAGGAAGCTCTCTGTGACTCAGGAGCTAGTATCAATCTGATGCCTCTTTACATTTGCCAAGAAATTAAGTTTGGAAGCTTAATCCTAAGCTTTGTTACTCTTCAAATGGCGGATAGATCGATGAGTGAAACACGAAGGGGGTCATTGAAGATGTGTTGGTCAGCGTTGGGAAGTTTGTATTCCCGGTGGAGCTTCATCGTGCGAATGGAAGAAGATTCACAGTACCACTACTGTGGGAAGGCCATTCCTAGCTCTTTGGAGGCGGCCCAACAGTTGACATGCAAGGAGTTCTTATCTTAAGGGTTGGGAGAAAGAAGGCTGTGTGTTTAACCCGATTAAAAGTATGCAAAATATAGATAGGGAAAGGAAGGCTACAATGTAGCTGATTTTGTCTATTCCCATTTGATGTTAACAATGATTGCCTTTCCGGTTTTATCAATGAAAAGAGATGAATTCCCGGTATCACGAAGATGTAATGCGAATTTCCATAAATGATTCATGCTATAAGCGTGTTGAGCTTGAAAGCAAACGAAAAGATAATGGGAAGATAGTGAAAAGGAAATTCATCGAGACCGGTCACGAGAAAAGGTTTAGTTTTGAAGAAGAGTTGCCATGTCATTTAAAGTATGCCTACTTAGAATTGCAAGAAAAACCGGTGGTCATTTCGACCCAGTTAAGTGAGAATGAGGAGCAGATTCTTGGAATTATTAAGGAAGCATAAGGAATCGCTAGCTTGGTCCATTGAAGAAATGAAGTGTATCGATCCATCAATTTGCATGCATAAGATTACGCACAGAAGAGACTTCAAAACCATCAATCCGATGAAGGAAGTAGTCGGGAAGGAGGTCTTTAAAATTGTTAAATGCTGGTTTTATCTATGCTATCTCTTATATTTGACGGGAGCGTCCTTGGTGAGCCCGGTTCATGTGTGGTTCCAAAGAGGGTTAGCTGTGATCAGAAATGAAAAAAATGAATTGATTCAGCAAAACGTTGGCAGGATGGAGGGTATGTATTGATTACAGAGAGAAAATTGAATCTGACTGACCCGAAAAGATCATTTTCCTTTGCCTTTCATTGATCGAATATTTGGATAGGTTAGCCGGGACACCCTCACTTTTTTGTTTTGGATGGGTGGTAGGGATATAATCAGATTGCTATTGCACGGAGGATCGAAGACCACGTTCACATGCCCTTATGGTGCCTTTGCCTTGAGGAAGGGATGCGGTTTTTGGGTTATGCCAATGCTCGGCTACATTCGAGAGGTGCATGATGTCTATATTCCGATTTGGTTGAAGAAGTGATGGAAATATTCATGGATGATTTTCTTGTGTGGATCGGCTTTGATAAATGTTTAAACAATGCGGAAAGCAGTGCTTAGATGCAGAGACAAACTGACTAGCTAGGTGGGAAAAATGCCATTTTATGGTAACGAAGGTATTGTTCTTGGGCATAAAATTTACGCTCTTTGGACTAGAAGTTGATCGGTCAAAGTATCCATTATCAAAACTCTTGCACCACCTACTACGGTTAAAAGGAGTAGGAAGCTTTTAGGGCATCTTTGGGTTTTGGGGAGATTTGTAGATTTTTCAAAAATAGCGGAGACCATTATGTAGATTCTTGGAAAAGATACAAGGTTCGATTTTGATGACTCTAGCGAGAATGCTTTTGTGAAATCAAGCTCCAGGTGGATACAGGCACCTATAATTGCTGCACGGGGCGGATCGAGGATTTGAAATAATGTGTGATGCGAACAGTTTTTGCTAGAGATTTGTGTTGGGGCGAAGAAAAGAGAAAGTGACCAGGGGCCACATACTATGCTAGTAAGACCTTCAATGAAACACGGGAGAACTACTCAACAAGCGAAAAGGAAATGCTAGCCATAGTATTTGCTTGTGAAAAATTTAAGGCAATACATTTTTGGGATCATTGGTAATTCACAGCGATCATCGTGATCAAGTACGTGTCGAAAAAGGGAAGCTAAGCGAATTGATAAGGTGGAGTCTATTTGTTGCAAAGAGTTTGATTTGGAAATAAGGAATGAGGATGTGGCCGATGTGATGTGAGCCGCTTGTCAAGAGTAGAAAGAATGTGATGAAGAAGAGAAAATGCGGTTAACGGAGAACTTCGGATGAGCAATTATTCAAGGTTTCCTTGACTCCCATGGTATCTTGACATATGATAATAAGAATTAATGTGCGAGAGAAGGTGAGCAAGACAACTGACTCAAGTAGGGAATGTGCATCGCCATATGGGGGACATTTTGGGAAGCAAGAGCATTGCCTGGAGAAATACTCGATCGGGGTTTTATTGGCCACTTATCTTCGGAGATTGTGCGAGTGGGTAAATTATGTGATCGATGCGAAAGGATTGGAAATATCGACGAGGAATGAAATGCCTAAGGTATTATGGTGATACAAATTTTGATGTTTGGGGGGAATAGATTTTATGGGACTTTCCACCATCATTTGGAAACCTATACATCACTATACTTGATGAATTCGTCTCGAATGGGTGGAAACGTGCTTTGTCGAATGATGCTAACTCCTGATTTAATGAGTTTCTTGAAAAGAATATTTTGAAGCGGGTTTGGAACCCGGAACCATCATTAGTGATGGGGAACCCATTTGCAAACAAAATATTTGCAAAACTCATGGCGGTATGGGATCGAGCATGTAATGAGTTTAGCCTATCATCCACAGGACCCGATGAATGACGAAATTTCAGCCAGAGAGATCGAAAGAATGGCAGAAAATGCGTGAGCTGGCGGGAAAATTTGGTCTTCCAGGCAGTGATGCACTTTGGGCTACGAGTGCATACAAGACCCCATTGGAATGTCCCCATCTGAGTTGTTTTGGCAAACCATGTCATCTACCTCTTGAATTAGAATACAAACCCAATGGGCCATTAAAGTTAAACTTCGATTTGAGAACGCGAGGAAAAGATTGCTCATGCGAATTGGAAGGCGAAATGAAATATGATAATGCTAGAATATACAAGACAAGACAAAGAAATGGCATGATCAGAAAATCCTTAGGAAGAGTTCGGAAACGAGGGCAGTCTTTTAATTCTAGGCGAAGTTGTTTCGGGAAAATTAAATCAATTGGAGTGGGCCATACACAGTGGTATCAAGTACTACATTTGGAGCAATAACACTGAAGTCTGATGATGGGGAAGAATTCAAGGTCAATGGACAAAGGTTAAAGCATTATCTCAGCGGGGAAGAGGAAGGTGGAACTCAATGGTTCTTGAGGAAAAAAGAAAGAAGAGCCACAATGACAAGTCCAGTGGGACTGAAAGCGGCTTGGTAATGGGAAGCGACCCATGAGGATTTAAGTCTGAATTTAAATTTTGAATTATTTCTTTTCTTTTAAGTTCATGGCGATAAATTAGGTCAGATTTGTTTTCTAGAAGGATAGATTTAATTTTAGAAATAGATTGTAGTTTAATTAGAATTTTCTTGAATGTTCTGTTGATTTTTGAGCGGGTTAAAGACATGAATAGCGAAGCTGACTACGAGGAATAATTCGGCAACTTGCGGAGAATTAGCGACATGAGAAAAGGGAGTAACTTTCCCCGTAACTTGACTCTGTTGATATATTTGAATTAATTGTTAAATCTTTTAGCCCAAAATATGCACGAAGAGATGTCTAGCAGGTTAGGAACAATAAGAGAGAATTCAAGTTTTTTGAAATCATTGAGATAAAGGGCTTCCAGTCATGACAAGGTTATGTATGACAAATTGTTGTCCCCTAAACATTGATGTCGTGACCACTTTGGAAAGAACAATTAGTGAGTATGGAAGAAGGGAGATGCATGTGTGACAGTGAATTAAGTTTCAAAAGAAGAAGGATTGTAAGCCACATCAAAACAAATCTTTTGAAACCTGTATTGTCATGACATCATTAGGTGAGTGACATTAAATGCGACACATGTGCTAACCACTCACTTCAAAAAAGCCCTAAATTTAATGACCTAAAATAAAAGAATGGAATTGAAGTGTGACAATTCTTAATTGAATCATTAACTAGCCCGCAAACATTGATTGAATTGCAAATGTTGGGGAACTATTTCATTCACTCAAACCCACATAACCGATAAGCTTTTCGTCTTCCTCCCCAAATCTCAACCTCAGAAAACCTAGCATTCCAAGCGAGTGGAGGCTTTTCTCTTGCTTCCAATGGCTGAAATTCCTTTGGTTCCTAACCTAGGCAGAGATAATGAGGAACACAGTGTCGAGGAAGAAGAAGCTCGCCCGAGGAGAGCAGGTTAGATGAGATTCGTCGGGAAGAGCAAGCAGAAGAGATGCCATCAAAAGCGCCGAGAAATTCAGGCCTTCTCAAGACCAGACGAGAAGGAAAGGAAAGGAGAGAAGAAGAAGAAGTAGAAGATTTCATATCAGTGAAGCTTATTCCAGTGGAAGAAGTACTATGCTAACAAAGGTTTTGTTACGAAAGAGGTCAAAAAAACCACATGACTCCTTTCAAAGGAGATGATAAACGAGAGAGGATGGGAGTCTCTGCACACCGAAGCGGGGTATACGACCTTTGGTGAGAGAGTTTTTATTCCAATATGGTAGGAAGGAAGGATGGGTAGTTTATGTTAGAGGAGTGCGGGTCTCATACGAAGCGAGGCCATCAATGAGGCCTATGGGATGACAATACACAAGCATGACACCAAATTCGGGGAAAATTTTGGAAGCAGAATTTTAGGAAGATTGCGAGAGAAGCTCGGCTGATGGAAGGGGCAGTTAGACGAGAGAAGGAAAGCGGGAGCTACGAGCGAGAAGCCTCGAGGCGAAGGTATGGTTTTGCTTCCTTGCGTCGTGGTTCATCAAGGCTGTTTATGCACGGTGAGAAACGAAGGCACATGCTGTTTGTATGCTGTACAAGTGCAAGATGATATAGGAGTTATCATAGAACTACATCATGAGATATCATGAAAGGGAACAAAAGAGGTCTGCTTCCCCACCCAGCAACAATCACAGTTCTATGCTTGAAGGAGTACAGGTGAAAGGAATTTGGGGTCGGAAAGAAGAAGTCCCAGGCTTCACCACTCCGCTTGACGGGGTGTGAGGGCGAAATGTCAGAGGAAAAGAAGTCTTTGGTAGAGAGCAGAGAGTGAAACCCAGTGAAGGACGAAAAGGAGACTAGGAGGGCCAGCGATCGGAGCGAGCACCGGTGACATCACGACCTGATGATTACGTGTTTGCGAATGTGAAGAGCAGGGATGAGGCAGCCCAATAGACTTCTCCATCCCTTGGCCGGTTCTCCTCGCACCATGAAATTTCCAGCACGGGCTTCAGAGAGGAGCCTGAGAGGACAATTCAGTGCAGGAAGCTCTCAATTTGATGTAGAAAATAATAGAAGAAAGAGAGAAGGAGTGGAACTTAAAACAGGAATTCAGAGAAGGCATGTATGAAAAAGAATTGAAAGAAGGAGACCAACAGTGGGAAGGAGTTAAACTGAAAGAAAGGAGCATGAGGTGGAGATCCGAGAAGACAACGAGTGGAAGGAAGAGCGAACGAGAAAAGAACGGATGGGAAAAATGTTGAAACGGCAAGGAGAAAGAGTTGAAGAAAGAAATGAAGGAAAGAGGTCAAAGATCTTTCTTGAAATCAAGCTGAGTCATGAAGCTTTCCTGTAAGCGAGTTTGATGAGATGCTTCCGACTCCACAGCATTGCTAGAAAAGAGATAAAGAGCATGACACGGAAATTTGAGGAGAAGCGAGATAAAGGGTTTCAAATTACTATACAAATCTCTACAGAGGAGAATTTGGAAAACAAAGCGAGCGATAGAGACAAAAAGCAATGGGAAACTGAATCCTATAGGCGAAGGAATGGGTGGAGAGAATTTAGATTTGATCGACAACGATCTTGCCAAATTCTTGAGAAGTGATGGCGAAATGGAAAACCTGATAGATGGCTTGGGAAAGAGCGAGGATGAGTTAAGCTGAAGAAGGTTGATCTCTCTAATGAGATTTTCATTGAAGAACAAATGGAGAAGGAAACCAGGAAGAAAGCAAAGAGAAATGAAAATCCACGAATTTCATTATCCCCAGAGTACATTGGACTAGATCCCCAATCTATTTTGCTCAGACTATTTGAAAGAAAAAAAAACCTTATAAACGCCTAACCATTCTTACCATCCTTCTCCCCATCTTGTGTACTTACTTGATTCTGAATGGTCGAAATAAAATGAAAATTTAAATAGAAGTGTTGTGCTATTTGCAATTGATTGTTCAATGTTATGTTGCTTTGTGATTGCATGATTAGGAAATCAAGGTAGGAAATAGTTCAAGAATAAAAACTGCTGAGAGGACATTATCTTAATTGAATGAAGCAGTTAGAGTAGGAGTAAGCTGAAATGAGGAAAAATTGCAGAATAAGGACAAAATGCATCTAGTTTAATTGAAACCGCGAGGTGCAAGGTACTTATATTTAAGCGATAAGTCGGATTAGAGGAAGGTAATAGCAGATGGAACAAACATATTTTGAGTTTGTGGTATGAGCAGTAAGTCAAGGAACTGTTGGTCTCAATTAGCAACTTCTCATAAATAAAAATGGGTCGAAGATACTCCTTATAGTTAGTCCTGGTTGATAAATCCTAGATTCTAGAATTTGTTAGATTATTATTGATTGAAGCGAAATCCTAGGTGATTCAAATTGACAAGAGATGATCTGAGGCCATTCTTAGATAGTTTGAGCCATTCTAGCCATCCTATTCATATCTTTGAGGCATATCGATAGTTCAGAAATTGAGCCCGAGCAAACTGTTTTTCAAAAAATAGACCCGATGGAAACCCCTGACTCATCCTAAGACATCAATCGCCCCGTTAAAGAACCTATGATTACCCGAATTCAAGAGGAAGAAAGAAATGAAGTTTGGGGGAATTATATATTTTTGAGGAACTCAAGGGAATGAAAAAGAAAAGGCAAGGAAGCCAGGAAAATGCGGCGAAAGAAGAGGCTACAAGGATAGAAGTTTTATCTTGTGGCCTAGCTCTCTTGAGCAAGTATAAGTTCTTAGGGGTGTTTCAACTTTAGTACCTAATATATCTGAAATTAATAGGAGTTATTAACCCAAAGTTAAGCTAGAGTGTTAGAAAGCCTAAAAAGTTAAAACATTGCACTATCCCTTAGTGGTAGCAAACTAAGGAAATTCTCGGTGAAATTATAAAGAGTAAAATAGGGAATCTGAGTTCTGAAGCAGAAGAAATCGAAAGAGATATCCCAAACATGAAGTTTAGGGAGTTTCTTGAAGAAACTATAAGAAAGAAGGGGTAGAAGAGAAGAGAAAATGTTCAGGGTGATCTTAACCTAAAAATTCCTTCCATCCTACCCGTTACCCAAACCTCGCAATATAAGCCAAGACTGATTGATGCGGAAAGTGAATTCACCTACTACATTAGTGGAGATCAATATGAAAAACAAGCCTATGGAATTTGGAAGAAAGAAACAATCAAAATTGTGAAGAACTTTAGGGGAGTTAAATGACTCGATATAGAATTGAGAAAAGGAAAATAATTCATTATTCAACGAGGATCCAATGGTATATTGTTTGTAAAACAATTTCCAACATGATAGTTTGCATAGCATAAGAGTAGAGACTGACAGGCTGGACTTAAGCTAGATGTCTGAAAATTTTGCATACCTTGCATTACGATTAAAATTGAATGATCTTGCGGAGACAAATCACGAGAAAAATATCCTTAAAATTATTTTGTTTGAGGAATAACAATTCTTTCTTTCTTTGCTTGAGGAATGACAAAACTTTAAGTTGGGAGTTTGATGAGCTTAAAATTCATCTATTTTTAGTCCATTTTTACGTTCGATTTTCATGCAAAAATGAATAATTAATATCTGAAATATGAAGAGCTTCGCTGAATTTTATTAGCGGGGGGGGAAGAGAGAAAGAAAGTAGAAAAATCTGTGATAAGTGGAGGAAAGGTCTGCGGTCGAGATAGCGGAAGCGAAATGAAAGAATTGTTTGGGTCGCTGATCACGAGTTTAGGGTTTGCAGTCGAATTCACGGTCGCGACACGAGAGGAATTGAAGGAATTTGATGTAGAGTGCGACTGATGAAAGTGCGGTCGGTAATTTGAAGGGTGTCGGGGCTAAGAGCGGCGTCGGCCTTGACGTGGTCGAACAGCAGGTTGATGTCGTGACTGGGATGAAGTGTGACGAGCGAAACGCCTTTAAGCTATGAGGTTTTACGGGTGATGAAGCTATAGGAACTTAAGTTGATGTGCGACGTGAGATTGATCTCGACATTGATGAATCGCGACAAGAATTTGAAGTCGCTGACGCCAGAACCATCAAAGAAAGGCCTTAAGCCTGGTGATGTCGCGACATAGAATCGAAATCCATGACACGGACACCGCTCGGTTGAAGGGTGAGTTTCATGAAGTGAGGTCCGCGACGACAGCTGAAGTCGCGACCTCCACGAAGACAAGTTGGCTTGCAAATGACTTAAGGCGATGTCGCGACATGGGATCCAGTCGCGACATCGAGCTAACCAGTCGAAGCGAGGCTAGGCGTGTCGCGACATGAGATCGAAGTCGCGACATCGGGAGCGACGGATCGATGATCACGAGCCTTAAAGGATGTCGGCGACAAGATATTGATGTGGCGACAACGCGAATAACTAGTTGGAAGCCTACGGTTCTTTAAGATGATGTCGCGACGAAGTCGTCGCGACATCCGGCGATATCAGTTAATTGGAATGATTTGAGAAATTTGGTGGCGACAAAGATGTCGGCGTCGCGACATCGAAAGAACAGTGAAACACATGTCGTGAGGAAGATGTCGACAAGATGGTGATGTCGTACCAGAATGACTAAATCAAGGCTACATAGAGTAAGCGGAAGTCGCGACGTGGGATCGAGGTCGCGACATCGATGATCACGACAAAGGCCCAGTCATGACTTGAGCGATTGACTTAGACTGGATACAAAAAAAAATCCCTAGCAGGCTACATTGGGATTAGGGCCGGTGGAAACCCTATGTCTGGCGGCTATCTAACTCGTGAAAGCGGCTTAGGCACGCCCACGGTGAGTGCGGATATTTGAAAGCTCATTTTCTTTCTTTATTTTTTCTTTTAACATTTTCTTAATTTTTCATTTCCGTCATTTTAGAGCGAGATCATGCTCGTATTTTTTATTTTTCGTTATATTTCCACGAATCTGGATATTTATCGTTGGTAGGCGAATCGCGAGAATTCATTTAATTTTCAAGTCCACTACCTGAAATGTTTGAAGTTGAATGAATTTCGGGAGTCGATTGTTGATTTCAGTACGGTCATTCTTATGATCGGAGGAATGTTGTATCGTGTAATTCATTAATTGGGGAATCAACTTCCATTAAGTGAACGTTATAGTCAAGAATTTATCTTTAATAGTCTTTTCAGTGACTTGTTAATTCCGGTTAATAAATTTATACGGTTTTGGGTTTTATTTTCTTGGGATCTGAATGGGTTTCTTATACGGTTAAGATTTGCGTCATTACTACGTCCTCAGTGACAGGAAGACATTCACGAGGTAATGTACATTTCTTTGAAGAATTATATATTAACCTGTATTAAGGGATCTTTTGAGCTTTGTAAGTTCACTTAGATAAATCCTCTTCTCGCGAAATCAAGAGCGAGTTGAATGAGTTATCTATTTAAACAAGCAAGAGTTCACCTCAATTCGGGATAGTGAGGCCAATCCGTGTTAGTGAGATCCTAATCGAGGAAGGTTGATCTATTCTAATTTCGAGGAGGAAGCAGTCTGGAAGTTGTATATCGCTTGGCAATGGAGTAACTTGGGAGCTAAGGTTTACGGGTCCATAAAATGGGTATGAAGTATTGTGCAAAGAAAAATACCCAGTTAAGGGAAGTCGCTTTTTAAAAGTAGTTATCTAATTCCACAGTATTGAGAGAATCGGGTCATAAATTAGTGTGAAATGTGGGTAATGGAGAGATCGGTACACCTTTAGCGCCCTTGAATGATTTTGAAGCTGAGTTAATCGAAATTTTATCAGGAGTAACTACAGGAATCGATAGTTCACTATCACTGTTTCTATTGATGTGTCCTCGCGAGGATAACTGTCGATCAGTTCTTTTATTAGAAATTCTTTATTCTTTATTCTTTATTTTCCAGTATGTTGGATAGTTCAGCTAATTTCCTCTTGTTCGTTTAATTTTCCAGCACCTCAATGCTGGATCCTACTATCATTTGTGGTCCAAATAGTATGGAATTTGAGTAGTCAGGGTAGTTGATTTAAAATTCTTGAGATCTCTGTGGGATCGATATCTGGACTTAAATCCATTTTATTACTTGTCGACCTGTGCACTTGCAGAATATCAGACTAAAACCAACTTTAAAAAAATGATTTACTCTAAGTTGGTGGTTTTATACATGTTTTGGTCTCCAAAACGGGTTTTATGGCGCGGATTCTTGGGGATTAGACAATAGTTCTTTTTGGTGATAACGTCATAATCTTGCATTACAACAAATGCATAAATGTGCAGCATGTTTTGGTCTCAACAAGTTTATGGCGCGGATTCTTGGGGATTGAACAATAGTCCTTTGGTGATAACGTCATAATCTTGCATGCATAACTAATGCATAAATATTACAACATGTTTTGGTCTCAACAAGTTTTGGCCGTTGGGGATTAGACAGCCAGTCCTTTGGTGATAACGTCATAATCTTGCATGCATAACTAATGCATAAATGTGCAACATGTTTTGGTCTCAACAACAGCCCAAAGCAGCAAGTCGACCACTAATGGTTAGTCTGAACAAAATGGGAGCTAGAGTAAGAACCAGAAACGCTCCCGAGACCAATCAGAGAGAAAGAGGGAACCCCCGTAGTTTACCCCTTTGAACATCTCTTACGACAGACTCCTTCCTCTAATTCGGGATCACCTTGACTTCAAATGGCCCACATGCATTTAGTGGATTACGCCTGTGTAATCAGTCTTTAGAATGTGATTATCACGAGACCACGGGCCGCAAGACCAAGGCGGTGTCGAAGCACAGGAAATTTATGGTGGAAAAAATTAGTGGGGTAGGCCATGAGATATGTCAGGGAGATGGTCACGGGTAAAGGTCGCCCACAGTAGTAGAAGAATAGCGGCTAAAGCCTTGGCTCACTTCAAACCTCGACCTACCATGGAAAGCTACATACTAGGCAACCGGTGGCGATCCAGTATTAGTCTAAAGCGCGAAAGAAAGAGGTTGTTGTGTGCTATTTGATCCAGGGCGGTGCAAAGCCATCCGTCCCCGGACAGCAATAGAAGGCGATCCTAGCTAATTGACGATACCATATCCTTTCTCCCGCATTAACTGTCGGGGTCATTACTCGCACCATGATGCACTCATTACTTACTATATATTAACGATTTTGATGCCTGAGCACTAGTTGTTCATGACATAGTAACTTCATTCTGACTACCCGCCTTGAGCCAGGAAATGTTTATTTCTTTAGCGAGGCTTAGTTCGACCTAGTAGAATCGTATTCGGGTTTAATGCATTGACCAGATAACGATGGCGACATTGCTCTCCCCGTCAGAATGGGGCCTGTAGTTCGACAAGTCTTATTTTCAATTGTCGGGGACTGGCTTGTCTGATGCATTATTAAGCCAGGAGCACTTTGGCTACATGCGGGTGAAGTTGTGCCCTCGACCTACCATCAAATGATCAGTTACGCCCGTCTTGGGAAAATTGACCTCTAGCGACCAATAGCGACTCGCTTGATCTTGCAACTATCGATCTGAAGCATTGAGAAGAAACGAAAGCTCCTAAATCAGACCCTCAAAGACCCGGACCTCATAGCCATGATTCTGACTCCTTTAGCGGGTGGAAGACGAGGAGCGATTGGTGGGGAGCCCACGAAATCTATGTCACAGATGGCTAGGATAAATCCACATATGTTAGTTCCCTCATCGATTGGGAGAAAGAACAAATCTGACGTTCTACTTCATAATATGGATGTGTTGCTTGGACTCACTTGAACGCCGGCGGCATTAACCCAGTAAATACTCTCACAAACTCGCGTCATCTCTTTGGCCAGGCCAGTTAGGCAGAAAGTGAGGCGTTTCCACCAGGACCGCTATCAGGTTATTCAGGCATTAGTGGATAATCTTTTAAAGGCAAGATTCATCAGGGAGATAAAGTACCTCGAATGGCTGGCCAATGTGGTGGTAGTCCCAAAAAAAAGGCGGTAAATAGAGAATGTGCGTGGACTACACGGATCTCGCGAGGCATGAAAGAATGACCTCACACCGGATAGACCCGGATTATTAGCGCATCAGGGCATGGGATATTTGTCGTTCCTATATGCCAACCTAGAGATGTCATCAAATACCCATGCACCTGAATCACGGAAAAATAGCGTAAGTCACCCATAGTGTTGCGCTACAATGTGAAACCTTTTGGCTTAAGTGATATTTGGTAGCATCTGGGGTGTGATAGATCTGTTGCCTTCTCGGAAAAACCATGGGGTTACATTTGATGATATAGCCTGTAGTAAAGTCAAAGAACGCCCGGACCATGATGGACACTACGAAGTTTTGAACTCTGGGGCTTACGGTATGAAGCTCGATCCCTCGAAGTGCGCCCGAACAGGTGAGGGTGGATTCTTGGGTTTCATGGTGACTCGAAGGGGTATAGAGGCTGGCCCCTCTTGGCTTAAAGCTATTTTGGAGTCCCAGGCTCCGGCTTCTAGAGGGGTGATGGTGGTGTAGTTAGCGCCTTAGGGCGGGTTCATCTCTAGGTGTTGCCACAAAGTGGTTCTTTGTCGACCTGGGGGCCCTGACCCGGGAGGCGGGGTGGAATGAGGAATGTGGTGAAGCCCTCACGACTATCAAGCGGAGTATCTTAAGAACCTTTGGTCCTTACTAGCCAGATCGTGAAACACTCTTCGTATACTTGCGGAGTTTCGGATGTCGAATGAGTCTTTGCCTATTCAAGGAAGATAGTCCTGACGAGCCCAGATATTTTTCGATTCGCCAGTCTTGGCCTTGAGAAACCGTCTGACCACCTCGGCGGGGCGGCATTAGCCCTCGGGTAGCGAAGACTCGCCCATACTTCAAGCACACCTATTTGCTTGTACTATGCATTTCCCTGCGGGCCTGAGTGTTTGACATGCAGGAGGGATGGCTCGATGGGAAGTGAATTGAGCGGGTCGATGTCGAGTATAAGCGAGATTGGCTAAAAATGATAGGATTATAGCAGCAGATTTCTAGCGAAATCCCAATCGAGGAGTAGGCTTGGGCGGCTCCAAGTAAGTGGACCCTTAATGTAGATGGGACATCTCGGGAAACCGGAGCTGGCATCAGTTTGCAACTTAAATCTCTAGTCGGGGAGAAGATTGTGCAGGTAATCCGTTTGAGCTTTAGCACCTTCAACAATGAATCAGAGTATGAGGCCATTTGGCCAGGAATTGGAATGCTTGACTATAGTATCGGCCAAATGACTCTGATTGAAGTGATTCTCAATTGGTGGTAGAGCGAGTAAACGAAAAATATAGTCGCGAGACCCTCGAATGGCAGTATGTATCCCACAGGTTAAACGACGCTTGGCGACTTTTCGGGTTGGAGCTCGAACATCCCAGAATTTGTAATGAGAAAACGGATGCCTTGGCCTCTATGGCCGCTTCTCTTTCGATGATAGAAACAGTGTTCTTGCCATTACAGCTGCAAACCAGGATTCTTCCAATTATCACTACGGGTAAGTCGGTGGCTGAGGTCTACGCAAGGATGGACTTATAATTTACAATATATCAACATGGATAACTCCTAAGCAGAAAGGAACAAAGTTCCACGAGATCCAAATCGGTCGGCCCGGGTTCTCTTTGGTTAATGGGTAGTTGTTTAAAAGCGATCCCAGGCCCAGTAAATACTGGGTGCTTAACTCTGAAACGGGGACGATATGTATTGAAGTAGGAATTACATGAAGGGATATGTGGTAATCATTCAGGCGGTAGAACACTAGCCCATAGAGCCCACACTCAGGGATATTATTAGCCAACTATGAGATCTGACACCACCGATTACGTGCGAAAGTGTGATCGATGCAAGCAACTGGCTCCAATCTTGAGATCACCAGCTCAGGATTTAATTTCCATCATGAGCCCTTCGCTCGATGATGGCATAAATCAGTCATTCTCATAAGGAAAAATTATTCTTTGGTAGCCAGCGATTATTTCGACAAGTGGATGAAGTAGGAGAAACTGTGATAAAGATAAAGGTGTCCACTCGGTTCATACGGAAGAATATCGTCTGTCGGTTCGGTATACCTCGATCAATTGTATTAGACAACTGGCCTTAATTTAATAGCTAGGCATCACAGAACTTACGCCGAGGTGAAAATAAAATTTGTACTGCGGTATGTCAAACGGGCTTGGCAGCCAGACCAAGCAGAAGCTTCTAATAAAACCCTATTAACCGCCTTAAAGAAACGATTAGATTTAGCTAAAGGCATGTGGGTGGAGGAACTCCCCAGGGTACTTTGGGCCTACAGAACGATAGCCTGCAAGCCAACCGGTATATCCCCCTTCACGCTCACCTATGGGATGGAGGATATAGTCTCAAAAAAAATCGATATGCCCACGCTCAGGGCGATATACAGCGGTCGAGATCTTGAATTTGTGATTAAGGAACCTAAACATGACGGATAGACTACACACGAGGCGGCAAGTTTGTGTGAATGACATCACGGTGGATTAGCAAACCTATAGACAGCGCATGGGAAACCTTGAATGCCCCAAAGGCTGGGGGACTGGTCTTGAGAAAAGTTTTGAGGAACATGATCCAATCCCAGTATTGGAAAGTTCTAATGGCTTGGGGGAGGGGCGTATATTTGTAAGTGGGCAGCTAATCTGTCATTGTGCATTAGACAGTAAGCGAGACAACACTACATGCACAGAATGTGGAATGTGCACCTTAAAAGGTACTATCAATAAAGAATGATTCAATTTTTAACCATGTTCCCATCTCAGTTTTTTTACAAAGCCTGGGTAAAGTTGATGTCCCTCTTAGGCCCTCCATTATGGTTGATGCTACCCATCTGATTCATTGAATGAGATTATTTGTCTACCGGTCAATATAGTTTGATGCGGTGGTTCATTACAAAGCCTGAAGTAAGGTTGATGTCCTCTAGGCCCCGGTATGGATTACGATGCCAGTACGGTTTCAATACCAAAAGCCGAGTAGGTTGATTTCCTACTCGACCAGTATGGATTGTCTGGTAGTTTCATTACAAAGCCAGTGGAGTTCATGTCCTGCGAATAAATTATGGTTGATGCCCATCACAGTTCGTTCTAAAGCCGATTAAGGTTCATGTTCTATCGACCCCGGTATAGTTGATGCCCGGTTGGTTCATTAAAATGCCCCAGAGTAAGGTTCATGTCCTCACAGACTAGTATGGTTGATGCCAGTGGTTCATTACAAAGCGGGTAAGATTCGATGTCTCTCTTAACTGTAATTGTTGATACCCATTTAGTTCGGCTACAAGCCACCCAGTAAGGTTGATGTCTATCGGCCGTATGGTTGATGCCAGGTTGGTTCATTATAAAGTCAGGAGTAAGGTTGATGACCTCTGAAGCCCGGCATGTTGATGCCCAAGCGGTACATCACAGTCAGAAGGTGGAAGCGTTAGAAGAGGGGCAAATGAACGCTAACACAAGTGTTCATCCGGCCCGATCTATGTCACTGCACAAGGTACATCTTTTCTTATCTTTAATTGACCATTACGTGATTCGATAAAGATAAAGCAACAACATCATATTAGCAAACAACACATGCTTTATTACTTAGAACAACACATGCTTTATTATTGAGCTTGGTTTCAAAACAAAAAAAAAAAAACGAGGATACAGAACATAGGGCTCAACAAGCAATGAAAAAATGCATACCCTAGTTCCCGCTATAGACATCAGGTTCCTTAATCTGGGATGTTGGGAAAAATTAATCATTGCGACCAGGCCGCGGGCGGAGAGATGCTCACCCACTAAGCTATTATCCATCTCGAAACTGCGTAAGGAGCCTCCTCTGCAGCATTCATTAAGCCTTCACTAGAGGCGAACATCGATGGGCCATAGCCCGGTAGGGACAACACCGGGGGCGTAAGAGGTGAGTGATAACCCAAAAACACTCATTCTGGCCAGTTTAGCGGATTCGAGGATCGCTTTCATATATATATATATATAACCATATATATATATATATATATATATATCAGTGTTTTGATTACTTTTCTAATATTTAGTTTTATTTGGTTTTGTGGGAGAAGCACGGAAGTAAATGGAGCGCTGCGGGAGGCTTGGAAGAGTGGCGCGAGAGAGCGACGACGTCGCGGCCCGACTTCACGATGCCTAGGCCGCGACGTCACAATGTCGCGACGTTGCGGGAAAGTCTCAACAAGCCTTATCTCTTGGAGATGCTATAAAAGGAACGAGAGAATTCATTTCAAGGGGTTCGAAATTTATTTGCAGAGCTAGGGTTTGAGGAATTGGAGCTTGAAACAAAGGAAAGAAGACTTGAAGACCGACCTTTGGGGAGAAAGACTTGAAGAGCCCGGGAGATCGTCATTCCCTCGATCATTGAAGTTTTCTCTATTCCTATTCTTATGTCTTGCTTTTCATTTGTATTGAAACGAAACATAATAAGGTTCTAATTTCATGGTTTAGGGTGTTGGTAGAGATTTGGACATGAATACTATGTTAAAGTTTTAGTCTTTTCATAATTCTATTATATTTTATATACTTGTTTTACCAAGTAACTCATGCTTGGATGAAATCATATTAATTTCTTATCAATCTTAATAGTGGTTCTTTGTAAGAATCTAAGAAGTGAATGAAGAGTGGGCATAGTTGGGTTAACCTAATAAACTTGGTAATATAGGATTATCAATGATTAGGAGGCTTAGGAGTTCTTTGCACTCTATGCACCTTTAATGCTTGTGGTTGAGCTAAGGAGCAAGAAACCTAGTGATAAAGGGAGGTTAAATGACCTTGAAAAAGGCTTTGATTACTTTAGAGAAGAGCCGCCTTGGAAGACATTATATTAGATAATGGAATGGAATCGCTAGCATTACATAGTAGGATTGTCCAACAACACCAACACCTTAACCTTTTTGCATCTTTAATCACTTTTACATCTGAAACGAACAATTACGTTAGTAATAGTTTAATTCACTTTTAGTTCCGTTTAGCCATCACGATTGCTAGTTTGAATATTAAAGGAGTATTGTAATTTTGGTACCTAGCATACTACGATTAAGGTGTTCCCTGTGGATCGATATTTGTACTTAGGTACACTTTACTACTTGACAAGCGTATACTTGCGCAAAATAGGCACTTAGCACTTCTATTTTCATGTCCTTAAAAACACAATCACACAAACACTTATCAAGTTTTTGGCGTCGTTGTCGGGGACTTCCTATTTATTCGTAGTGTTTATGCTAATATCCATACTAAGTACTTGATTATGAGACATTTGTTTGTAAATTTTTATGCTTCCTTTTTCTTTGGCACGCTGACAAACGCTTGAGTCGTTAGGTTGTATGCGATGGGAACACCCATAAAGTCTTGTTCCTTTGGATCTTAAATGAAGAACTTTTAAAGAAATTTATGAGGGACAAGAAATGGCTAGAATGGAGCAATTACCTATGGGACCGATGGAAGAAAATAGAGACGACGATGTTGGTTTGACTAGAGGGGGTAGTATACATCCTGATGCGGAAAATATGGATAATTTGTTGCCACCTATCAGGGATTATGGTTGCTCATCTCTGGTTACTCTACGTGGGTGGGGGTAAGCAATACAAATGGCTGGCTCGAGCTCAAGTCCATCACCCTCCCGATTACTACAAGAATCCCGATTCAGCTCGCGCAGGGACCCCAGTGCTTATATGTAACTTTTTGAGAATTCTTGTGATACAGTGAAATATAGCAGGGTGGCGATGATGCTGACCGACTTTGGTGTTCCATTCTCATTGAAAGATAAAGCCAAGCATTAGCTGATTTTAGAACCGCCAGATTCAATAACATCATGGGATGACTTGTCAAACAAATTTCTGGCTAGATTCTTTCCACCAGCAAAAGCGGCAAAGTTGAGAATTGACATCAGTAGCTTTTATCAGTATGAAGGAGAGTCGTTCTATGAAGCGTGGGAGAGATTCAAAGATTTGTTGAGAAAGTGCCCTCACCATAGTTTCACCAAATGGATGCAAGTCCATCATTTCTACAATGGGTTGAGTCGTCCCACTAGGACTCTTATTAAGCTTCTGCTGGAGGAGCGATTATAGGGAAGAACGAAGTGGAAGCTTATCAAATTCTTGGAGCAGCTGAATGATTGTGTGGCAGTTGAGAGAAGCGACACCGAAGAAACCCGGTTAGGTGTTCGATTAAGACATGTTCATAAACTTGTCTACTCAAGTGTCTAGACTCTCCAAGCAATTACAAGCTTCTCAACAATTAGGTTCTCAAGTATCTGCGCATAAAGTTGAAGAAAGCCCACCTGCATGCGAGCAATGTCATGGACTTCATCCCACTTCTCAGTGCCTAGTGCTGAATGCCATGGGGGATATGACTATTGAACAAGCTCAATATATGAGTGAGTTCCCCAAGAAACCCAGACTTCAATCCATATGGTTGAATTACAATCGGAATTGGAAGAACCATCCTAACTTCTCATGGAAAAAGTAAGATCAGGTGAGTCTATGACGACCAGGCCCTCGACCACCTCGAGAGAAGAAGTCAAGTCTAGATGCGAAAATGGAACAGTTAAATAATATGCATCTCAAGTATGATGAAGTCACATGATAAGTTCAAGGAATGAGACTAGGACATCATTGAACAATCAGCTGACTCAACTCTGAAATTTGGAAGTTCAGAATGAATAAATGGCTTAGTTATTGAAGCGAGCAACATGAAATGCTGAAGGAAAGTGTTTTGAGATCCAGCAAGGAGAGAAGGAAAGGAGCATTACAAATTGTAACCTGGAGTGGTAAGACTGCGGAGCAGTCGATTGAGGCCCAAGAAGAGGATGAAAACCACCTGTGGGAGATGAAAGCGGTGTTAGAGATCGCGGCGATGTTGAAGGTTGAGTAAAAGAAACACCAATCTCAAATACACGAGAGAAAGTTGAAGTCAAAACACAAAGCATGGTGGCTTTATTATGTATCCTGGCGATTGAGAAAGAACATATTGGATAAGCAGTTTGGCAGGTTCATGGATATCTTTAAAAAGCTTCACATAAACATCCCATTTGTTGAAGCACTTGAGCAAATGTCGGGATACGTGAAATTCATGACGGACATCTTGTCGAAGAAAAGGAAGTTGGGAGACTATGAGCGTAAGCTCTGCAATCGGGAAGAGCGCGAGTGCCATGTGCCAAAAGAAGCTGCCCACTAAGTTAGGAAAGATCCGGTAGCTTCACAATCTATGTCTTGTATTGGGAAACGGTATTTGAAAGAGCCTTGTGTGATTTAGGTGCGAGCATTAATCTTATGCCGTGGTTAATCTTTAAGAAACTGAAATTGAGATAAGCGCGTCCGACGACAGTCACTTTGCAGTTAGCATGTCACCCTCCCCACCCCCCCACCCCGCCTCCCACCTTGGAGGACAAAGGGGGCACGAGACTATACTACTTGCTTTTTCAGACATTGATGATCCCAAGTCTTATAACTGAATCAAAATATCATACACAAATATACAAAAATAAAACTACCACCGTAGTGGTGTTTGCAGTCAATCTATACACTCTGATCTGAGTCCATTTACATATACATATACAAAAGCGTACATTTACATTTACATAATCGGACGCAAGGCTACACGAGGTGATGGACCCCTCTGAAGTGTGTTGGCACAAATGGGAGAGATTTACCACAAATCTCTCATTTCTGGGATTCAAAACCCGTGCTAAGCTTAGCAGCTTAGTGGAAAACATATAAACCTCGCGTATACATGCCCCGATACTCATTTATAGTAAGCATATAACAATAACGAGATGCTCTGATAGCATATATCATAATTTTCATGAATTCATATAATAAACTTATACACATACTTGTACTTATAGAAAGCTTATGCTTGTTTGAATCTCCCAGTAGGGTTTGAATCCTTATGCTTATACGGGGAATGCTCATAGGTGCCTCTGAAGCTTATGCGAGTACGGAGGTACCCATAGGTACTTTCTGAGCTATACTTTGTATGGGTACCGTAGGTACTCTGAGTTTGCTCTTCGCATGGGAGGTACCCATAGGTACTGAAGGCCTATACTTGTCTGAAAGGTACGTAGGTACTACAAAGCTTATGTATGCGGAGGTACCCATGCAGAGTACTAAGCAACATATAGGGTACCATAGATACTATGAGGAGCTTATAGCATAGGAGATGCCAGTAGGTACTACAAAGATTATGCTTATGCAGGAATGATGAATTTTCTAGGAAGCATACTTTATGCGAGGAGGTACCCGATACATTGCATTGGACGAACGATGTACATTGCACACTCGATGCGTGATGATTCTTATCATATAAGCTGTTTGACTAGCAGAACCCATTAATAAAAATGAGTAGGGCGAGAACTTACAATAAATACATGGAAGGGCACGATATGGTACTAAGGTGTGTGCTTTCAGCGAAGTGTCGGCACTATGAAGTGTGGTGCTTTCAAATAAAGAAATCAGAAAGGACTAGTAATGCCCAGCACGGTCGAAGAGTGTCGTCGCACTAATGGAGAGCCAAAAGTACTAAATGTTGCCAAAGCGCGGTCGAGAGTGTGGGTGCTTCAAATCGAAATGCAAAGTACTATAGTGTCTGCCGTAAAACGAGGTGTCATGTCATTCTGTCTCCGGTCTTGGGATCCTACGATTATGTGTGTTCAGAGACTTGCACAATACTTATCCTTAGAAGGCATTAGATTTTGCCGCCATCAAACTCGGCAAAGTGCAGAATCTGTGATGCGTTTTTGTAGTTTTCATTCTTGTTCAGACCCCCATTAGTCATTTTATTAGGTTCACCAATACTATTAAGTTGTACAAATGCGGGGAGACATGATAAGAGTCTAAGGGGAAATCGAGAATTTGTTTGGAAACATAAATAAATTTATCGGTACCACTTTGATCATTTTGGTGCCAACCCTTTCTATGAATGGTGCATTTATAACGATATGGTACCTTACTACTATCCAATGAATTGCAATTACCATACTGGTATAGAATGCATTAAGCGGATTATATAAAATGCGAGGTGTCATTTTAAAGCGCAAACTGAATAACTTCCCTCTAAACTCATGTATCTCATGAAATCACAATGGAATCTACCCAAACCACTCCAATAATGGAGGTTGGGAGATGAGCGAAGCCTCCTTTTGAGATTGGAACATGGTCAAAATCACAACAAGGGAAAGTTAGGATTTTGTTTTCTTACCTTAGACTCTTCCAATCTTCTGCTTCTAAGGATTTGTACGATGCAAAGGGAGCAGAAAATGGGAAGAGGCCCCGACAAAACTTGATCTTCTTCAAGCCTAGCTCTTCTCCCCACACCTTTCTACTCTCTTTCTCTCCCCAAAAAGTAAGTTTTCTCCAAAAAATGAGGCACCTAGACCAAGTTTGGTCTTTAAACCCATTTAAGTGTAGACCATGTTTGTCTTCTACATAGTCTCATTTCTCATTTTTGGCATTTGATCTCATATCCACTCCCCATTCAACCTTCACTTAACATTTAAATCACCTTAGCATTTAAATCACCTTAACATTTAAATCACCTTAGCATTTAAGCTCATTTTCATTTGACCCTTAGGTCCTTATTTCACAAATTCCAAATTTTCCTTTGTCTTATGATTCAAGTTTGAAATTTTCTCCTGCAAAATAATAATTGCGAAAATTTCAAAATCACTTTATAATATGCCTAATTATGTTTAAAGCGATTATGGTAATTTTGGGGTGTTACATAGCGATTGGTCACTAGCAACTGTCCACGCGGTATCCGCAGAGGATGTTAGTCAAGTGAACAAATTTATCTTCCCCATGATTTCAATACTCTAGACATGCAAGAAAGATAAAGAGGTCCAATCATCCTTGGAGAAGACCATTCATAGCCACGGGAAGAAGCGATGATTGATGTGCAAAGGGTGGCGAGGTTGAGTTCGAGAAGATGAAGTGACATTCAATGTCTTTAATGCCATAAAGCATCCACATAATACAAACAGTTGCTTCTAAGTGGATATGCTAGAGGCTATAGTGTCTAGCCAATTGGTTCCTTCAGAACCATTGGAGACTAGCCTGACCCATGACGATCCTTCCTTTCGTGAAGATGAGACGGTTCAAGAGTATGTAAAATGGATGGACTCTTTCGGCCCGAATAGAAGAAAGTATTTTGAATCTTTGGGAGCTAGCCTAAGCCGATTGACTCCCTCTATTGAGAAGCCCCCTATTATGGAAGAGAATCAACTCCCCAGTCATTTGAGATATGCTTATCTTGGGGAAGAATCTACACTCCCAGTTATCATCTCATCTTCCCTCTCTAACGTGGAGGAGGAGAAATTGTTAAAGATCCTTAAGGAGCATAAAGAAGCAATTGGATGGTCCCTAGCTGATATAAAGGGGATAAGGCCATCTATGTGTATGCACATAATATTACTAGAGGAGGAGACAACAAATGACAGTGGATGCTGAAGTTTGATCTTCATGAAAGAGGTAGTTCAAAAGGAGGTACCTAAATGTTTAGATGCGGGAGTGATATACCCTATCTCTAAGAGTTCATGGGTAAGCCCTGTCTAGGTGGTGCCCAAGAAAGGAGGGACTACGGTGGTAATAATTGAGACAAATGAATTTCTCGGAACTAAGCTTGATTCACAGGTTGGAAGGTTGTATTGACCTCTTGGAAATTTGAACAAAGTGAGTAGAAAGACCATAACCTTGCCATTCATTGACGGATGTTAGATAGACTAGCGGGAATGGTATACGCTTTACGGACGGGATGCACGGGATACAATCAGATCACCATAGCTCCAGAAGATCAGGAAAAGACCACCTTCATGTGCCCTTATGGCACATTTGCTTTCCGGAGAATGCCATTTGGGCTGTGTAACGCCTTGGGAACCTTTCAGAGATGTATGATGGCAATATTTTAAGACATGGTTGAAAAATCCATTGAAGTCTTCATGGATGATTTTTGATGGTGGATCTACATTTGATATTTGCCTCCCAATGCGGCGTTGATCTTGAAGAGATGCATGGAAACCAATTTGAGTGTTAAATTAGGAAAAGTGCCACTTTATGGTGAGAGAAAGGCATAGTATTGGGGCATCAGCATATCCGAAGGGGTAGGGTTAACCAAGCCCAAGGTGAGATCTCATAGAGCGCACTCCTCACATCGGTAAAGGGTGCGGGGTTTCTGGCGCATCTGAGTTTTTACAAATAGTTCATCGAGGATTTCTCTAAAGTTTCCAAACCGTTGTCTAATCTTCACATACAAAAGGTGTACCATTTGAATTCAATGACAAATGCTGCATGTACCAGTTGCTGAAAAGTTGACTTCGCCTCTATAATAGTCACTCGAGTGGGACCTTCCATTTGAACTTATGCGATCTGGCGACTTTGCGGTTAGGTGATTTTGGGCTAGAGAAAAGAAAAGGTATTTTATGCCATCTATTATGCCAATCAAACGTTGAATGATGCACAACTCAATTATGCGACAACAAAGAAAGAATTGTTAGCTGTTGTGTTTGCTTTTGAAAAGTTCAGACCTTATCTTATAAGGAACAAGGTTATTGTGTTCACAAACCATTCCGCAATCAAATACTTGATTACTAAGAAAGACTAGAAACCTAGACTTATTCTCTAGGTGCTCCTATTGCAAGAATTTGATGTGGAGATTCGAGATAAGAAGGGTTTCGAAAACATGGTAGTCGATCTATCTGTCCGCTTTGGAAACTTAGCGATGATCTGAAAGCATCATTTGCGGTGTTATGCGTTCTCGAGATGAATAGATACTATCTTGTGCATGATGACATCACCATGGTTTGCAGGCATAGCCAATTATCACGTCTACTAGTATTACACACCTTGACCTCATATCAACAAAGAGATTCTTTGCAGAAGTGAAGCACTATTTCTAGGAAGACCTAATCCTCTTCAAATAGTGCGCCGATCAGATTATTCGAAGGTGTGTGCCGGAAAGTGAAGTGGGTGAGATATTGACGCATTGCCACTCCTTAGAGTGTGGGGGTCATTTCAATGGACAAAGAATAACGGCGAGTACTGTCGGGTTTTATTGGCGCCATGTTCAGATGCACACTGTTTGCAAGATCACATGATCGATGTCAAAGAACTAGGGCGTGGGCGGCAAATAGGGAAATGCCATTGTGAATATTCTAGAATTAGAACTTTTATGCGGGACATTGACTTTATGAGTCGCGTTTCCATGCGTCCTGGGCACAAGTACATGCACCCAGCGGTGGATTACGTGTCCCAGTGGGTGGAAGCGTGACCAATGCTTGTGATGCCGCGAAATGTGTTAGCTTCATCCAAGAGTAACATCTTTTCAAGGTTCAGGACTCCTAGACGTGTCGTGATAAAGGCTCCCATTTACATGTAAATTGTTTGCATCACTCACGGCCCGAATATGGGGTGAAGCATTGGGTGACACTTGTATATCACCCCCAAAGCAATGGGCAAGGTGAGGTATCAAACGGAGAGATCAAGAAATCGGAAAGGCAGGTTAATGTGACAGAAAAGACTAGGCGAACAAAATTGATGATGTTTATGACTGTGGCACTGAAAACTCAGACCCGGGTGGGCATGTCATGTGCTAGAATCATCTATGGTAAGACCTGCCACCTACATGGCTGGAGCATAAAGCGCACTAGGCAACTAGAATGCTAGACTTGAGCCCCGAAATGGCCGAGAAAAAGAGGATCGCCCGGTTAGATAATTGGATGAACTTAGGCATACGCATATGGCGGTTAAGTCTGTCGGAGAAGACTAAGGAGTGGCATGATAAGCACCTAATGCATAATGAGCTGAAACTGTGACAACAAGTATTTCTATTCAATTCACGGTTGAAATTGTTCCCAGTGAAACTCATATCAAGATGGGCTAGACCGTTAGTGATCACTCAAGTCTTCCCCTACGGTAGTGTCGAGCTAATGAACCCTGAGAGAGGTCGATTCAAGGTGAATGGGCAGCGAGTGAAGACTTATCTGGGTGGTCAATTTGAGAAGCATAAGTCCACCATGAGTTTGCTGCCAACATAAGAAATGTTTGGGATCACGAAATTTTTGTTGGTCATCGGTTATGCGTAGTTTAGGCACCGATTGGCGGACCCGACTTGGTCGAATAGGCGGTAAACAAGCGTTACTTGGGAAGCTGACCCAGCCTTTAAATTATAGTGGTCTTTGGTTTTACGATTTTAAGTGTGCTGGAGTTTAATTTTGCTTGTTTTAATTTAGTAATTTGTGTTGTGGTTTGAGATTGTGGTCACTGTGCGAAGGAGAGATAGCACGACTAGCCTTATGTAAGCTTTGAGTGGAGTTGATCTAATGCAGGGAGTTTTTCTATACTTAGAAATTTTTTTGTAAAATTTCCTGGTTGTTAGTCTCGGGAACGTCGCGACATTGAACCCAACGTCGTGACGTTGAAAATAGACCTTTCGGGCACGTCGCGACGTTGGTTTCTAATGTTGCGACGTTGAAAACATACTTCTCTACAACACCGCGACGTTAGATCCCAACGTCGTGACGTTGAAAAATAGACCCCTTTGTAATGTCACGACGTTGGATTTCAATATGTGCGTTAACTCACGCACCGCATCGGGAGCGTCGCCCAGCGTTGGTGCAATCATGGCGTGGTGCGAGGTCAGCCTCACGTAGCGTCTCAGCGTTTGCGTTATCGCGGCGTTGGTGCCCAAACTCGAGACGTTGCGATGTTGGCGAACATCGGCGTTACCTTGTTTAGATCTTAGAATGTTCATCTTTCTCCCCTCAGAACTTTCCAAAACCCTAGATGCTGATCGGTTTACGAGGTTTTAGGCGGTCAAGTCAACAGCACAAACACTCGAGTTAGGCGTCCTTGGCACCTCCATAGCCTTAGGCCCATCCAGTAGTGTTACCTAGTGTTCACTATCGCTTCTAAACCCACTCCCACTCTGGTCAATGTTGGCTTCGTTCAGGTTTGGTTCCACTACTCTCCCCATTTTCTGGGTGATTTGTGTCTCAGTAAATCTTCTAGGGTTGGTTGGGGGTTCTAGAACCATTCTTCTTGCGTCAAGCTCCTTACCCCACTTTGTGCCCACTACATGCTTGTTTGTTGGCCTGAGTGTGTTTTAGGTGCTTCCTAAGTTCTTTTTGCTCGGATGCAATCCCACTAGGGGTGTGGTAGCCTACTAGTGTCCTTTTGCTTATACGTTCCCCCCATCGTGATCCCGAACCCGTGCCTAATGTCGTGCAAAAAGCCAAGAAATAGGCTCAAGAGTAGCGAGCGTGAAGAACCTTCTCATGCCTGCCTACGATCCACGATAAATTACGTCAATGAAAGTGGTGAAGTTCAGATGACCTCATCTCACATAGTGCTCCTTCATTAAGAAGAAGGGATTTCAACATCATGATTTTGAAAAAACCATTTACACAGGAAGGGTTGGGGTCCATTATTGCCCAGCCCGGGTGACCGGCCTCTGTAATGATTGTGCGGGAATTCTATGCCAACTTAGTGGCCCATGTGCTCAAGAAGGTTTGCATCCGTGGGGTGTTGGTAGACTTCAGTGTGAAGTCTATAAACCACTATTACAACCTTGAGTAGGTTAACTCCGAGGCCTTTTATCGGCTTCACGAACACCCTAACTATTCGAAAGTCCTTCGGTTGCTCACAAATGGGCAGGGTGAGTGGAAATTGAACAAAGAGAGCCACGTCGTGCACTTCAAGGCCAAACATTTGGCCTATATACCTAAGGTGTGGCACCATTTTATCACCTCTTGTCTCATCTCGATGACGAATGTTTGTGAGGTGAAAGCGAAACGGACATAGCTCAATTTCGCCATCATTCAAGACATCCCATTTGATGTCGGTCAGGTTATAGAGGACCCCATCCTCTATAACCGGGACGCTAAGATGAACCTCGAGCACCCCTTTCTCATCTATGGCATGTGCAAGAACGTAGGGGTGCCATTAGAGGATAACGAGGACTGGATCCATCCCATCAATGCCATCGTAGTGAAAAAAGATAAGACGGACATTCCTAAATTGAACCCATTATTACTCTAGTCGCAGACTTTCGGATGAGGAGGGTGCGACATACGGACCCATTTACGTATGCATGAGGACATGCACAGGTAGGCCGACCCCCATCCACCTCCCATCCACCCCACCCATCCACTTCACATCTGCCCCCTCCTCCACCTCCCGCTGAGTTGGATGTCACCAGTCCTTCGCCTACCCTCGAGGACCAAGTGTAGGACCTCACTACCCATCTTGATGCATTTTGGGATGAGACCTAGGATCATCGGGTCACCATGAGCCAGGATATGGATGCCTACTTATTTGGGCATGCGCCTTTGTACTCATGACAGTGGGTCATCCAACAACAGCTCGCCCAACTTCTTACCTTACATATGCCACCGCCGCTGCCGCCGCCACCGCAATGATCCCTTGGATCGACAGGGGAGTTCCCTTCTCTCTTTCTTTCTGTACTTTCCAATGAGGACATTGTCCATTTTGTTTGGGTGGGAGGGGGGTGTGGGTGGTCGCGTGGAGCATCATTGCCTGCAGTATTTCATCATATTTGTATTTATCATTTATAATGATTGTTTACATATGTTTATGTTCATCTTAGATGTGTTTAGGTTATGTTTATGTTCATTGCATTCACCGGTTTTTCGTCTGGGTTTGTGTGTTAGGATGTCTTAGTGTAATTTCTTGTTCTAGGATTGTGTTAAATGGTATGTGTGCGTGTTGCCATGTTTTGCCAATCAAGGATCTTTTTACCTCCTCTAAAAGAGCTTTTCGAAAACCATAGTGTGCGAGTAACGAGAAAGGATCCTTAGTGTTAGATGCTGGTAATTACATGCTTGGATAGAGTGGAATGATATAGTGGTACTTGCTCCTTAGTGTTCAAGAAGCAGATTCCGAGGTAGTCTACCACCACACTCAATGAGTGTGATCTCTGGGACATGCCTTGGTTGGGACCGATCACTAATGTTCAACGAAAAGAGTGATCTACCACACACCCAGTGATGGGACATGGCGAAAGGGATTGCCATTCAGGCCCCATAAAAAAATAAATAAATAAATAAATAAGTGTGAATATAATAAGTGGGACTTCTAATCAGAATCCCAGGCACAATCCGAGAGGCCTTTCAAAGCTTAATGCCTAAGCCAGCTGGCTAGGATCCGGTGAGCTTCAGCTGCCCGTTACAGGGGCACCAGCAGATATCCCCATGCGAGAGCAATCCTTCCTTCTGGCACTAAGAATTTGTTCATGAATAGGTAGGTTAATATGAATAAAAATGGTGTGTTCTTATCATTTCGTAGTTAGACTCTCCCAAATAGGCAAGTTGAATTCAAGTTTGGGGGTCATGGAACCAAGTTATATGCCAGAGATCATACATCTAATGCACATAGACTTCATGGGAAAGTCCATAGAAAACTTAGGAGGTGAGTCACTTCATGGGAAATTCTTTGTCACATAGACTCTCCCAAACCGGATTCGATTGAATTCTTTCGAAAGTCGAACAACCTTAAAGATCCTCTAAAAAAAAAGTGTAAGATTTGTGAGTTCGGTTCATTTTGATCCTTCGTCACCATGACATGTGCATCACCCTCGTGCGGATTGAGTGGTAATATTTATCATGCGTGTGTCGGTTGAGTCTGTTTCTTGGCAGGGACAAGCAGAAGCTAAGTTTGGGGAGTGTGATGAGTGCCCAGCCTCATTACAAACCCCAGATTCAGCGAATTAGGATCACTTTCATATATATATATAGCGAATGTTTGATAGCTTTTCACAATATTTAGTTTTATTTGGTTTTGTAGGAGGAAACACAGGGAAAATGATGAAAATGGAGCCTTGTAGGGAGGCACGGAAAAGTGGTGCATAAATCGTATTGACATCGCGGTCGCAGCGAGTTCAACGTCACGACGTTGTGGGAAAGTCTCAACAAACCTTATCTCTTAGAGAGGCTATAAAAGGAACGAGAGAATTCATTCTAGGGGGTTCAAAATTTATTTGCAGAGCTAGGGTTTAAGGAATTGGAGATTGGAACAAAGGAAAGAAGACTTGAAGACCAACCTTTGGGGAGAGAGATTTGAAGAACCTGGGAGATCATCATTCCCTCGATCATTGAAGTTTTCTCTATTCCTATTCTTATGTCTTGCTTTTCATTTGTATTGGAACATAACATAATGAGGTTATAATTTCGTGGTTTAGGGTGTTGGTAGAGATTTGGACATGAATACTATGTTATAGTTTTAGTCTTTTCATAATTCCATTATATTTTATATACTTGTTTTACCATTAACTCATGCTTGGATGAAATCATATTAATATCTTATCAATCTTAATATGTGAGTGGCTCTTTGTAAGATCGAAGTGAATGAAGAATTAGACATAGTTGGAACCAAAACTAATAAACGTATCATAGGATTATCAATGATTATGGAAAAACAGGAGTTCTAAGCTCTATGCACCTTTAATGCTTGAGGTTGAGCAAGGCAAGAAACCTAGTGATAAAGGGAGGTTAAATGATGACTTAGAGAAAGGCTTTGATTACTTTAGAAGAAGCGCCTTGACACTATATTAGATAATGGGAATGGGATCAACGACATTACATAGTAGAGATTGTCCGACTTTTGACCTTATAACCTTTTTGCATCTTTAATCACTTTTACATCACAGCGAAGCGAACAATTACGTTGGTAATAGTTTAGTCGCTTTTAGTTAAAGCAGCCATCACGATTGCTAGTTTGAATATTAAAGAGAATGTTAATTTTGGTACTTAGGATACTACGATTAAGGTGTTCCGCATGGATCGATATCGATGCGTGGGGTACACTTTACTGCTTGACAAGTGTATACTTCTTGTGAGAATGAGCACCAGCACTTCTATTTTCATGTCACTTAAAAAACACAATCACGCAAACGCTCTATCAAAATTTAATAAAAGAACTCTTGGCATAATGGCTTAAACGTATCAGGCATCACAATCAGGACCACCAGTTGGCACCACAAATATTATGTGTGAAAGCACAACAGCCATACTCATAGTTGAAAATTACGTCAAAGCCTTCCTCGTAAGCCTCCTCCAAGGCCTTTTTCTCTTTTAAGGGCCTCTGCCCGGATAACGAACACTTCATCCTTACAAGTCCCGAGTTTTAGAAGCAGAGAGACTCGCTGGCGACAGACCAATGAGCCTCATCTTCTGCAGCTACCTAGCCTCTTCTGACCATCAGGCATTTTGGACCTGGTAACACCGGACTCCACAGCGTCACGCACTCAAGTGTATGTTATCAAATATGAGTAGCAAATGAGCATCTCTCTCTGCCTCAGCTCGAGCCACCTTCTCAATGCTTTCTTTAGCCTCATTCTCCCAACATCAGGAGCTCGACTAAAAGCCGGCTGAGAAGCACTCAACGCTCTATGTGGTCGGCTTGACCGATTGAGCGCCAAAGCCACAACCTCTCCGCATCCCTCAATCGAGACTGGAACTCTCGATGCTGGTAAGTCATGTTTCGGATAGCCGTAATAGCTTACAAAAGTACGCATTAGAATAAGGCAATAACTTTGGGTGATATAGAAGCGGTGCGCGGAGTTATCAACCTGCGAAACTCATGTTTGGATGAGGATTACGATTCACGTATTAGCATCGCAGTCTTCAACCACACAGCAGTTCATCACTTACAAGCATAGGCAGGGGCTGAGATGGCATATTCTTCACCCTTCCCCTTAGCCCTTTGCTCTGTTTGTAAATGGTAATGCGGGATATGTTGATACATGTGATCCGGGGTCACCTACAGTTAACGGCGCGCGATTGATAAATCTGACTCATCGGCGGGAGCTGATACTCTGCATAAGGGAGCAGCCTGTGGAGGAATGTAAGAATTCTTGATGGCGATTGAAACAACGACCTCTTGATAGGTGAACACTGCCTTAATGTGGTCGACTAGCAATGCGCTCAGGATGTCTCTTGGACCTCCGCATGAGTTAGGGAAGTCTTTCCTAAATCCGTCGAGAGTGAAATCTCCGAAGCCAACTAGCCATGAAAACCCATCTCAGGCGAGTCCGAAAAGACTATCGCCTGTGCATCTTAACCCTCACCGGTTGGTTGTTGACTAGCCTCATCAACCATCTCGGGGCTCACTCCGATCCTGCAAAGGCGCACCTCGTTTGTGCTTCAACGCTGGCCCCGAAGTTATGAGCGAGATAAGCCCGTGCGTCCTCACTCTTCTTCCGCACTATAGCGGGGACCGGTTAGATCGTCAAAGGGAAACCAAGGGATAAATCTTACCAGCTCTGAAGTGTCTTTTACCAGATTCGGATGCCGCACTTTACCCTTCTTAGATGCTTGGGGCGGGGCAAGGGCTACTTTTTCGTAATAGGGAGGAGGCTCAAGTATGGCTACCCCTATGGGTCCTTCTTAGATGCTTGGGAACAAGGTCGAGATCCTCCTAGCCAAATAAGAGTGCAGGCTTCATCTTTGAGTCACGGTTCCCGATGCTTAGTCTCGGTCTCAGAAGTCTTAGCCAGAGATGAGCTACTCTGGGCTAAGTCGGGGAGATCAGCGATACGCGTAATCACTCTACTATATTTACGTGGGAAGAGGGTGTGGAATAACTAGAATAATTTAGGGAGATGGACTAGGACTCAGCTCACGGAGATTCCTCGCGGTTGAGAGGATTTCGTGATGCCGTTCCCACTCATAAATCTCTAGCAACTTCTAAATTTTCTTAAAGCTGGCTTTCTCCACCAGTTTGATTGGGCCCCCTAAATATTTTCCTGCATTAAAAAAAAAAAAAAAAAAAAAAATATATATATATATATATATATATATATATATATATATATATATATATATATATAGATAGGAATATAAAAGAATATACGTGTGAAATGCAGACGCCACAAATCCCACACCTAGGAATGACATTGATCGGTTCAAAGCAAACGGGAGGTCAGGGGAGCCTAGGGTCTCATACAAAGGTCCTCTAACCAAAATCACGCCCTTCGCCTCGATCTTAGGCGAATTCAGTCGGGGAGTCCGTAACAAGTTGCAGCAGGGGGCTGCAGGGCAGACATGGATAGGCGGCCTCGTGTCCAGAAGCAGGTATAAATGAAGCAAACCTCTACCAACGAAATGTCTAGTTGGTAAAGGAGGTTCAGCATGCTGCACAAAGTTAGGATCCGAATAGCGTCCGGATGGATAAGAGCAGGAGGCGCTCTAAAGAAATGCAGGAACTACTTTATTAGAGATGAAATGGGGAAGCATAGCCACGATCTGTACTCCGGTGAAATACAACTACAAGTGTTCAGTTAACGATGGGTCGTGGGACCATCACGTGACCTCCAAAATCGATATTCTTTGAGGAATTTGACGGTAGGACCTCGACTCCTCCATGGACCAGAGAGGAGATGGGGCTGCTTGTAGAGGCGTATCAGGCTAGGCCTTTTTGCACCTAGCACGACTGATGGAAGTCTCTTCTTGACATCACCATACCCTGCAGACAACAACGAAGGAGAAGAAAGAATCAATTCCATGCACCATAATACTTAAGCCCAGCCAAAAAAAAAAAAGGTGAAAACGCACATGAACTGCCAGACCGAGAACTCCCTCCCGAGTTCTAGCTTGTCCTGAAAACACCCTCCTACGTTCTTGTCGCCAGAAACATGTTGGCAACTAGAATCTAACGATATCGAGCGAAGCAAACACACGAAGATAAAGGAAACTTAACAGAGAAAATCACGCAAAACACGCCTTCTGTGATATCGTGACTCTTAGGCGAGGAAACAAGAAAATGGTGTAAAAACGATGGGGGCGGGTGAAATCCAATTATGACTCCCTAAGTATGAGGTGTCTAGAACCTACGAGAGCATTAAATGTGTCGCTGACTCATCACCCCTCCAAACAATTTGAATCCTGACGACGCTTCACTTACTAGGGCACAGTAAACAAGTGTGGGCCAAGCTTGTGAGCCCCTAGGCTAGGGCCCTTGTGCCTCCCCAATGGATGGGCTTGGACCGAACAACCAAGCTATTTCGATCCGGGGCAGAAGTAGGCCAGATCCATTCTAGAAATTCATGACATACATAACCCTTGTCTGAGGGGTTAGTCACGTTGATATTAGGTTGAGCAAGATAAAAATAAAGCAGCCAAAAAACACACAAAAATTTCCAGAAACACAATTTCATTAAGTACATCAAATGGCGTTCACAAATACATAACCTATCTGGGCTAAAAACTGAGCCTAAGACAATTACATAACCCATCCGGGTTGAAAACTGAGCCTAAGACAATTACATAACCTATCAGGGTTGAAAACTGAGCCTAAGAAAGAAGAAAAAGTGGAAGAAAAAGCCTAAGAAAGAAGAGGAAGTGGAAGAAGAAGGCTAAGAAAGAGGAAAAAGTCGAAGAAGAGGCTAAGGAAGAATATATAGAAAAGAAAAGGCCACAGCTCTGTGAGTCTAAGAAAGAAGATATGAAAAGAAAAAGCCAGCATATACGCGAGTGATTCTGGCGCAACTCAACAATGTCAAAGCAAAGGGGCATACAGGGGGGCTTATCGTTGAACATGGATATATATAATTTCATCGATTTGGAGGGGGTGTTCTTGGTTGCAGAGGATTCTATCCGAGTTTCCGAACCACCCAAGGGGACATATAAGACTTAAAATATCCCTCTAAAAGCAAATTAGCACGCTCCAACGTGTTCCTTGTAGCCACCGGCCGACCCTTGTTAACATCGAAGTACCGGCCAGGAAGCGTCGGAAAAGCCCGTCTTGGCATTTCCGTGCTTATCTAGCCATACACATACACCAAAAACCCAAAACCAGCTAGTGGCACAAAAGAATTCATTACCCTGTAGCCTTTTATAGGGGTTGCAAACACTAGAAACCCAAAGGCATGTCAAATGTTACGAAAAGAAAAATCCTCAGCGTGCACGGTGGAACACGTGGCATTAGCGGTCCGTTCCCAATGACTAGCGGAGTCGAGAATCGGGCCTTTTCGGCGGCTGATCTCGGTGGAAAAAGGGGGCATTATGGGTACCACGACTTGCAGCCCGACATCCTATTCGAGGAGAGGCCCGGACGGATCGAAAGCCATGGGAGGCCCAGGCCTCCTCACTGAGCATGGATCTGAACCACGGCTGAAGCCGGCTCGTGGACTATCAGATCCACGGCCGAGGCTTCCGAGATTTGTGCGGGCACATCCTCTTCTAGCTGATTGTCGTCTCTAAGAAGATGGCCAACCGTGAATTACCAGGCGTCCTGGCTCTGGGCACATCGCTTCCTCCAGACCACACACGTAACCGTCCTTAGGATGATCAAATAGATTCTTGAAGCGGAAGATTCAGGACTGACTTATGTCAAAGAAAACAGATTGGCATTTAAATAAAATCACTATCTTCAGTTAGAAACAATCGCCCTTTTCCATAAGATTGATCATCTCTCTTCATAATCAAGAGAGATAATGACACTTTGTGTGATCCCTCTTGAAAAGCCCGACATTTACGCTCTCTATTTCTCTATCTAACTTAAGCATTGGAGAGCCAACCAACACACCACCGTCGGTGCCTTGTTTGTTTTGCATGTCCTTCTTTGCCAGGATTAATGCCACAAACGATCAGGAGACTCAGAATGAGACTACAAATTCCACAAAAATTAGAAGGATAAGGCCTGATTCTACAAAATCATATTCATGCTAAAGATTACTTTTAATTTCAATATAAGTGAATATATTAAAAAATTAATTTTTTTATAGGTGACCAATATAAAGATTATGAAGCCTTTGAAGCCTAACTTCGAATGGTAAAGGTGCAGGAGGTGGCGCGGTAGATTAGACCCGACCAAATTATTTCACGAGATATTATTTTTATTTCCTATTATTGTTTTAGGAGTATTATCTTCTTTTTTATTATTGTTTTAGGATATTATATTCTTTCCTATTATTGTTTTAGGGTATTATTTTATTTCCTTTTATACCCAATTTATGTTTAGGGTGTAAATAAATGTTTTAGAGTTTGTTTTAGGGACTTTTATCGCTTTTATCAATTTATCAATAAATTCAAAGTTTTTGCTTTACTTTATGCTATGGATTGAGAATTGGTCTCTGGATTGAGACATTTTACTCTTGTTGATCAATCGTGTGTTGTCGATAGCGACACACTCGTCGAGGTGGTATGAATGAGTTTCTCCTATCGATGAAAAGCTATCTGGGTCTTTAGTGATGACGATCAATCGAGAGCGACTATTGGGGATTGCAGGCTATTCGGAGATCAATTAACAAGCAGCAACAATCAATCCAAAATTTAACTCATGGTTGGAAAGCGATGCAAGAATAATTACAAACGTTTTTAGTATTAGCGCGGACCAGGCGTAGGAATGATGAAGAACATGCGGGAGGTGGCCCTCTTAGACCCACTTTTCATACCATTCCTAATATACCAAATCAAAGGAGGCGTTGCTTGTAAGATTTGATGACACTAGATGAAAGTGAGCTTTGGTGAATATCTGAATCACGTGTGGTAGAAAGGGTGGAAGACATTAGAAACCAAAATACATAGGAGACGATGAATACAAACTAAAGGTAGATATTCCTCACTTTAGTGGTGATCTTAATATTGAGGGATTTTTGGATTGGTTGGTAGAAATGATAGTTTGACTATCATCTTAGAATTTAACAGATGATGGAAGGTTAAAATTTATTTGCTTATAGGCTAAGGGTACTTATTAGTATGGTGGGACTGATTGAGGAATAAGGATGAGAGGGACGTGATAAGTTCAAACATGGTGTAGATGAAACAATTATTACGAGGCTAGATTTTGTCTGGACTATAGACAATATATTTTTTATGTTTATCGGAGATGTACACATGGTATTGAGTGTGAAAGAATATACTATTAGATTTTGAGATTAATGAGAGAGAAAGCAATTATCTCAGTGAAATCAACGGCGGCGATATTATATTTGGAGTGGGTTGAAGTAGACTATTAGAGATAAAATTGGGGTGCAGATGGTTTTCAGTGTACAAGAGGCTAGAAATCAAGCCATGAAAGCTGGGTTACTCATTTTGGAGCAAACTCGTGGTACGAATAATAGAAGATATGGAGGGGTAGACAATAAGGCTCCAAGTGACAAGGGAAAAACACCTCTAGTGTATTGTTAGAAGAAACTATATGGGAGACCTTATCAATGTTGAAGGTAATAGGAAAGGGAAAAGTGTAGTAGTGGAAGGAGGTAGGGTAACTACTTTTTGTGCACACTTCAAAAGCAGTAACCCATATGCAAAGCTCCGCTTTGAGGTGTTAAATAAGTATAGATGTGGAGAGGTTGGCCACCGTTCCTATGAATGTTCTAAACGAAAGGTAATGAATGTAGTGGAGAAGGGCGATGATGTTATAGAGAATGAGGTGTGTGGACCTAATGGAGATGATTATGGGGGCTGTGAATGAGGAAGAGTACACTTGTGTGGTGACTCATGTTATCTACAAGTGGTGATGAACTTAGCGCTATAAAATTTATTCGTACTAGGTATACTATACAAGGGAGTTTGTGTGATCTTAGTATTGATAGTGGGAGTTAGGAGAACATAATTAGTAAATATGTTGTGGAGAGGCTACAGCTAGAGACGAAAAATCACCTCCAACCCATATGCTATTGGGTGGATTAAAGAAGTTGGTGGTATTCGGGTGCATGAACGTTGTAAAGTGTCCTTCTCTATTGGCAAGTATAATGATGAGGTGTATTGTGATGTGGTGGATATGGATGCTTGTCATATTTTATTTGGGCGTCCTTGGCAATATGATGTGGATGCTAAGCACTTTTCAGAATGGGAATATGTATCAATTAGAAAGAGAGAGGGAATAAAATATACACTATTAGCTTTCACTAGGAAGAAACAGACAGGCTTTACAAGTAGAGGGAAGGAACTTTCTAACTTTTGTGCATGACCCATCTTCATTTATGGGTGAGTGTAAGGAGACTCGGGAAGTGCCTTTGATGGTTGTGAAGGGAGAGGTAGAAAGTAGCGATTTAGTTGAGGCTCAAATTCCAGTGGAGGTGCAGAATTTGTTAAAGGAGTTTGATGATGTGATTCTTGAAGATCTACCTGCAAGTGCTTCTCTTATGCGTAACATACAACACCATATAGATTTGGTTCCAGGTGCTTCTCTTCCCGAGTCACACTCATTATGGGATGAGTCGAGGAGATAAATCTTAAGGGAGAAGGTAGAAGAGTTGCTAAGCAAAGGGCATATTCAGGCTAGCATGATCCCATGTGCAGTTCCAGCTTTGTTGACGTCTAAGAAAGATGAAAGTCGGCGGATGTGTGTTGACAGTAGGGCGATCAACAAGATTACCATTGGATATAGATTTCCTATTCCAAGGTTGGATGATATGCTTGACCAACTGAGTGGAGTAGTTTTGTTTAGCAAGATTGACTTGAGGAGTGGCTATCATCAAAATCATAATCTATCCAAGTGATAGTGAAGACAACATTACATTTCAAGACAAAGGATGGGTTGGCTGGGGTGGTAGTCATGCCTTTTGGGCTAACAAATGCTCTTAGTACTTTTATGTAATTATGAATCGGGTACTCTGACCTTTCTTAAACCAAATGTAGTTGTTTACTTTGATGATATTTTTGTTGTTGTAAAGTCGAATAGGAGCATGTTGAACACCTTAGGGAAGTGTTTAAGGTGTTGAGGAAAATAAATTATATGAAAATCTGAAAAATGTGTTTTATAACATTTCAATAGCATTGCTTTTTATTACGAGTATTTGAAGAAAGGGAGTTGGATTGGGGCGAGGGAGCAAGAGGAAGTAGTTTTGCTTTGATTAAAGAGAGTTGGAGCACAACACCTATCTTGGCATTACTAGATTTTGAGAAGTTATTTGAGGTAGAGTGTGATGCTAGTGGAATTGGTATAGGGGTTGTTTTATCCCAAGAGAAGAGGTCTATAGCTTTCTTTAGTGAAAAATTATGCGAAGCAAGACGTAAATGGGCTACCTGTGACAAAGAATTTTATGTTGTTGTGAAGGCTTTGAAAACTTGGGAGCATTATCTCATAGCCAAGTATTTCATTCTCTATACTGATCATCAGGCTTTGAAGTACTTAAGTACACAGAAGCAAATTAGAAGTGATATGCATGCTAGGTGGTTAGCTTACATAGAGAAATTCCTTTATAAGCTTGTCCATAAATCATGACAACAAAATAGGGTAGCGGATGCATTAAATGAATAGTGGCTTTAGGTAAAGACAGTGATTTGGAAGTGTAGATTTTGAGACATTGTGGAGTGTATGCGACGATGATGACTTCAAAAAGGTTTGAAATTTGCCATGCTTAACTAATATGTGGTGATTTCATCATGTAATGGTTTCTCATGAAGAGTGGGCAACTTTGTCTTCCTCGCACCTCTCTTCGTGAGAGGGTTAGAGACTTGCATGGTAGTGGTTTAGCAGGTCATCTTGGAAAAACCCTTGAATCCGTTAAGGATAGGTACTATTGGCCTAAGTAGAGAAGGGATTTGACTACTATTGTGTCAAGGTGCTATCTGTATCCAAGGCGAAGTCGGACACAAAACATGGGAGTTCTCCACAGCTATATTACCGTTCGATGCTATAACCAGAGGATCTTTCATGGACAATGTTTAGTTTGTTGGGTTGAGCAGAATTATGATTATGTGTTTGTTGTGGTTGACATGTTTTCTAAGATGGCGCCTTTTTTGCCATGTAAGAAGGTTGCAGATGCATTCTCTATGATCAAACTATTCTTTAGGGAGGTTGTGAGGTTGCATGGAGTGACAAATGCTATTACATCTTATCGTGACACTAAGTTCCTTGGTTACTTTTGGATGACTCTTTGGAGGCTATTTGACTCATCATTAAACTTCAGTAGTACAACACATCCACATACAGATGGGGAGACATAGGTTGTTAATAGGACTTTGGGTAATCTTATTCTAAGTATTTGCATGGATAGACCAAAGAATGGGATTTTTCCATAGCACAAGCGAAGTTTGCCTATAACAATTACATTTATAGTGCAACAAGTAGATCCTCGATTTTCATTATATACATGAAGTGTCCTAATCATGCTTTAGATTTGGTGAAGCTTTCAAAGGTTCTTGGTCTTAGTGTAACTTCACAGTGATTGTAAGCAGTCGAGGTGCAAGCAGAAATATCAAGAAGCAGAGTTAGAAGGCTAATCTAAGTCTGAAGATAGAGCGAGGCAGCACACGATGGTTAAAGTCATTTTGATGACTGTTGATGAGGGTGATGGTGTTGTTTCATTAGCAAAGGCTCAGGTACAAATTTGGCCATAGCAAGCTTCAACAAAGAAAGTATGGACCATACCAAATTGTTAAGAAGATTAACAATAATGCTTATGTGGTTGACTTGCCTTGCCAACTTGGATGAGAATTTCAAAGACCCTCAATGTTGTTGATCTTACCTTGTTTCGGCCATATATGAAAGTGTTGATATCGAGAGGTAACGAGGCCGGGTTTCCGCGTCCGGAGTGAGCGGCACGGGGCCCCGTTAGACCCGACTAAATCAACCAAAATCCTTATTTTGGTTGTTACGAAAGTATCTTTTGTTTTTGGGGATCATTATTTTCTCATTATTGTTTTGGGGTATTATCTTCTTTCTTATTATTGTTTTTTGGGATATTATTTTTTCTTTCTATTATTTGGGGTAATATTTTGTTTCCTTTTATACTCAAATTATGTTTAGGAGTATAAATAAATGTTTTAAAAGTTTGTTTTTAGGGATTTTATCATTTGTCAGAATTTTTATTAAATTCAAAACTTTTGCTACTTTATTTATTCTTTGGATTGAAATTGTGTTCTGCTGGCGCCCCAAAGCGGGTTGTCGTTGACAACGCAATCGCCCATGAATATTCGTGGATGTCAGGGTAGCAAGGCCACTACTCATGAAAATCGGGCAGAGTCTCCTTTTATGCGAGCTCCACTTTAAATACAACACATCTCAAACGGTGATTTACAATGACCACCACTAGGGTCCACATGCGAGTAAAATGGCCACTTGGGCCCATGCCTCCATGCTGCAATATACATATCAACTATGTAACATAGTTCAAAGGTTAAGAAATCACTCTTAAATTCAAACATATATTCTGAATTTACAATTTTAATAAATGTACAAAATAGAAATAATACCAAGCCACAATCAGGCTTTCTTCACAAATGTGACCTCTAGTGAAGTGATCTCTGTACGCTCACATGCGAAATAGTGATCCCTCGATAGGGTGAGCAAAGCCAGTGGTAATGTTCCTACATGGGTTACTCCCACCTAAGTGCACATGCCATGTAAGCTTGAAATCACATCAAGCAATTACATGAACCTACTCGAATGTCACCATGATGATCCATATCCAGGAGTCCTCTTAGGCTCCCCACATATGCCTAAGCCGAATGCAAGTAAAATATCCTTTTTATTCCTTTCATGCCGTGCACTCACACCTACTTTTCTTAGGTTCCCCCGATGCATATGAAATGCATTATGCCATTCTCAAACCACACATGTCAATATATCATTTACACATATATTAACAAAATTTACACCACATGTCATGTTATTTAATTATCAATAACAATAAAATTGCTCAGGCTAATTACAATTCATTTCAATGGATTACACACAATTATATTTTATATAATTCCCGTCATGTCTTACACATTTAATTACATGTATTATATTAATTCTCCACATAATTCAAGCCATTCATGCTAATATATTTACATGCATGTATTAACACAATTAATTCCTAATTCATATTATTCGATTCTCAATCAATAACACGAGTTAGCTCCATGGGCTAATTAAATGACACAGCCAAATTCATTTTGAATCACTCAAAATCATAAAAATCCACACCAAAAGAATTACGTCCCTTTATTCACATGAGCAGTGAAACCCTCGAGTTAGCCTTTGTTCACAGACCGTGACAATAAGTTTTCTCCGGCAGTTCAAATGTTTTGGAAAGACCCAGCTCCACAACCAAATCAAACTGGAACATCCCCAACCATTTACATGGCTCTTAGCCAAAAATAACACAAGTAGGAAAGATCCTGCACTCTTGCGGTTGTCGGGCCTCATTAAATCGGTGTCCACGCGTAGCCTCGCGCGTGGTCGACTTTGCTTCTTGCTTTGTCGAGAAGCCAAAAGCGGTCTGGCTGGCAGAAATCTAAGAGGCTCTCTCTCTCTCTAAAATCACAACTGACAACCTATCTTGCTTTGTTTTTCTTCCTCTACTGCGTTTTCTCTTTTGTTTTGAGAAGGCAAATATTTCATTTAATCTTATTATCTCATTAACATTTCATTTAATTCTAATCAGCCGTCACTGTGATTTTTTGACGCCAGCACAATCTAGGCCATCCATCCGTCCTGCTCTCTACTCATGCAACATGTGTCACATGGGTACATGTAGTAGGTGACTTTTAATACGCATCGCGTAACTTCTGCCAGGCAGGTTTTCGGCTGCGGCGCTCGGTCATAGAAAGAGTGAAATTCAGAGATTATGCCGAATTTCGGCGTGATAGCTAGATTTAATGGGGCGGTCCGTGGTGAAGTAGTTTAAAAATGTCCAGTCTAGAAAAATTCCGGTTTACAGTTGAAATTACAGTTTTACCCTTTTTTCATAAAATTAGATTTTCTCGGGGTTTCATTCTCCCCCTTAAAAATTTTGTCTTAGAAATTCGCATTTGTCACACGTCAACCACGTGCATACGTAACCACATGAATCACTTACTTGGTATTGCAACGCTGACCTTCAAGGTCACAATCACTGCTGTATTCGTCGTCAACTAATCCATGTGTAGACCAAGCATCTCCATATACCGAGCCCTTGCCGGCTCACCAACACCCAATGCAAGTTCTAATGGGTATCCAAATCTCGAGTCACTCTCAACTTCTATCACTCAATTCTAAGTCTACGTGATAACCATGACCGTGTGTTTTCATCTCAAGTCCTCAGGCTCCTATCACTCGACTCTGAAGTCTATACGTGATAACCATGGCCGTGTGTTTCATCTCGCTCTGTGAGACTTTTAAAGCCTACATTTGTAAAGCCTCTTACATCCACCGCGAAATTTGGATGTCTCACGGTCTTACACGCATTTCGGATATCTAGGGTGCTCTTTACCCACATTTCAAATATCTCCACGGGTCTCTTACCTCACGAAATTTGGATATCTCCACTGATTACGCACCACGAGGTGGGATATCTCCACGGGTCTCTTACACCCACACAGAAATTTCGGATTTCTCCACGGGTCTCTTACACCCACACAGAGATTTCGGATAACTCCACGAGGTCTCTTACACACGAAGTCGGGATGGCTCACAGGGTCTCTTTACACCCAAACATAAATTGGGATATCTCCCGGGTCTCTCCACTCACGAAGTCGAATATCTCCCGGGTCTCTTACACCTGAGTGAAGTCGGGATATCTCTGGGTCTCCTTACACACAAGAAATTTCGGACTTCTCACGGGTCTCTTACACCACATAGAAATTCGAGATAGTTCCCACGGTCTCCTTTTATGAGTTTGAGATGTTTGATTATACCCATGGATGCTGGATACTACCGGGTCTCCCCTTCACCTAACTCTTAGGCTTTCACTGGGGGGATTAACGACCCGCTTCTTCTTTGCCAATAGCGCATTAGGTACTCTTCATTTCTGATTTGAACTATGAGTCTTCATTGGGCCACGTGAAGTCACAAGACAAACCCAACCCACACTCATAAGAGTGGTGGAATATCCTCTAGTGCACCACACCGACTCGTCACGATCCCCCAGAGTCCACCATGGCGAGATCTACAACTCCGCGATCACAACCTATCGAGGTCGACTCGCCTACATCCTGGGAAGAGCATTATTGCGTAAAGCCTGCAAAGCCTACGACTTATCTAAGTCCAAATCTGTCACACAAGATGCATTAATGAATGAATATGATGCATCCAATTTAAAGGCTACTCTAGTCAACAAGTGCAAGAGTATAAACGTACCCTGCATATCTGGCTGCTCTGTATGCTTAGCCTGCAGTACCATGAGACCTCTGCCTCCTAGGACAATCTCGTCTCATATACTTAAATTTGTCGCTGAAATAACTTCATCGTCACCGCTCTTGCTGACTGGCGAATCCGGCTTAGCTGACCACATGCGACCTCGACCCACACTCCTAGCCCCCGTCATGCTGCCAGAAGGTGCATGCCAGCACCAGAACTGGCTTAGTTCTCGACCCATCTTAGAAGTGTGGGAGGAATGGCTTGTATACTCTTACGTTCTCACAGTTGCTTCAGGACTGAGTTGTCCCAAAATCTGGGATCCATGTCTGCAGGGTAATCCCATCTCACATGCCAATTTGTCGCGAAACCAACATATCATGCACACTTACTGCTGACTAAAGGCAATCCAGCCTGCACAATTGGCAGAAAGTGGGTGACGGAGATCTTGCACTTCTTCTCTGAACAGAAAGAAGGTGATCCTCCCTCTTCTCACGGAATCCATAGCTCGGATACCACATGCATCCTCTATCTCTCTCTCTATGGTGAGTTGTCCCCCAACCATGAGTCCATGTCTGTAGCGAGAATCTTACAATCTGCCCGGGTGTTAGCTTTGCCCAGTATTTCTGAATCTCGACCTTGGCCCGTACGTAGCCGCAAATCATCACTAAAACATTCCAACTCGGTGAATACGGCCACATACTCCATCTTTGTCATCGTTCCTGCACTCAACTCTGGAACTCACCGGGCGCTACATGTTTAAGGTAGCCGAAAA
Organism: Tetrastigma voinierianum; assembly: GCA_016808115.1. NCBI lineage: Eukaryota > Viridiplantae > Streptophyta > Magnoliopsida > Vitales > Vitaceae > Tetrastigma > Tetrastigma voinierianum. The sequence continues at coordinate 117,957 of JAEQBH010001001.1, forward strand.
TACTTGCCCATGAAAAGATCATGGAATTCTCTACAGTCATTACTTTATAGATCTGAGGTCTTTTGCCTGGATTCCACCATGCTTGGGCCTCACCCTCATGGAATCTGACTAATTACGATCCTGGTCATATCGAGTAATCTCCATAGCCTCCAATACCACCTTCTCCACCTACGCATATGAACATTGATACGCCATCAGGATCTCCCCTGTGAATGTCGGATGATGTACCTGAACACCTCTGGAGGTTTTCCGGACCTCCTAGCTGCTTTGCACTAGCACATTGCAATGCGGCCCGGCCATAATACCTATAACCATTAAAAGCCTGCGATCAAAAAAGCGGTGGCTAGTCAAACTCTGGTGGTGCCTGACTAGTATCTCGTGGACGACCTCTACATCCTCGCCATCGACTAACCTTCTGCGTATCAAATGGCGAGTTAAATTGTCGTTATCTGCAAGAAAGTATAAGCATTGAGACCTTATTCATACAGAAAATACTTCATACATTAGGTCCGCCATTCTCAGGTATTACCAGACAACCAACCAAACCATTAAGTCATTTTAACAGCAAAAAATTTATTTTAGAAAATTTCATTTTAAAGATTTTATTTCATTTGATTTTTCATTTTTATTTAGATTTTTTTTTTTTTTTGGCTCCGTGAGCAGTGCTCTGAACGAGTGTTCCCAAGCGATGATAAAGCAGTGCGAGTCAAAAGCGGTTGGTGCACTTGGTGCTGCTACACCTGAACCCGACCCTGGCGCCATGGCGAAACACGCGTGCGCTGGTGGCGGGTGTCGGAGTCATGTCGTGGGCACGTACTGGCCGTGTGGGTGACTGTGGCGATTGGTGTCGCCAGGCACAGCTATCAGCGACACACCCGGCACCAGATCATGTTGATGCGTGTGTGATCACACGTGTCATGGCCTTAAGGCGTCATCGGCGCCAAACTGCCATTGTATCACTACCGAGTGCAAGCCTCGACCGCGATACAATTGTTTATCACGACCCGGCTCAACGCACACTGTCGCGTCGTATCGCGAGCCGCTGGTCGTATCGTGCGCGAGCGGTGGCGTCATCGGTAACTGACGCACCGTGTCATGGCACACCTGGCAGCGACGCCTCCCAGCCATGCACATCACGTCCCTGATGCATTGTATGGTGACTGACCATCGATTGGCGGTAGCCCGACACCTTAACGTTTTTGTTTTTTTTTTTTTTTCATGTTTTCTCATTCACGCACCACTAGAAACCACCAAAAAAAAATATTCTTTTTTTTCCGATAGAACCAAATAAATTTATTAAAATTTATTTTATTCATTTCTTCAGTTTTACACCTTTATGACAAACATTTCTTCCATCATTTTTTTCTCATCTCCCGGTAGCCTCCTTGCTACTCCATGAATGCAGTAGCCTAGACCACTACCTCATACAACTCAAAAAAAAAAAATTATAGGTTAAATTTAACCATTTATTCTTGTCTGGCGGAAAAAATTGAATTTCATGACCTTGATCTATTTACGTTCAAAGCTGAATATTAAAAATTATATACTTGATTCTGACCATTTTGCAAAAGTATATAAAACCTAAGTTCATATTTTCTCGACCCTAGTGTTCATGGTGCCTCCTATGCTACTCACAAGCATACAAATCACACAATTCAATCACACATCACATTCATTACAAATACACAGATGTGATAACTTATTTCCATCAGTGCTGGTGGTAGCCAGTATGCCCTAACTACGATACTAGCTATAACTCTAGTATTCAATATCGAGCTATATCAAGCTGTGATGTTCTTACACCTCAATGACCATGGCCTAAACCAAGTCCCTCGAGCCACACAGGTAGTCGTATAACTGGCTCGATGCAAGGCGTGAGCTGAAGTAGGGATGTCTCTTTGCCTTGACCGTCGACGACGAATATTCGTGGATGTCGGGTAACCGGCTTAATGCATTTCGTGAAAATCGAGCATAGTCTCCTTTGTAAAGGGAGCTCCACCCCAAATACAACTTGTCCTAAACAGTTTAAAATGACCACACCGAGTCCACATGCCAGTAAAATAGCCACTTGGGCCCATGCCTGATACTCCTGATATACATATCAACTATATAACATAGTTCAAAGTTAAGAAATGCTCTTAATTCAAACATATATTAAGATTTACAATTTTAATACATGTTATACAAAATGAAAATACCAAAGCCACAATCTGAAGCTTTCTTCTAAATTAAGGCCTCAAGTGAGCGCGAGTCCTCTGTACTACATTGCACGAAATAGTGATCCCTCGATAGAATTGAGCAAAGGCTGATAGTGATAATTTCTTTATATAGGTTACTCCGCTAAATTGCACATGTCATGGAAAGCAATCACATCAAGCAATTACATGAACCTACTTTCAGAATGTCTACATGACCGATCCAGCTAATCTGAGTCCTCTTGACTCCTCACATATGCCTAGCGAGATACGAGTAAAATATCCTTTTATTTCTTTCCTTTTAGTGCACTCACACCTACTTTTCTTAGGTTCCCCCAGTGCATATGAAATGCATTATGCCATTCTCAAACCACACATGCCAATATATCATTTACACATATATTAACAAAATTTACATACATGCCACATGTTATTTAATTCACATCAATAACATCAAAATCAGCTCAGAGCTAGTACAATTCATTTCCAATGGCTTACACAATTATATTTTATATAATTCCACATCATGTTAACACATTTAATTACATGTATTAACATATTAATTCTCCACACAATTCCAAGTCATTCATGCTAATATATTTTATGCATGTATTAAGCACAATTAATTCCCCACATAATTCATATTATTAGTTACCGATCAATAACACCAAAGTTAGCTCACATGGGCTAATTAACAAACACAAGCAATTCATTTTGAATCACTCAAAATCATAAAAATCCACACCAAAAATCACGTCACTATTCCGGCGAGCAGTTAAACCCTCGGGTTGATGCACATTCCCGCGACCTAACAATGGGGATTTTCTCCATTCGGTTCAAATGTTTTGAGACCAAAAACACGGCTAATCAAAGCCTCAGAATATCCTCAACCATTTACATGGCTCTTAGCCAAAGAATACTTGTAGTAGGAAAGATCTGCCTGCTGCCCCGGTTAGCCAGACTCCGCTGAGTGGGGTGTCCACGCGTAGCCCTCGCCGTGTAGATCGACTTTGCTTCTTTGCTCCGTCGAGCCAGACGGTCCGGCGGGCGGCAATCTATAGAGAGAATGAGCTCTCTCTCTCCTACAAGATGCAAACCAACAACCTACGCCGTTTTCAATACCCTCCACGCACATTTTTCTCTTTTGTTTTGAGAGAGATAACTATTCATTTGTCTTATTATCTCATTAACATTCATTTTGGCTGATGTGTCCTTTTCTTGATTTTTTGACACTTGGCAATGAGTCATCAATCTCATCCTCTACTCATGCAACGTGTAATGCGCATAGGTCACGTGTAGTAGGTGACTTTTATCGCATCGTATCTCTGCCGACCTGGTTCGCGGCATCGACACTCGATGCCTTGAAGCGATGAAATTCGAATATGCCGAGAGTGTGAAAACCCTAATTATATATATATATATATATATATATATATATATATATATATATATATATATATATGCTTGGAAGGCGCCTTTAAGGTAAATTGTTTATTCAAAAGTGTAATTGATATAAAAATCGTAGAAAATATCTTTTGAATAAACGCTTTTAATATAAATTTGATTTTTATGAAATTATGGAAGATACATCTTTAAGAGACACACTTATCGTAAATTCTTTTTTTTGTAAAAATTTTATTATACTTTTGTCTAAAAATGCCATTTTAGGTAGTTGATAGCATACGCGTCTTTTCGATAGATGTCGGACTAGTTTGCTCACAACCTCAACTAATCAGTAGAGCTTTGAGAGACTGAATTGGATCATTATATATATATATATATATATATATATATATATATATATATATATATATATATATATATATATATATATATATATATATATATATATGTAAGTATTTCCTTTGAAAGTGTAATTGATATAAAAATCATAGAAATATCTTTTGAATGAAACACTTTTAATATAAATTTGATTTTTATGAAATTAGGGAAGATACATCTTTTAAGAGACACTTATCGTAAATTCATTAGTCTGTAAAACATTTTATTATACTTTTGTCAAAAAAAATGCCAATTTAGGTAGTCGATAGCATACGCATCTTTTTCTATGGATGTCCGAACCAGTTTATGTGAACCTCGACTAATTACACAGGCTTTGAGAAAACTCAAATTGGTGATTAGTAGGTAAATCCTAAGGTCTTAGATCAATTAAGCTATCCTCAAGGTTAGTACACGTCTTTCTTAAAATCCCAATAACAATAACAAATATGTTAAAATTTTAGGTTATCTAAGGATAATAATGTAAAACTTAAAACTCATGGGAGTCTTAAGTGAGAAATCTGCATATGTTAAAGGAAAGGTACAAAAAACCTACATATTTTATCAAATATCTGGGTTAAAGTCGAACTTTTTTTAATTTTCAAAGAGTCTTTATAGACAGAAAATTACCCATATACCCCAATTGCTTTATGTCATGATTTATATTGTTAAAAGGTTAAAAACTGATTGTTAAAACCAATCTACGCTCTTATCTCTTTTCAGCTCTCTTTTCTAGAAATCTCTTCCACTACATTCTCTCTCCCCCTTACCAAACCCTCCAAGTTGGACCCACCCCATAGTAGCCCCAGCCACTTGTGGTGTACCACCCGCTGAAGCTATTTTTTTATTTTCTTTTTTTAACTCTTAAATTTTTATTAAAATTTTATTTTAGTTTTTAAAATCTACTAAATAAAAATTCAAATTTTTAAAATATAAATAAATTATTCATTATTTTAAATATAATAAAAATTTTATTTTAATTTTTAAAATCTAATAAACAAAAATTAAAATTTTATTTTAAAATATAAGTAAACTATTCAATATTTTTATTTAAAAATATATTTTTAATTTTATGTATAGTTATTTCACGTTAAAATAAATTAGATTTTAATTAAAATATTTAATATCTTTAATAAATATATTTGTTCATGCTATTTAATAATATAATAAATAAATAGATATTAATATTTATAAAAAAAACTCATCCATTGATATTTATCATAATTTGCATTAACTTAATATATTAAAATATATTAGTTTTTAAATCAAAATATTAAATATTATTATATTGTAACTAAAGTATTAGCGGTCAAAAAAATATAAATAAAAATATTAAATATTAAAACTTATCTATTTAAAAATAAAATTAGTTTTTAAAATAGTATTAAATATTTAATATAAATATTAAAACTCATCAAAATTTGAAACAATATTTAACATTATTTTGAAGAGTAAAAAATAATTTTATTAATTCAAATTAACAATACATCGATAGAAACATAAAATCATAATCATTAAAAATCATAAGGATGAAACAACATCCGAGGGTTAATAATTTAATGAAATGGCTCAGCTCTAGCGTTTGATAGTTAATGCAAGCGTTTTATATTACTACTGTGATTAGAATTAATACCTATGACTCTAGTTATACAACATAATGACGACTATTGATTTAATTTCTTGTTTACGATTAGATATATTTTGCTTATCTGAATCGCCCGAACACAAAGTAAAATGTCGCGACAGACAGCAAAGCATTGTGCGGGCAACACAACTATATGTCGCACTAAGACAATAACAACCACACGCGGACTAAGGCGATGATAACCATACGCGCACTAAGGCGACATCTAAATCATGAAAAAACAAATGAAAAACTAGATTTATGTGGAATAACCACTCTATTGAAAAAGAAAATTATTGAAATAAGTGTAGAGGGATGATTTCAGACCAAGAATGACAAAAAAAATCACCCCTCATTTCTTAAGGAAAGGAAGCTAGTAGAGAAAAAGTTGAGAGAAAATGAGATTACGGTTTTACTTAAAGTTAAAATTGCATTGGTGACTACAAATAATATTTAATATTAAAGACCCCATTATTTCAAACTCATCCATTTATTGATTTTTATTTGGTAGATTTAAGAATTAAATGAATTTTGAAAATAATTATTTAAAAATTAAAATAATCAAAATAATTTTTAAATAATTTATTTATATTTTTAAAAATAAAAATTTGATTTTTATTTAGTAGACTTTAAATATTAAGAAATTTTTTTAGTAATATTTAAAATAACAAATAATTCATTTATATTTTTTGGTAATTTTGAATTTTATTTTATAGTAGATTTTAAAAGCGAAATAAAATTTTAATAAAAATTAAGAGTTAAAAAGAAAATAGAAAAATGGCTTGGGCGAGTGGCTGGTTCGGTGTGGTCTACTAGGGGTGGGTGGGGTTCGTTGAGAGAGGAGAGAACAGAGAGGAGAGAGAAGAGATAAAAGATGAGAGAGTATGTCTCACATACCACGTTAACAATTAACAGTTATTTTAATTTCATTTGACCATTTTAATAGTATCAATAAGTACGACATGGGCTAATTTGAATTATAGGAATAAACTTCATCCACATCTTTGAATGAAAAAAAGGTTGAAAGTGTAAATGAGATATTCGGTAAAACACGGATTTCTTTGCACATTTTCCATGTTAGAAAACCCAAGTCAAAACCAATTTAGATATTATCTTTTCATCATAAAACAAGTTACCAAAAATCAATTTAAAAAATTTAAGATTTTATTTGGTACATTTGAAAAATAAGTTTTCTTTGATATTTTTTAAAACAAATATCTATTTGAAAATTTAAAATGTTGCAATGTTGTTTTAATATTTAAAGTTATAATTATAATTTTATTTGTTATTAAAAGAATTTTAATATGTGCAAAGTTGTGTTTGAGGATTAAATAAACCTTGCTTCCATACTATCATAGAAAAACAAGAAAAAAAAGAAATGATTGCTGAAAGATTTTAATTCAACCCTCATCAATCCAATTCGAATACAAAAAGTGATTAGAGAGAAATAAATTAATTGATTTGAAAAATAAATAAATAAATAAATTTGATTCTCTTTTATAAAAAATAGTACGAAGCAAGATTTTTATTTTTGTTATATATATATATATATATAGATTAAGGTGGTGCAATGAATAATATTAAAACATAATGAAAAACTAAAAATAAATTGCTTTGGAGAGGAATATAACACCGGAGAAGTGGAATAATAGAGACAAAAAAGTTTCACAGGTAACAGGCCCACAAACATGAGAATAATTTATAATATTTTACATAATTAGTTAAATGGGCATTTTTTATTGTTACTAATTCATATCCTTTCAAATTTTGACTATGTGTGTTTTAGGATGTTAACCTAATTTTCACCCAAATTTTTAATGGACACAAAAAAAAATTTGTCCCTAAAAAGAAACCCCCACTAGAATATGTTCGTAACCGAATACAAATTTTAAAAACAAAAAAGTTCATTGATGTACGATAAAATAAATAAAAAAATATTTTAAAAAATAAAATATTTTAAGCTTTTCAGCTACAATGTTTTTCAATGTTAAAAATATATTTTTTGTTGTACTTTTAATTTATTTTTAATGTTAAAAGTATTTTTTATATTTAATGTTTTATTTTTAGTTCTTTTATATATTTATATAATTATTTTTAAAATATTCATCACAAAAATATTTGATTATCAGTTAAGGGCTAGAAATATTTTCTTGGTCTATTTCTTTTGATATATATTTACTTTGCAATACAATGTTTTAATAATCTATTCATGTAAAGACTCGAACCCGATTCTTTTGTATGTCTCGATCGCCCGATCCTTTAACCACTAAAACAGATTTTATTGGCTTCTTTGTCTACTTAATACATCTTACCATTCATTCTTTTGTATTTTTCTTAATTCAATTCTTTACTGTATCTTTTTATAATTTAATTCCTTATTGTATACATTTCAAAAATAATAATAATAATAATTTACTATATTTTTATACTTTAAAGTTTAATCCGTAGCATAGTCTATAGACCATTCCACCATTTTAGAATTTTATTAGATAGCTTTAGATCTATTACACACATATGTCTTAATTAATAGAATAAATTATAAAACTTATTTTATTTTTATTTTCTTCCTTACCTTGGTCTAAATGCTTAAACATGATGCTAACTTTAGCCAGGAATGTTTTACTTTTGATCAGTCAAATAAGTACCAAACTTTAATTCAGAGATAGATATTGGATTGAATTGTGAAAGTAAACGTTATCTTAAGCTTAATGAATGATTTATTTTCATCAATTCCATAAATAAGATACCCAACTCTAATTCAGAAATGGATGTTATACTTAGCGGTGGAGGCAGAGAGTAGAATAGCTTAGCCTTAAAGGTAAAATTCATTGGCTATGACCCGATCAATGCAATTTAAACTACCCTAAAAACAAAATACTCGATCCGCTTCCGATTTGGACTCTTATAAAAGGAAAAAACTTTTACATATTTGACATTTTTATGGTTTGCTCAATACCTTACATATTTATGTAAAACTCTTTCAAAGATGGTAAAAGATATGAAATAGGAGTTTCATCATTTCGCTAGATAAAATGCATAAATTAGTAAAAATGTAGAAGGAAAATAATAGGATATGTCACAAAGATTTTATTGTCTAAGCTATTCATACCATTCTAGTCTGCTATGCAATTCATATGATTAGTAGTCATGTTAAAAGAGAGTTTAGATTCACACGTAATTTCAGTTGAAGAGGCATTAAGAGCAAAGGCTTTAGAACCTTTGGAGTGGGTTCAAATTTTTATTATAATTTAGTTTTGGTATCAATTAGTAAAATTTAGAGGTTATGAAAAACAGGAACACGACTTATAATTCATTATTTATAAAATGTGATTTTTATAAATTAGACTTTTTAATGTAAACTTATACTTTATGTTCCCTGAAATATAGTTTATAATTATAATTTTATTTAATTTCAAATTTTAATGAGAACTTTTTTTCTTTTTTACAATGGGCGAAATTTACATTGATTTCGAATGATAATCTTTTCACATTCGAACACACAAATCAAATTACTAAAAATATTAGGGGATGACACGGCATTTAAGTTAATAGCAAGAAGAAACGATTTAAGGCCTACATAAGAGATAATTCTAATATGTCTAAAATACCTAATATTTCAGGTCTGATAAAACAAACTAACGAATATGGATTCACTTCTTTGTTTGATCGAATCAGCGTTGCTGTCTGAATCACCCACACAAATGCCAACAAATAACCACAATCCGCAACAAGTCGGTAACAAAAACATAAAAAAACAAAGGAAAATCAAATGAAAACTCAATCGGATAAAAGAAACCACTTTATTGAGGGAGAAAGCCTAGATCTAAATAGACAAAACAATGGGAGAGTTGATTTCAAGATAAGAAAGGCTAAAAAACTACCCCTCATTTCTAAAGGGGATGAAAAGAAAAAATTAAAGATATTAGGGTTTTAAGAGGAGAGAAATGGAGGGGGCAGCTGTTAAAATTTAATGAGAAGTTGTGAGTGACAACAATATACTATACATAATATAAATTATTAGGCATTTTCAATAATAGGCATTTTCAAAATCAGCACTATGATTTATCATAAATTTGAAATAATGTGTCATTCTAGGTGATCGTAAGAATATGTAACTAAGAAAATTATGGTTGTAGGTGATTCCTTAAGTGGAATTTGGCATTTGCTCTTTATGAGGTAAGGCATATTAACTGGTCACATAATAACAGGATTTATGACTTAAAGATTGAAGAGATAATTAATCTTGAAAGAATTATAACATTTTTCTAGTTAAGTTACGTATATTAGTTCATGGAAAGTCTACATGTAATGAATAGTAGGTCACATACTTAAGTTACATCTTATTATAATATATGAGATATTGGAATGTAATTGATTCTCTTTAGTAAAACATTAAGTCAACTAAAATTAGATTATGGAGTTAATATTTTCTTAGAACCTAATGATCCCCATTAAAGCTTGTAACTCATGATGACACCTTTTCTTAGTGGATTATGAGTTTATAATTCCTTAATTGTGCGTACAAGCATTTTTGGTAAAACACAATGTTGCATTGGATCTGTAGACAATTTTTGAAATTCGCTAATTAATTAGTGAAAGTCTAATAAAACTAATTGGTAATCATGACTCAAAATACACCAAAATAAGTGACTCAAGCATTGGGCTCAAGTTAGTTAAGTTCATAGAAAAGCTTATGCATAAATCCCCTAGGAGTTTTTGGCTTCATTAATCTTGGAGTTTGGGGTCAAAATGACCATTTTTTTATAAAAAATATTGATTTTAGCCTTCATTCCAAATTATTATTCAATCTAGCCTCTTTGATGCCCACTTTGGAAAAATGCTCAATTTTTTAATTTTTAATCCCTAGAAGTTTGAAAGCGTAGTTGATAACTCTCTTTTGTTTAATACAAAAATAAGCCGTAGTTGGGAACTACGGCTTTGTGAAAATAAGAATTATAGTTGACAATTCAACATATATATGTTTGTAAAAAGGATTAAAAGCAATATTTTTCTTCAAAACCAAGACTATTTTGACCCAAAACTCTCATTCTTGTCCATTATCTCTAAATGCCCATGATGGTAACTTTCAATTTAGAGAGGGAAAACCATTAGTCTCTTGGGTGCAGAGATTTATGAAATGAGTGATCTAAGTAGAAGATCATTAGTTGTAAGATCTACCATGCCATATTGAAATCAGAGGACATCCAAATTATAAGTATAGTGTCATTCATCTTTTGATCAAGTTTTAAATAATGTTATTTTCCACATTGTATAAATCTAAAGAGCATAAGAATAGTTTACATGCACCCTCTAAGATTGTCGAAACATAATAATCAAATTTCTCTTCCCTTGATTCTTTTCTGTATACTAATGTCACTGCAGATTAACTATAACAAAAAGAAAAAAAAAGAAAAAAAAAAAGAGAGAAAGTATGATAAGCTTTTTTTGTAAGTTATTTATCATGTTTAAACTACGTGTATGCTATGTTATGATTAATTATCCAAATTATGATATTTGCTTATGTTTGTTTAATTTTCACACTATTTACTTATTTCCCAAATTTTTGTCATACCAATATTGTTTTCATACTATTAATATTTTTATCCTAATTATCAATATCACCAATTCCTTTCTTTGCCTAAGAGCATCCAATTCAATATTTTGTAAAATTAGACATGTGAAGCAATTAATTTCCATTTTCAAGAATTACTTTAGGAGGCCTTAAAATGAATCCATTATCTAATGTATAGTTTGAAATTAAAATGGTTGGTATCATGTAACTCTTTTTTCTTAGTTTTCTTTTAGATATGGGATACAAACTTTTTAGTATAAGCAATGATAAAAACATTAGTAAATACGTGTATATCAGTATTTGAAAACTTTAGGTAAAGAAATATTGATAAAATATGAGTAGATATTTCAATAAAAATATTGATCGAGTAAAAATCGTTCAAAAGTTATGAAAATGTTTGGAAAAAATTTACTAAAATGAGCAAAAACATGCATCAAGTTATTTCATAGGTGTAATGATACTATTTATCAAATACTTCTAGAAAAAATTGTCTCTCCAAATTCTTTTGCTATACTAAGCTGAAGGAAGAGGATTTAGTCGTTTATTGAATGAAGAGGTGGATGTAAAAGTTATTTAGGAAAGTAAAGTCCTTACCTTCAAAACAAATTGGAGACAGAAGAAAAGGTAGGCAAGGGGCTATGTAAAGCTGCAGGAAGAATGGTGGTCGGCTTCCTTTGATGGATCGTCCCTCCTCGATACACCGGAGATGGAAACCAGCACCAACCATGATCACCCTAAATCCACCCGTGGGAAACTCGACGGGAAGGCAAACACCAGGCAGTAGCGGAGGACGAGCATTGGGTTGTTACATGTTCCTCTAAACACAATGTTATCACTAGAGACCTCGTCCGTCTATCATGGTCACCACCAGGCACCAGCCCATATCTCTGGGAACAAGAAGAAGTGACTCCCACCTCTTCGAAGAGCATCATCAAGATCCCACAAGAGCTGAAGAAAGTATATTGATCATGCATCCTGCTAAAGGACGTTCCTGTGGACTGCCCGAGCTTTGATGGATCCAACACAACCCGACTCTCCTTGGCCTAATCGAAACAAAATGCAGTACTAAAGAACAGGCTAGCCGTCTGGGCTTTGATTCTTGGGTTAGACTAGTAGAGGCTCTATCGGCTTTAGCATAGGAATTTGGATCCTTTGGAAGGATATAGTATCACAGTTAACATCCTTTATTAAAACCCATCCGCATGCAGTTCATTAATCATATAAAAATTTTAGACCATGGAAGTAGAGTGTGGCTTTTTACATGCAGTGGTCTATGGCAGTCCAAACTATACCCTCAGAAAACAAATTTGGAGGGACTTCAACTCAGTCACTAATGCGGAAGAAACTTCAAATCCTTTCAGAATGGACCAGAGGAGATGTACTACGGGCTTTGTCAATTGTCCATTGGATCTTTGAACATGGCTTGATTGATCTAGGCTTTACAGGGATCGGGGTGTTAAGTGTTTTAAAAGGCGTTTTTCAGGTGTACCTTAAAGCGCGTCTTAATGCGAGGCGCTCTAAAAAAGCCTCGAGAAAAATACACCACACACTTAAAACGTACACTTTATTCAGTGAGGCTTTTTGAAGGTGTAAAGGACGTACGTCTCACAGGAAGGTGACAGGGCTTAGAAAAATGCCAATAAAAACCCTAAATCGGTGATATATATATATGAAATCGATGAGATATCACCGAAATTTCTAGAAAATATTGTTAAAAATGGAGAAAAAAGAAAAAAAAACTGGCCTTAACCTGGAGGCAACTTGGGTGCTGCCGCAGAAATCTAAATCCAGAGACTGCTTTGAACGATTTTGCTATGGTGAAAAAAGGGAGCAAGAAGAAAAAAAAGAGGGGAAAAGAGAAAGGGAAGAAGAGTGAAGTGTCGGGAGCATGGAAGAAAGGGGAAGAAAGAAAGGCAGGAAAGAAGTGGGAAGAAAGAGGGAGAAAAAGAGCCAAAGAAAAAGAAAAGGGTTACAAAAGAAAAGGAGAAAAGGTAAAAGAAAAAAAGAAAGGGGAGAAAAGAAAGGAGCAAAAACTACGGAGAGTTAAATGACTATTACTTGAATTTATATATATATTTAAATGTTTTAAAATATAACGCTTATGGAAATTGAAAAATTATGGCACTTATTTCAATATATATATATATAACACTACACCTTTCAAAAAAATTAAATAAATAAAATATGGTACTACATGATAAATATGGACCTACAAGTGCGTTAAATACGACGTTAACCCCTCACTCCCTCAATCGTTTCACTTCTTGGCAACGCTCCAACTCCTAGTGCACTATAGGTTAACATGGGCTAGATTGGTGGGCCATCCTGTTATTCTAACCTGTTGGCCCCCCACCCAAAGCCGTCCCGCTCGCTGAAATCACTAAATTTCCCAACCGATAGCCAATGAATTGGCCCTTGCCTCGAGATAGAAAATAAAGCACGAATATTGAGATAGAACAAAGTACATAAATGTCAAAGAAATTTTCAATTTTATTAACGTTATAAGCGGCATCCTGATATTCATGCCCCCTTACAACCAAGCGATCCATATTAAATGGCTACATAATTCGGTAGAATCAAATGCGACGAGAGGCCAAGAAGAAGCGATTCGAGAGGCGAAGAGAAGAAGCTGATGGCAAAGTAGCTACAAATACTAAGAAAGAAAAGATGGAAAGGGGGCTCGAGAAGGGAAGATGGGGGAAATCAAAAGGCCGATTTGGTAGAAGGTGTCCTTGGATCACGGAGGATTCCATTCGAGTTTAGAGGGACCGCCCTAAAAGGCTGACGATTGGAAGATCTATTCCGACTCCACTCAAACCTTCCAATCTTCGATCTGATTCATGTTGGAAAGTACGCTCAAATGGCCTATCGCAATTATTCTTCATTCAACAATCCACCTAGTATGATTCTCAACAACGTCAAACCACCCTTCTCTTGAAGCGTGGATGACAGTGGCACAGGACTCAGATCCTTAGCCGGCCTTTATAGCATCCTCCCTGGCCCCAAGGTTATCGAATGACCACATCTAATGCACATCCAAGAAGTTGGAAAATTCACATTGGAACATACCAGCATTAATTGCCTATTGTTCCCTATGCTATGCTGGTCAAACAAGTTTCTTTCGGTAAGGACAATCGCCTCCCGCGGGAAAAAGGGGGCATTGTGGCATTCTGAGAAAAATCTGATTCTTGACATATATTATCTTGAAACATAATGATATATATCGATATTATTAATATTAAATTAGCAATTATGACATATATAACTTACTTAAGCAATGACATACATAAAACTTGTCCATGATTTGGGATGATGGAACCTTGACTTATGACAATATATGTCAATATTGTGTATTTAGTCGTACACTATCTCCCTTTGAAACCAAGATTCCACTCCTCCTATTTTTTCAAAGCCTTAATTTCCTCCTCCTTTTTTCACATCATCGGAGCATCTCGAGAACATTAATATCTCAAATTCGTCACGAATCACCGTGCTCTCTCGCCACGGCTCGCCCGTAGGCCCATAGCCCTTTGGCTCCCGAGCCCACATGGCGGCCCCGGCGGCGTCTTAGGAGGCGGCTCCCGGTGTGAGACGGTACTCGGTGTGAGACGAGTCGGAATCTTAGCCGGCAAAGGGAAGCGGCCAAGATTCATGAAAGGCGTAGTAGAGAGCGTTGGAAGTGGGCAAACACCTCCATATGAAAGTGTAATCTGACCCGGGGAATCTTGGTGTTCGGAACGACCAGTAGGTAGATGCGGAGGAAGGTGCGGTTGCGGGGTTGAGAGAGCGAATGGGAAAATGTCCGAGGGAAATGGGCCGATTTCTTTTCTTTTTTGGTTCGTAAATTTGAATTTTAATGAATTGGATTTTTATGGTTTTGCTTTGAACTACATGAAGCCTAAATTGACAAGATCGGGGAGACTCTTCGCTTTGAGTAGTATCGAGGCGTAGATTTCAAAGAACATGGTCGTTGGATACACCAATGTTGATGTGAATGCTGCCATTATGTATGGTGTAGTTGTTGGAATAATTCGTGAGTTTGTGATTTTACTTATTTTTGAGACATTCCGGCGAGAATGTGAATGTTGAAGAAATGAGATTCATGTGCTTTCGAATGTCCTTTGTTGTTGTTGTTTGTATATGAATTGTGCTCAACATGTTCATGTATGTATGCAAAGAATTATTAGTGAATTGTTCGCCATGCTTGGATGAATTTGCATTTCAATGAGATATCTTTGTATATATTTTGACTATTTGAGGTCGTTTTGTTAGAAGAATGAATGATCGAACCGCATGTGATTACGCTTTAATAGTTGTTACCATGGTATTAAGAGGAACAAATGAGCAACAATCGAATGTATCATGACTGATCTCCGAGATTAAGCAATGCTTTGTAAGTATTTTATTTGATGCTTATACATGTTTTTGCCTACCGGGTATTTCATGTTTTTCATGGTGCACTCCAAGGCTTGTTTGGACATTGGTTTCATATTCAAGGAGTGGATCTTTAGTTTGATTTTATTACATTGCAGGATTTCTTTGAAATTTGGAAGGTGAGAATGGGGCTCGGGTTTTTATATATCTTCTTGAAATGGGTAGGCTATGAGAAGAAAATCCCCGCTTTTCCTTCGATTACAGAATGTGTAGGTTAGGATTTTTGAGTTCTTACATTCTTATTTTTCTAAAATGATATGTTTGTCGGGTTTCTTATAAAATGGTTTCTCCTTCCTATGCACATTTTCGTAATGACTTGCTCCTTGAGTTTATCAAATGGGTTCTTCTTCCTAGTCTTGTCAGAGAAGAAGTAACAAGAATGAGGGGTGAGAAAATGATGACAAAGAAAGGAGGTAAAGAAAGAAGGAAGACAACAACCTCACCACTGGCCCAAAGTTGTTAAATATGTGAAGGCCTAGACGGTATGCTTGCAACCCGCTACTTCTCGCCAATGATTTCTTTTATTTTGGTTTTGAGGTTAATAAAACATGCCCTGCTTTGGCTTTGGTTTCCTATTTTCTGGGTTTTGGGCTTTGTTTCGATTCGCATTGGTTTTTCTTCTTAGAAAATTTGTTTGGTATTACTTATATCTGATAAGGCTGTTATGTTTAGACTCTTGTATTCTTCATTAGATCAAGATGAAGACTAGATGGTTCAGAAACAACAAATGTGCAAGAAAAATGGCCTAAAGACTCAAATCCAGCAAGGCTGTGAGCCCCACTTGTCCTCTACAGGCATAAATCTGACCCAATGGGCTTTCATAGAGTCCAAGAACACCTCAATGGAGTTCGACGAAAAGTTATGCTCGTCCGCCAGAGACACAACCGGGAAATTTTACACACGGCGAAAAATTTCGCACCCATGAACAAGAATGCGAATATTCGCACGATGAACTTGGTGCGAAATTCGACCCATAGTGTGTACCGCACTCCATGAACCGTGGTGCGAAAATTCGCACCCATGAACAGTAGAATTTTCGCACCATGTGCGCAAATTTTCCAATTTTGTGCCTCTAACTTCGAACGACCATAACTTTTTCATCCGAACTCCGTTTGAGGTGTTCTTGGACTCTATGGAAAGCCCATTGAGTCAAGAATCTAGATTTATGCCTGTGATAACATGGGATTCAAAACCTCGCTGAAATTTGGAAAGTAGTGAACTTTAATCTGCCTAAACCAGCTTTTCTTTCTCTGCTTTTGTTTCCTAGTTTCAAGACTCATCTAGTTATTTCATAATGCTTAATAAGAATATAAAGAGTCTAGTATATACCAGAGCATACATGGATAAGTGATAATGGACAGAAAATACCCGAAATGCTATGCTAAGAAAAGAATGAATGACGTAAATACATAAATGATATGAATATAGAATACACAATGAATAGATAAAAAGTATATGTTATGACAAAGATAAAAATATGAACGTATACGAAAGATATGAGAAAAACCCACTACTTAGGTTCGTGTGACACCCTCGCTTGAAACCTTATAGGAAGGCAATGGTATTCAAAGCTGGGGTGTTAAAAACATTGCCACAAGATAATAGGTGGCATCAAACTCCACTAATCCCTAAATAGTATGAGGAACCTCCAAAACTTGTCTTTCTACGTCGTGCCTTGAATTCGAGAACAATGGAACTCCTTGTTCATTACATGGGTTTCATCTATACCAATAATTAGTTAATATCATTTTTTATTTCCTTATATTATTTGGTATAGGTGATCATTTAATGAAATAATTAAGACATGGTATTTTGGCGTAGATTTCATAGATGATACGAATGTGTTAATGCTAATATTTTTGGTTGTACAATTTGTTATTTTGCAAGACAGTTTGTGTAGTTACTAAGATTTTATTACATGGATTACCTTCTAACTCAATAATTAATTAGTGTCATTTGTTTATTTATTTTTTGGCTACAGTCGTTAATGAAAGACTCAAGGTGGTTTTTTTGCATGGGGAGACATTTAAAGACATATACATACATGGGTTAATATTTTGGTTGTATAATTTATCTATTAGTTCTATGAGTTTTTATTTTTGATGTATGTATTTATAAATAGAACTTGATTACATTATCTTTTGTATCTTTTGTTCTAAGTAGTTGCTTTAGCTTCTCTTTGAATATATTATTTTGTTTGTATATTATTGAAAGGAGGACAACTTAATTTAAATTAACACAATATATGTGCCATGTGTTTTTTAATAGCTACATGCATATTTATATGGTGCATTGTGGTTAACAAGATAAAGTCTTAGTTATGAAAACAAGGTATATTTTGTATTATGTTTAAATTAAGCAACAATTTTAAATATGCCAACAAGATATTTTGCATCATACTTCTTCATTGCAACATTAAAATCTTATTTTTAAATTTTTCAAAGGCTATCATGGCATATGCTTCTAATTCCACTTATAATCTATACAAGATCTCACTGACATATTTTTAAAGAAACCATGATTTATTTGAACACAAACCTTGACATATTATGAGTGCTAGAAAGAAGTTATATTGATTAATAGAAAAACACATTCATTGACATTTTATATATGTCAAGGTTGTTGATACACCTACCTTGACACTGCAATAAATGACATATAAGACTAGGGAAGTTATGGATGACATATAACACATATGATGACAAATAAGAATCTAAGATAGGTTTTTTCTTATAGTGTGGGCGCTATGGCTTCGCCTAGGCCCTAGCTAACAGCTACATCCTACTAAAACTAAAATTAAGTTGGCCCAATACCGGGCCTGCAGTTTCTCCAATTCAAGAGCCTAGACCCATATATCCTCCCCTACCCGAAAAGGAGTCATTATGCTCCACATGCCATCTCTCTTGATTTGAGACTTTATTTAGCAAATGTTGTCGGGTGAATTCTCTCGAAGAGAATATGCACCCTTCCTTGAATCGTGCTAACAATATCACTCGGGGTGAACAAGCGCTCTCGGGATCCTCCATTCGGGAAACACAACTATTTAAAAGGAAGAACTAGTCTCCACGTGTGAGATATGCGCCACCTTCTCCTTCCGATTTGGGAGGAAATCACCCACTTTCCACGAAAAGCGGATCCCCTTCCTCTCTGATAAAAGAAGGTCGTCACATAAAATAAAGTATGAGATTCGAGACTGGAGGATCCAAAAATTTTTCATAAAAGTGAAAAGCCTAACTTAAGCATCGGAGAGGCGGCGAAGCCCCCACCGCCATTTTCTTGTTTGTTTTGCAAATTGTTGCAGACAGGTGTATGTTCCAACGATCCAGTGACTCAGAAGATTCTGGAGACTACATTACTTACATCTTAATTTCTTTTCTTTTTTTCTTTTTTGTCCAATTTAGCTTCGTGGCTTATATTGTTAAAAGGCCAAATGCTATTAAAATGACCATTAATTATTGACATGACATCTATATGACACATGAAACCCACTCCTTCGTCTCCCTCACCAAACCCACAAGTTGGACCCAACCCCCACCCACCCTAGCCACAACACCCCATCTCGACCCCACCCACTCAACTCCAACCAGTTACAATCGTTCAAGCCATTTTTTTTTTAAATAGTTTTGAACTCTAAATTTTTTTTATTAAAATTTTATTTAGTTTTAAAAATCTACTAAATAAAAATTGTATTTTTATTTTTAAAAATATAAATAAATTATTCTTATTTTAAATCTATTAAAATTTATTTTACCTTTAAAAATAATTTTTTAATAAATAAAAAATATTTTTAAAATATTCGTTATTATTATTTTTAATTATTTTAATTTTATGTATAGTTATTTCATTAAAATAAATTAGATTTTAATTAAAATATTTAATATCTTTAATAAATATATTTCTTTATAATAATTAATAATAAATAAATAAATATTAATATTTTTAAATAAATTTTATTTTAAAAAAAACTCATATTTAAAAAAATTTGTATTAACTTAATACATTAAAATATCTTAATTTTTAAAATAGATTTGTAACTAAAGTGTTAGCAGTCAAAAAAATAAAAATAAAAATATTAAATATTAAAACTCATTCATTTAAAATAGATTTGTGACGCCCCAACCCAACACCCCGTGTCAAGAAAAGGTGTCACAAATCTGAGAACTATAAACATGTTAACTTATATAATTCTAAACAATTATCTTGAAAATATAAACTTAGAAAAAATATAAACGTATACATTATCATATTACAACCCCACTATTGGAGTGATGAACATATTCAATTTCGTTATATACAAAAATTTTCATTGTTTTCAAAAAAATATATGTACATCATCTGAAAGTAAACCAAAATATCATTGATAAGCTCCTACTGCTGTGTTTATGACACCTCAAATCCGAGGGTCCCGTTGACAACTTGTCAACCCGCAGAATTCCTGTGGATTTCGGGTGACCCGATACCACACTGTTGTGTCCCGCGTTTATTTTAAAGCAAATGGTTGAGCCTAGGCTCCCGTTGAAAAGTTTTATAAAATTTTAAATGAGTTTTCAAAGAAGCAATACTAGCCGCTTCATAGGATTTTCAGTCGCGGCGTAATCTACTGGGGATTTCTGTAGCGGCGCACACCCGCTAGTAAGGGCCAAAGCCAAGATGGTATCAGAGCATGGGCATAATGATAACGTGAGGCTTGAGGAGATATGATACCATGACAAGATGGTATCAGAGCAAGATCTTAGGAAACCTGTGTTATTAAGCATCGTAGTTTTCGCATACACTATTTTACACTATTGGCAACCATGCATTTTCGAATTCAAAGTTCATACATATCAAGTGATTCAAAGTATTAAACAATTGATATTTTTGCAAATACAGCACTATGTCAGGTAGAGGACGTAGAGGTCGTCCTAGGAGAGTCATTCCAGAGGTTTCCGAGCTCCCACGCACTGAAAGAGATGAGCACGAGCTGGTCCCACCGCCGCCTCTATGAATCAACCTCCAAGAGCGTCAGTCGGGACCATCCGCCACCGAAGGAGCTCAAGTGCTGCGATTGTTTACAACAGAAAGGTGGCATGACACTCGATAGTGGCCATAGCAACTCATCACAATGCGTACCTCCACTCGCACTCCATGGAGGTTCTCGGGCGAACCCGATCAATAGAGAGAGCACGTAGTCGGGCGCTGCCATATGGACGAAGTGGCGATCCAGAGGCAGCCTAGTTATGATTGGACAGAGTAAAGAAATTTTACGGAGTTATAGGTTGCACGGATGAGCAGAGAGTCTTGTTTTCTAGTTTTCTGATGGAATACAGGGCTAAAGATTGGTGGGATGTCGTGGATAGAAGATATCCTGATGGTATATCATGGGACCAATTTCAACAAGAGTTCACTGATAGATTCTTTCCTCAGAGTCATAAGGATTCGAAGATTGAGGAGTTCTTCAAATTAGAGCAAAAGAACATGTCAGTATCCGAGTATGAGAAGAAGTTCTCAAAACTAGTCAGATTGATTCCATATATTCAGGCCGATGAAGTCCCGGGCGCAAAAGGTTTCCTTAAGTGTGATTGTAGCACCCATCGCAGTGGAATTTGCTCTGCGTTCCTCATAATAGATTTGGGGACTTAGTTGAGGCCACTCAGGAGTTGAGCAGCACCATGGCTATGCATCGCAGTAGGCAGAGTGTAAGAGGAGTGCACTGTGCACTTCCCAACAGAAAGGCCCGGTTAGTACAATAGAAAGAAAGCAAGGTGAATGAGGTTATAGAGGCCGAGGAAAGTGTCGAGGAGCTATCTCTAGTCAGGATCGCGAGGTTCCTGGGGCTGGTGCATGGCACCTGCAGTATTCCTCCCGTCTGTGATATGTGTCGGAAGCGACACTGGGGAGTGTAAGAGATACAGTACAAGGTGTTTCCACTATGGCCAGAAAGGCCATTTCATTAGGGAGTGTCCTCAGCTGATTGGTGCAGAGACATCAGTAGCCAGCCTAGCTACCCCAGCACCAAAGATGAGCACTCAAAAGTCTTCGGGTAGAGGTTTCCCAAGTAGAGGGGCCAGCGTAGCCGCAAGTAGAGGTGGCCGTGGTAGAGGCAGAGGTAGTGCCTTAGGGATACAGACAGATGCCCGTACTCAGGCCAGAGTTTATGATGTGACTCAAAAGGATGCAAATGTAGCTCCAAATGTGGTCACTGGTATTATTTCTATCCTTGATCATAATGCATATACATTAGTGGACCCAGGAGCCACACATTCATTTGCATCTAAGCCTTTCTTATATCTTTTCCAGATAGAGACCGAGCCATTAGAGGGTCGTATGAGAGTTTCCCTTCCAACTGGAGATCCGCTATTCTACGTGAAAGTAGTCGAGATAGTAGAGTTCCGATCAAAGACAAGAGTTCCCAGCGGATCTTGTAGCTTTAGATATGAGGGACTTTGATGTGGTTCTCGGCATGGATTGGCTGTCTCACCATAGAGCCACATTAGATTGTTATAAAAAGGAAGTAAAGTTGCATAGGCCAGGGAATTGGAGGTAAAGTTCAGGAATAATGTGAGAGTTATCTTCCAAGATGATCTTTCGCCATGGCGCCAAGAAAGAATGCCGCATAAGGGTCACGTGGCTATCTAACTTATGTGGTGGAGACAGGGAAGGAGGGGACTATGGTGGATGAGATTCCGGTTGTTAGAGAGTTCCCAGATGTGTTTCCGAATGATATTGCAGGATTACCTCCAGAAAGAGAGGTGGAGTTCACCATTGATTTGATCCTGTGGATCGAGCCTTCCATTTCCATTCCTCCTTATAGGATGGCTTCGCAGAGTCAAGGAGCTTAAGGCTTAGTTAGAAGAATCAAGTATAAGGGATTCATCCTACGAGCATATCCCCATGGGGAGCCCGCCTCTTTCGGTGGAAAAGAAAGACGGAGTTCGCGCTGTGTAGATTACAAAGTGCTCGAACAGAAAGGCTACCATCCGTAATCGCACTCCACTCCAGGATCGATGAGTTATTCGATCAACTCCAAGGGTCTGAGTATACTCCAAAATAGCCTTGAGGTCGTGGTATCATCACTGAGGGTGCGTGAGGAGTAATACCTAAGATCGATTCAGACACGCTACGCATTATGAGTTTCTTGATGCCGTTTGGTCAATTTTTCAATGCTCCGTATTGCTATGGATTTTATGAACCGGTATTCCAAATTCGTATTTAGATAGGTTCATTATAGTTTTTATTGGATGATATCCTAATGTATTCAGAAATTAGAGGAACATCTTAGGCACTGATGATTGTGTTGCGCACTTAAGGGAAAGGAAGATAGCTTGTAGCTAAATTGAGTAAGTGCCGGGCTGTTTGGGATAGTGGTGGCATTCCTAAGTCATGGATTCACGAGGTGCACGAGCGTGAACCCGTAAAATAGAAGTCGTGGTAAATTGGAAACCACCAAAGAATGTGTCGAGGCCTAAGCTTCCCTCTTGGTTTAGCAGGGTATTACAGGAAGTTTGTTGAGGGGTTCTCCAAGATAGCAGCCCCACTAACCAAGTTGACAAGGAAAGATGTTAAGTATGATTGGGTGGATGCCTGCCAACAGAGTTTCGAGGAGTTGAAGGGTAGATTAACTTCAGCTCTAGTTCTAGCTTTGCCCAATGGGAGAGATGGGTTTGTGGTTTACAATGATGCTTCTGAAGTGCCTCGTCATGGTTTTACTTAATGACAGGTGATCGTGAAGGTGCCTCTAGACAACTCAAGAAGCATTGAGGAGAATACCCTACACACGACTTCTTAGAGCTCAAGTGTTAAATGTGTTTGCCCTCAAGATATGGAGACATTACTTATATGGTGTTCCTTGCGTGATCTTTGCATGGCATCATAAGAGTCTTCAATATATTTTCATTTAGGAAGAGTTAAACCCGAGGCAAAGAAGATGGCTTGAGTTGATTAAGGACAACGACCGTACCATTGAGTACCATCCAGAAAAGCTAATGTCAGAGTTATGCCTTAAAGTAGGTGGCCGTAGAGCCCTTGTCCCATATGATCGTGCTATCTTCCACTATCAAGGTGGATCCGAGAGCTTTAGGGGTGATATTGGAGGCTGAGGATTTAGGAGCCTTGTTAGCCACATTTCATGTTGGACCTCTCCTAGTGGATCAGATTCTAGCAGGGTAGTCGTAGGATCCATAGATGATTAAGCTTAAGGAAGAGATAGAAAAAGGAAAGAAAGCAGAGTTTCAAATTAGAGATGACAAAGATAAAATATATAAGGACAGAGAATGTGTGCCCCGGGAGTATGGCGAAATGAAGAGAGAGACATTATGGAAGAAGCATTATCCATCCGCAGATGCTATGCATCCGTGTAGTACCAAGATGTACTGCGGACTTCAAGGAACATTACCGTGGAATGGGACGAAGAGCAGATCGCAAAGCTGCCTCCGTGATGCCTAACTCCGGCCGCCAGGAGTGAAGGCAAAGCATCGAGGCCCGTGGGAAGATACAAGCAATTACCCCTATTCCAAGATGGAAATGGGAGAAGATCACTATGGATTTTCAGAATACGTCTTCCACGAACTCGCAGGACAACATGACGCTTATACGCGATGGGCTTGATCGACACGAAGTCCGCTCTATTTTTCGCGCTTAATGCTGAGGACTGGAAAAGTTGGCCCAGCTTGTATGTGTGGATGAGATAGTGAGGACTTCATGGGGTTCCAGCTGATAGTTTCGTATCGAGACCCCAGTTCACATCTAGGTTTTCAGCCTAGTTTGCAAACAGCTTTAGGTACTCGCCTACATTTCAACACAAAGATTTCATCCTCGTGGTTGATGGCTGGGCCGTAGAGGACCATTCAGACATTAGAGGATATGCTGAGAGCTTATGTGATGGAATTTAAGGGAAGTTGGGATACCATTTGGCACTAATGGAGTTCGCCTACAATAACAACTATCAAGCCGTGATGTAGATGGCCCATCTGGTGCACCGTATGGTAGGAAATGTGACTCCAAAGGTTATGGGATGAGGTTGGCAGAGAGAAGACTAGTAGCCTCGACCAGTACGCATCACTTCGTAGAAAGGAAAAGTTGTTCGTGATAACTTAAAGATAGCAAGAGATAGATAGAAAAGTTAGTGCGACAACCGGTCTGGTAGACTTGCACCTGAGATAGGTGACTGGTCTTTTGAAGATTTCCTTGAAAGGTGTTTTGAGATTCTGGAAATGCAGGTGCTTAATCCAAGATATATAGGACCCTATGAGATTATGAGTGCGTGGGACCAAGAGGGGCTTATGTTGAAGTTGCCCTGCAGTTATCAAGGATTCATGATACATTCCATGCGCGTCGACATGTTAGTGGAAATATATCCCGCATCCTTCATTACGTGTTGAGAGAGCAAACTTGCTGCAATCTAAAGGAGAATCTCGACTTATAAGGAAACACCCGTAGATTGTAGACTGCAAGGAACAAAGCCGAGGAGGCAAAGATTCCTTTGGTTAAAGTCCTATGGAAGAATCATGAGAGGAGTACTACTTGGGAGCCGCAGGCCCTCGCATGCGCCCATCGCATCCCCAATTATTTTCCGAATGAGGTATTTTCCTTTCCTTTGAGTTTAGTTTGTTCATTTTGAGGACGAAATGTTCTAAAGGAGGGAGGATTTGTAACGCCCCGTCCAGAGAGGGTGTACGGTACATGTAACCGTAGGGGCACACATGAGCACTAAGTGTCATTGTAGTATTTTTGGGAGTTGTTGCTCAGGGTGAAATTGTGAATCATAAATTTATTGAACCCAAAATGTTGTACTAGAACAAGGGTAAAGTTGTACTTGATCAAAATGGGACATAAAGGACATAAGTTGAGAAGATGAGGGGCCATTTTGAAAATAATAAAAGTGTTGTGCAATTGTTGAGAGAATGGAGGACCTAATAATAATTAAGGCAAAGATGGGATTATAAAAGGCCATGAGACAAACAAAGCCCTCACTTTTGGTCTCTCAAACTAGGGCTTCACGTTTTGGTGACAAGAAGAGAGGAAGAAGAGGAAGAAGAGGAAGAAGAGGAAGAAAAAGAGGGAGAAGAACAAAGGTATGGCTTTTCTATGGAATCATGTGTATTTTTGGTATGAATTCTAGGGTTTTCCATGGAGATCAGTTGCTCCTTTACTAGGGTTTTATGGAGAGATCACCCAAACCCTAGAATTGTTGAAGTTATGTGGGTAAAACCCTAGTTGGTGAAAATTAAACATGGAATCCTCTTATTTATATGGTTTAGTAGGAATTGGTGGACCTTAGGTTGCGTTCTTGGAATTTCACCTAAGGTTTGGTTATATAAAGTTCCAAACCACCAATTCAAGTGTTGTGAAGTTGTTTTGGATGGACTTCATGTTGGGTTTTTGAGGTATTATGGAATGGAGAAGTTGTATGAAGAAATTGGTACCAAAAGAGGGCAAACGCAAAGATTTCAAGTAAATCACGAAATTGCACTTAAACAAAGTGGTACCCTGCATTCACCATATGTAACCCATTTGCACTGTGACAAGACAAGTGGTACCTGGCATTCACCATACAGAATGGTTCGCAATTCGGCATTAAACATAGTGGTACCGGTACCACAGTGTCCAAAAGCCCAGATTTTTGTAATTTTGCATATTTAAGCCCAAATTCATACACCGTTAGTATGGGAACCTTAATAAATGATTAAGAGAGGTTCAAGGAAGAATGAAACTCAATGAAAACGCATCGTACCTCGCCGCCTCGGCGATATTCATTGAGTGTGAATAAGTGCTAGTTACTAAAAGTGACTTGCCTATGTAGTACGTTAAGTTTATGCGATTACATAGGTGATTAATGTTTTCGCCGTATTCGTTTGAGTGTGTAGGCTAAAAGCAAAGGCGGGAAAGTTGTGGAGTCGTGCTCAAGTTTTGTAAACAAAAAGGTGAGTGTTCTAAACCTATTTTTCAAATACTAGTGTATTATTATAAACTGTTTTACACTGGTATTTAATGGTTTTGATTGTAAACCATATTTGAAAAGCAAGCATTTTAGTAAGCAAACAATGGTTTTGATTTAAACCATATGTGAAAAGCAAACAAGTAATGGTTTTAATGTATTCAACCATACTTTAAAAGAAAAAGCAAGCAAACAATGGTTTTGAGTTATAAAACCATATTTCAAAGAGCAAGCAAGCAAAAGTATATTTTCTAAAACAGGCCTAACGAAAATCCCTAGTTTTAAGCAAGCATACCGGGTCAGGATGGTATTCGCACGCACGGTGGTGTTAGGACATCATTTCATGCATTTTAGATTTGCCGTCGGCAAACTTGGTCTGGCATCATGACATTTAAAGGAGACCGTGGCACGTGCACGAGTATATGGGTTAAGGCATAGCTAGATTATGGTGATGTAGACCAAGGTCATTCCACCATATTTACCGGAAAAGGGGAATTGAGCCAAGGCTCTTCCACCTAGATGATGCGGACCCATGTCCTTTCCACCGACACGGTTGAAGCCCAAGCTCCCGTGTTTACTAGGGTACAGCAAGCAAGAAAGGCCTCCAATGGTCAGATCTCTGATGAGTAAACAATTTTCATACGCTTTGAAAATCAACTAATCGGTAAAGATCAAGCTAAGCCTAGGCTCCCGTGTTTATTCTAAAGCAAGCGGTTGAGCCCAGGCTCCCGCGTTTATTTTAAAGAAAACGGTTGAGCCCAGGCTCCCGTTGAAAAGTTTTATAAAATTTTAAATGAGTTTTCAAAGAAGTTAAATACTAAGCCACTTCACAAGATTTTCTAGTCGCTATGGTAACGGCTGGGATTGTAGTGGCTCAGACACCCGCCGCTAGTAAGGGGTGGGGAAGCCGTTATATTAACATGATTATTACACACAACAACAATTATTTAATATTTTACAATAATAACACACAAATGGCCCAAATCTCGGACTCAAATAAAATAGGGCACCTCTTGGTCCCTTCACGGTTCGTCACCGAATTACTATAATACCAAAACACACCACAAAACCCGAAGACATCAGTCTTGAAATCAAAACCAAACCTCAACCCAATCTTGGACTGCACAAAAACAATTATGAAAATCTTGTCCAAACTGTCCAAAAATAGTCCCGAAATTTCAACCCGAACTGTCCAAAAATAGTCTCGAAATTTAGCCCGGACTGTCCGAAAATAGTACTGAAAATTCCTAAAAATCCCTACACTCAGTCCAAAAAAAATTGGGACTGAAATTTACGCCCTCTCACGACCTCTAAGCAAATCCCAAGCCATTAAATGACCTTCAGGCTAGAAATAACCTAAGTAGGGAAATTCCCTACCTCGTGGAGTTTGACGAAACTCCAAGATTTTGGTTCCCACGCGTAGCTCTTTATGCGTGGATCGACTTTGCCTTTTGCTCCGACGAAAACCTACAGTCCGATTTCCGTAAATCTTAGAAAGAAGCGAATAAAAGAAAAAAAAAATCTCTCTCTCGCTCTCCTCGTGCTCTCACGCTCCTCCCCTGTCTCCCCCCTTTTGCTTCTTTTTTTTTTAAATTTTTTAAATTTTTATTTATTATTATTTTTTTTATCATTTGTCCATCTCTTATTCGGGTATGTTCTACCCCGAAACAATTTATTTATTTTTAGTTCAATTTATTTTAAATGAACTTAGCTCAAGCCATTTCCGACTTTCGATTTTCAGAAAATCTCGTCCTCAAGTCACTAGCGCACCTATCACCTAAACTCGTGAAAAATCTGGATTAATTTTAGAATCTCGACGAAATTTTTCTAGGTCACTAGATTTCGCGAGACAAATTTAACGACACGGTCCGTTTCGTCTTCCGAGATCTAGAGAATTTTCTAGGCTTTCCTGAACCATTCTAGCAATTTATTATTATTATTCTTATTTGCTATTTTCCTAAAAATTTCTAATTTTCCCGGGTTTTACAGTGTTGGCCTTTGCTGATGTGGGATGTCCTTTATTATCATTTCCCCCTCGATACCTACATGGATAAACACCCGTGCTAAGCTTTATAGCTTAGTGGTGATCCATAAATATGGATGACCACTATAACGATCGTCACACACACATGTACAAATACATCTAACTATACATATACATATACATATACATTTAACCACTTATCACTGACATTTCAACATAAGGTAATAAATCATAACAATTCCACTAATTGATTTATTTGCATATTCATGACATTCATTAATCTATAGCCTTATGAGTTATGCTTCATGTCTTATATCTTGTCATTTATAATTTCATTACATTTTTCATTCCATGTAATTTCCATGTTTTATGCCTTTTATAAATATTATAAAATGTTTATCTCATCTTATGTCATGCCTACATATTCCAAAGAAGTGGCTCATAGGATGGAACTATATGTACCCAAAGGTACTATCACTGTACAAGACAATGATATATAGACTGTACTGTATTGTATGACCCAAACGAGGCCACTGTAATGATCCAAACGGGATCCATGTCATCGACCCAAACAAATATTAACTGCCTATAAACCGTATGTTGGGTAAAGACGTTATCCCTATAGGCATGCCGATTATCATCCAACTACCCTGGCCATAAGCAAGCAAACTGGGCGATATAAGCTTTCTTAACAATCCTTCAAATATCAAAACACATATCTCATATACATGAATAATTACTAATATCCTGTATACTTATGGGATATTCACTGTCAATTATTCTCTTGAACATGTGAGATAGTTTCACATATTTCTTATAATCATTTGACTGTATTTTGTGTTTCTTCATATAACAAAAATATATGTACTCTTCTTCACACGATCAGAGTTCATATCCTTTCGTATCTTAATCATCTCAATATATTTATCCTATATCATGTAACATTAATTCATATAACTTTTATACAATTTTCATTATTACATACTCATAACTAGACACATATATCTTTTTATTGGTCTTCAATAATCATTTAAGAGACATCTAAGTGCCTTAGGGTCACATAGGAGAAGACAAATGAGTCTTCTCACAAACAAGGGTTCGTCGCGCCGAACCTTAATTGACTAAAAAAAAAGCTCCACTTTTGTAAATTTTCTGGGTACAATGAGGTCCAAATCTGAATACACTTCCTTCATGGAAGTTGTTCTCCTAGAAATCTAGTTTACCTAGAAATTGGAATCACTGCATTTGGATCAACCTATCCCAAGATATGACTCAAACACTCAAGACTGGTCTGGACAAACCTTAATTGACTAAAAATAGAGCTCCACTTTGATGAATTTCTAGGTACAATGGGGTCCAACTCTAAACACACTTCCCTCTTGGAAGTTGTTCTACAAGAAGTCTAGTTTACCCATAAATTGGAATCACTCATTTTGGATTACCAAAACTCAAGATATGACACAAACACTCAAGGTTGGTATGGTTGCCAGTCAAAATTGAGAACTGGAATTAAATTCCAAATTCAAGGCACATAGTACCATAATTTGACCTAGTGGTCTTCTGAATATTTAAAGCTACGGGTCATAGGATTCTCCTCCAATGAGAATCATTCCATTTAGAGGTCTCTAGGCCAAGATATGGCCAAAACAAAAACATGGGTGGTAGAAAAATTTTGACAGCAAATCCCTTAAAATACCTACATGTTTCTCTACACAATTTTAACACCAAACTCCTCCATTGAGGATCCAAAACTGTAAAACCCGGAAAAAATTGAATTTTTCTAAGGAAAGGCAAAATAGTAATTTACCGCTACAATACAGGTTGAAAACCTATAAATCTTCTAGATCTTTAATGACGAAACGGACCTCACCACTGGATTCGTCACGCGAAATCTAGTTACTCAAATGAATTTCATTAAATTTCAAGATAGTCGAAATTTCACATTTTTCGAGGTAATTAGTGTCGGGTGACACATGGCAAGCCATGTGTCACCATGCATGCAAGTTGGAAGGTCTATAAAAGGGGGAGAAGACTAGTTCGTAGAGGAAGGGAGGAGCAGAAAGGAAAGGAGAAGGAAAAAGAAAAGGGAGTGAAAGGAAAGAAAGAAAAAGAGAGAGAATGAGAAGAAAGGGAGAGAGAAAGAAGGAGAAAAGGAAGTCAGCGTTCCGACGATTGGAACTCGTCGTCCCGACAATTGGAACTCGTCTGACCAAGAAGTAAAGTCTGTATATTCAACGAGGGCTACGCTCCAAGAGGTAGAGATTCTTCCTACTTTGGTTTATTTCTACCCTAAGGGGCTGTTTGTAAAATATGGGAATGCTGCCTGTTTTGATCCTACACACTGACCAGATTTTAGCACCTGTTTTAGGTTAGGAAACAGAGGGAATTTGGACTCAGGTCCTTCATAGAAATTGTAGCTGCATCTATGAACTTGATGTTAGGCTTTTGAATCACCATGTATGTAGGACACATGGCAAGCCATGTGAGTGACACATGGCTTGCCATGTGTCACCATGCGTGCAAGTTGGAAGGTTTATAAAAGGGGGAGGAGACCAATTCGTAGGGGAAGGGCGGAGCAGAAAGGAAAGGAGAAGGAAAAAGAAAATGGAGTGAAAGGAAAGAAAGAAAAAAATAAAGAATGAGAAGAAAGGGGGAGAGAAAGAGGGAGAAAAGGAAGTCGGTGTTCCGACGATTGGAACTCGTCGGACCAAGAAGTAAAGTCTGTATATTCAACAAGGGAAACTCTCCAAGAGGTAGGTATTCATTCTACTTTGGTTTATTTCTACCCTAAGGGGCTGTTTGTAAAATATGAGAATGCTGCTTGTTTTGATCCTACGCACTGGTCGAATTTTAGCACCGATTTTAGGTTAGGAAACATAGGGAATTTGGACTCAGATCCTTCATGGAAATTGTAGCTGCATCTATGAACTTGATGTTAGGCTTTTGAATCACCCGAATTTGACCCCTAAAGCTCAAGTTATGGTCCATTTCCATAGACTAATGCAGCTTAGGCTGTCTCTAAGTTTGTGTTCGGATTTCAGGACTGTTCTATGCCCGGGTTATGGCATGTTTGTGTGGCTTGGTGATGGTCAGATGTGTGGACTGGCTTTGTGGGGCATCTTTGCCACAATTAGTCGCGAGAACCAAGTTTTTGCTTACTTTTGATTGACTTACTAGATAATTGTTGATTGAATATATGAATTCGAATATATTGACATTGAGATGAATCGCTTTGAAGTTATATGCTTGATATAATTTTCCATGATACATGATTTATTATCCATATGATACATTACATATGAGACATTTGAATTGGATATGCAATGCGTGAATGTGCATTGCATATATGCACCGAGGCATCACATTCATGAGTGTAAGTGCATGGTGCCATCACACACCATACTTGGTGGTTGATGAGTGGGCTAGATACGTTGAATGAAGTTCAGCTGAGTTCCGCTTTTCAGAGGCGGTTGCCACATCATATGCCATCACATATGAATGTCACAGTTTCACTGGTTCAAAGCAGAACTGTGTCAAGAGTGCAAGCAGATGATACCTCAGTGAAAGCCCCGTATTTTTATCATATTGTAGCGCGTATGGCCTACGGTGAGACCTCGAAAATTCGCCTACCTAAAAAGACACATGTTTTGTTAATAAAATGATCCTTGGAAGTGAAGCATCACATAAGTTTTGATTTCTCAAAACTTTATTTTGTTTCAAAGTGATCATTAGATGAAATTCGTCGACGATAAAAAATTATCACACATTTTTACGCATCAAAGTGGATGGGAGTCTCAGGATGATCTTGATTTTCATCGAAAGTGATTCTCATCTCATTTCATGGTACGGCATGTAGCATTCTAATAGAATAGCATCATTATATTGACATAAGTTGATATATATATATATATATATATATATATATATATGAATGTGTCCAAGTGAACATTACATGTGCATTTAGGGCTAATAAATTCTATAGGAGTCTCTATCAAGTATGGCTCACCCTTTATGGGAAAACATTTCAAAGGTGGTATACACAGTGGATCGGGGCCTCCTCATTCAGAGCCAAGAGGTTGAAGAAAGCCGACCTTTGGCTAGTATAATTATTTTTGTAAAACTTTGGAAAGAACTAGTTTTAGCATATAAACATGTAATAGAGTTGTAATTAAACTCACAGTAATATGTTTTGAAAATAACATAAAATGTTTATTGAATGTGACTAAACTGGATCCCTATGAAATGGATCGACAAAGGTGGTACCGAGACACACGTATATCCACAAGAAATTTCGACCCTCGCTCATAGCTTCAAGTGTTAGGCAGGTATGCACTACCTAGGACTCGATGAATGGATCCCAATTAATGGATTAGACAAAGGTGGGTATCGATATACATGATATCCACTGCATTTAATGAGTTGATCTGGCCACAACAAAACCCCCGATTTTAGAAGGCATACCTTGCATCATAGCCTAGGTTTGCGAATACTTAAGGCTTGATGGGCATGGGTATAGACCATTACATTCATTATGCATTTAAATTTTTGGCGCTAAAGATGCTACCTGATGGTGTGGTATGTGTTGTGTGAATTATATGCATGGTAAAATGGATAGGGAAAAAAGGAACACTAGGGTTAGAAAACATAACCTTGGAGGTTCGGAAAAAGAACAAATGGGATAGTTAGGGATCTTAAGGGGTCTATTAGTGGTTGGCACAAGCACTACTAGTTAAACAAGGAAAGAAATCTCGAAGTTTAAACTCTATTGCTATCAGCCATATGTAGATGGCTAGTCGAGGAAGAGGACGCCGGTAAGCGCTGGCGAGCAACAACCCACCCATCGACCTTGGACCAACAAGCCTTCAGGCTATTGCGTCGCGGATCGCTACTATTGCATCAAATGGATCGTGGCTGCCACCATCGCGCACGTGCCGCTGCAACTCGAGCTGTGGAGGATCAAGTAACCTCTAGCACACCATCCTCCAACCTTTAAGGGAGGAGGGGACTCGATGGTAGCTGATCATTGATTCCACCAAGTCGGAAAAATTATGGAAGCTGTGGGGATCACCTCTGATGCCACTAAGATAAAGCTAGCCGCATTCTGGGTCAGGACGGTGAACCCAAGTATGGTGGATCAGTCAAAGCCTCGAGGGACTTGGAGGCAATGACATGGGAAGAGTTTTGTGAGCTCTTAATAGGCAAGTTTTTCCAAACATATGCTCGACTTGCAAAAGCTTGGCAGTTTTTGGAACTGAAACAAGGGATGATGACAATGCTTGAATACATGGCTAAGTTTACTGAATTAGGTCGTTTAGCTGATGACTATGTGGTCACAAATATGGCCAAAGTGAGAAAGTTCGAGGATGGTCTGAAATTGTCCATCAAGGGCAAAATTGTGGGACTTCTCCTACAGGACTTGGACTCGATGATCATGACAACTATGGCCATTGAGAGACAAATGGATGACGCACATAATATCCGGGATGCGGGTGTTAAAGATAAGAGGAAAGAGAATCAACCTTCTTCTTTTGGCTTGGGGAAGAAGTAGAAGACTTCTACTCCGCAAGGATTTCAGGGATAGGGTCGTGGTTACCAAGGCCAAGGCTAAGGTCGATCATTTCTAGGTGGCAAATATTTCAGGGCTTACAGCCAGCCAGCTAGGGCAGGGGCCATGTTACCATTGCCATTAGCTTGGACACTTGAGGTGGGATTATTCTCAGAGGCAGGAATCTCAGAGTTATGGGACACCTCAGTCCCAATCATCAATGAGACGTACACAGATGTAGTTTGTTTCCCCTTACCCTACCATGGGCCAGGAGAGATGCAGATCACATAGTATATACGTAGACAGTGGCCCTACTACTTCCCGCTTAGCGTATGGGTCAAGGCAAGGATCGAGGTCAAGGCCAGGGCTCACAAGCCAGGATTTCAGAGACCTAGGGGTGTGTCTACGCCATTACACCGCAGACTGAGATTGCAGATCAGTCGATTATTCAGGGTATGTTTCTACTCACGCGCCTATGGGCAAGAGAATTGTTTGATTCTGGTGCATCTCATCTCTCGGGTCGCATCATGTGTGAAAGAATCGCTTAAAGGTCGAAACCTTGGTCGCGTTACGTGAGTTCTCCTAGAACCGTAAGAATTAATCAAATATGTCGGGACTATGAGTTAGAGATCTCAGGGATTCTACCCACCGTGGACCTTAGGGTCATGGACATGCCGGAGTTTGATGCCATCCTTGAGATGGATTGGTTGACGACACATCGAATCATCATTGATTGTACAGAGAGGGTTACCGCCACAACACCAGCAGAACGTTATTTCAGTGATAAGCATGATGCTTTACCCCAGACCGTGTACGATTCTAGATGGCACAGACGCTACAGTGGTCAAGTTTAGCAGTCTTACCTTAGAGGACAAGGCGAGATGTGAGTCGGGTTCACCTTGCAGTAGTTTATAGTATGAGGATGTTTTGCAGGAACTACCTGACTACCTCCAATACAGGATAGATTTCATTATTGAGTTACACCCGCATATACATTTCCTATTTAAGGACTTACACATAATGGTGCCTAAAGAATCGTCAATGACAGAATTGTCGATTGTGGTTTTATTAGACCGAGCACTCCCACCCTGGGGT
The DNA here is from genome assembly GCA_016808115.1 of Tetrastigma voinierianum. NCBI lineage: Eukaryota > Viridiplantae > Streptophyta > Magnoliopsida > Vitales > Vitaceae > Tetrastigma > Tetrastigma voinierianum. The sequence goes on from JAEQBH010001001.1 coordinate 153,100, forward strand.
GCCCGCTCGCTTTGACAAGAAAAAGGATAAGACCCTTCGGCTTTGCATAGATTATCGGCATTTGAATAGGGTTATGATCAACTGAGAGGGGCGCGGGTCTACTCGAAGATAGATCTCCGCACCAAGCACTACCGGCTAGGAGGCGCATATCCCTTAGGACGGCGTTTAGAACGTAATATGGGCATTTCGAGTTTACAGTGATGCCATTCGGGTTGATGAATGCTCCAACAGCATTCATGGATCTCATGCATAGGGTATTCCAACCTAGATCATTGTTATACCACACTACATCCTGATCTGTACTCTAAGCTGGAGGAGGAGCATGAGGATCATTTATGATTGTTCTCCAGCGCTAAGAGACCATTTCGCTTTGAAGCCAAATTCAAGAAATGTGAATTTTGTCTTACTGAGGTGAGAGATTCTGGGTCATGTGGTATCGCCTTTCGGTGTCTCACCCTGGTAAGGTCGAGAGGTAGTTTGTGGTCGAGAGACCAGTCGGTCTTTGAGATATGCGCTCTTAGGATTGCGCATATAGGAGGTTCATTGAGGACTTCTCTTGACTAGTTGCACCTATAACGAAATTGACCTAGAAAGGGGTCAAGTTTGAGTAGAATGACATGTGTGAGAGGGCATTCCAGGAATTGAAAAGGAGGCTTACTTCAACTTCTATTCTAATAGTTCCAGAGGGGGAACAGAGGTACACAGTGTATTATGATGCCTCGAAGGATGAACTGGGATGTGTTTTGATGCAATCAGGAAGGGTTGTGGCTTATGGTTCTCGAGCAAGAAGAATCACGTTGCACTACCCCACACATGTGGAGTCGAGGCCATTGTCTTTGGCCTTAAAGATGGCTTATTACTCTATATGTTGAGCAGCCGAGTGTTTTCGTACTTTCACAAAAATCTGAAATACTTTTACTCCGACCTCCTATATGAGGTAGTGCAAAGATTTATATTTGAGGACTATGATCATACTTTCAGACATTATTCCTGCAGAAAGTGTTCAATTCTTTCAAAGGAGTGGATCAAAAATACTATATACAAATTTATAGCGTTATTACTCAAGGACTATTATCTAATCTCCAGCAATAATACCATGAAACTTGTTTGTTGTGTTCCTTATCTATTGTACTAATTAAAAGCTGTTTTCTTAAGAGTAAACTGTTTTCTCCTCCGTTGATCCGTGATGTCGCAAGTGTACAAAGGTCGAACAAGTAGTGCAAATTGATTTAAGTCCGGATATCGATCCCACAGAGATCTCAAGAATTCTCAATCAACTACCCTGACTACTCAAACTCTATACTATTTGGACTCTGATAGGCAATTGGATTCAGCTTTGCAAACCTTGAAATGTAAAGTCTAAGATATGTGAATTAATAACAAAATGAATTAAAACTGAAAATTTTAAAAATAACAAATCGGGATCGAATTACTATCTTTAAAGGGAGTATTGAAAATATCAAGCATTGTGAACATCAATTCCCGCAGACAGGTAATCGAACTTTGCTTCATGAACCATGATGAAAACTCCGTCCATGAATATGATAAAGGTAAAATACTTCTCCATACGCCACTCGTTTCATTTGATCTTCCCGCTTTCTTTCAAGACAAAGAGGATTAGATAACTACTTTTAATCCGGCTGCCTTGTTCGGGTATTTTTCTTTTCAATACTTAATATCCGCAGGAATGACCTGTAAAACCTAGCTTCAAGACATAGATATAGCATGGGTTTACACTTTTACCTGCTTCTCTTTCCTCCAAATTGGAACAGCTCATCATTTCTTGATTGTGACCCGGTGCTAACACTATGATTGAACGCGTATCGTCGACCGAGGTGAACTCTTCGCTGTTTAAATGGATAAGTCAGTTCAACTCATTCGATTTCTTCAAGTGAGAAGCATGATTTATCGATTTAAATTGGTCAGCCATTAGATCAACATTATCGATTCAGATACCTTTCGAAATTGTTCATCACTCTTTTAGATTGCCTTCAGGTCACCGAGGGCCCCCTCGAAATCAGAGCAATGAGAGACAACTTATTATGGGTATAAGACGCTACATTGGGATCAATTACAGAATACTCAAACCAGCAAGTAGATTTACAACCGATAGTTCAATGGGGCCATAAATTTATGCAAAGATAATTTCTCGGCACAGTCTATCTGGGAAGCCGGGTTTCTAAATCACTAGATTACACCCTACAATGGCTTGTCGATCAAGAAAACCACTCAGGAATCGGAAACTGAACTGAATTCCAAAATTTGTCCGAATTCGACAATCCAGCAAGAATTTTAAAAGAAATGTAATCAAGATTCACTTACTTTAACAACTAACGCCCATTCAAATTTGAACTAAATAACAAACTAATCTAAAATAAAACAAAACAAAGAAAAGAAAATTAAAATACAAGAGCCTTCGCCTACCTGCATTCTTTACATCGAGAGTCGCTTTCCTTCAATAGCGCACGCGTGATTTAGGTTCCGTTGGGCCCTCATTTTTAAAATTTCCTTGTGGATTTTATTAATCCACCATATTTATTGTTAATGTCGCGACTCGATTCTTTCTCACAATTCCCGCTGGTTTTAGCCGCATAAGGTGTTTCTATTTGTCGCGACTTGCCTTTGGGGCATCCCTTCGAACTGTGTCGCGACCGCTAAATGATGTCGCGACCTTCTTTTCTTGTAACTGATGTCGCGACCGCTGAATGATGTCGCGAATTTTGTTCTTTTGCAGGTAAATCGATGTCACGAATTAATCGAATGACGCCGCGCGGTTTCTTGCAACCGATGTCGCGGACTAATCTAATGACGTCGCGACCTTTAGTTCTTTTCGCAGAATCGATGTCGCGATCGTAATGACGCCGCTGGCGTTCGCCAATCTCTTGAAAATCTTATGTCGCGCGATTTCTATTCAGGTCACGACCTCCATGTCTACTCCGGGCCTTCACTCGTCGTGGACCAAAATCTCGTGTTGCGACATCATATCTTGTTCTTCGCTGACGGCGTACACCGACGGATTTTTGTCATGGACCGCCGTCGCTTCTCTCGCCTGCCCTGTATGTCGCACTGAGCTTGGTGGGCTATGCACCTTGATGGAATCTTCATCACCGGCCAAGGCCGCTACAACGTAGTCCTTTCTTCCTCGCATTCTATTGCAACAACATCATCTCGCCTGCCGCAGGTCATTCCCACGCCTACTTGCCCTTTACCTTAGTCCTCTTTCTGAATCTCCCGCGCCGCATACAGCGTAGACAGGATATTCAACATTTACTACAAATAAGTCTCTTTTTAGATAGAAATCAACGTAAAATGGACTCGAAATGGATGACTTTTAAGCCCATCATAAAGAATGTGGGCGGCCGATGAGCTCCCTAAGTCACGATAGGGAGTATCGTCATGAGTAGCTTTCCCAAGAGTGACGAATGCTTGAGGCTATGATGTTCGCAATATAGTGATCGTGTTACATTTTAGACAGGCCAACTTCCCACAGCAATGATTGAGTCCTGCAGATGTAGGACAAAGTGAGATATTGTCCATCGCACCGTATAATTCCGGTACTTGTGACGTATCAACATCCACACAAATGGTAGTCTCTAGATAGGAAGAGCTGTGGTTCCTCAACAACGTGATTTGAGAGAGGATCCTCGAGTTCCACTCGCTTCGCTTTTCTTTGTCAGACATCCAGTGGCACGAAGATGTACCATGATCTTCGTCGCCTATTACCCGAGTGGAACGAAGAAGCAAGTCGGGGATTTGACTCATTCCAGTGTTCAATGGTTAATAGTAAAAGCTAAACACTAGAGGCCGATCAGGACTACCCATCCACTCGCTCTACACACTCGCTTTTAAATTAGCGTGTGGGTTGATTAATTTTAGAAAACCGTCTCCCGAGGAGGACGCTTTTCCTTGAGCTACTTCTTCTACTTTTGGTTGTTTTATAAAGGGGAAAAACCAAGTAAGAACAAAACCCCAATGACTCCAAGATGGAAAAGCGGTCCCGCGAAAACCAGATTTCCTCGGGTCCCGGGGAGTCGATTACCTATCTGCGTACCATATGAGGTAGCACCTCAAGGCCCTAACTCCTGGCCTCACACGACTGGGTGCATGTAGTAGCACATACGGTCACGATCATACAGTCTCCTAGGCTAAACATACAACTTAGATCACAACCTAATTGGTATCTAGCATGCTTGCATCATTCAACTGTGGGTGGCAGCAATGCAAATTGTGAATTCCCGCCACACGCTTTACATCAAAGGTTAGCTAACAAACATAGCAAGCATATGCATGACACTCCAAACGCAAAGAATCCATGTGAAATTCATTCAACATTAAAGCACATACCCGTGGTCCCTAGCCGCGTCGCATAAGAGGTCAAAAGGCTCAAATGCATCACAAATGTCAAATCCAAACACCATGTACTGTAATGCATATATACATAATAACGCCATACATATACCAGGTCCTAGCCATGCAATGCTACAGTGAATAGGTAGGGCAAATAATACATCATACATCATGCATTTAAAAACCAAATATTGATCCCATACCAAAAGAAAGGAAGCAAAGCCGAAAGAGAAGGTTGCAAGTGGTTTGCCTTAGCACATTCCCTTTAAACTCCTACAAACCAAACCATACTACAAATCCCACATTGCCCACTACCCCACTTTGTTCAAATGGGAACCGAACTCAGAGCCTAAAGTCAGCCTACATGTTCCTGGGGCAACTACAGCACGCCATAATAGATTCGGGACTGAAAGCAAAATAGGGGGTCGCTTCATGAGCTGTCTTGCGCAACCGGTTGAATCGTCTTCAACAAGTCCAAACGATTGCTGAGAAATTTGAAACTTTGTTGTTAGAAAATTCCCTACAGAATCAGAATCCAACAAAAAAACGGAGTGCAATTCCACTACGAATGACCAAGAACCAATATAAACAAAAAGCAGTACCCAAACTGCCGCGGTACCCAACCTTAATGAACCGGTTCGGCTTCCCAACCTGTCTAGACTGTTGAGAAAAGATCTCAAACTTGTCATAACTTTTCACAGAGTCAGTCAAGACAAACGAGTGCACCAATACAAATGACCAAGAAACAATATAAACAAAGCAGCACCTAAACTGTCGCTTTCGAAAACCTAACCCAATGAACCGGCTAATTCGGTTTCAATCCGTCTAGACTGTTGAGAAAAAGATCTCAAACTTGTCGCAAAATTTTCACATAGTCAGGAATCTAATGGGGAAGACAAACGGAGTGCAATCTCGACTGGACGACTAAGAAATAACACAAACAAAGGCAGATTACCCAAATCGCTTTCTAAAAACTGAACTTCATGAACCAATGATCCGGTTTTCCTAACCACAGCCGTTGGGAATAATTTTTGTATTGTCATGAACCTTCCTCAAGAGCCGTGAATCTAACAAATAACGTATTTGATCGCTCTGATGAGTGAGAACCAACCAAACAACTTCTGTTTTCAAAACCGGGACTGCCTGCAGAGGTTATGTCCGTTGAACGCCTCATCGATGAGCGTGATAACTGGTCCAATAAATGGTTGAAGAAACTACAAAATTTGTCAGAATATCCTCTTCTTAAACAATAGGGAAACTAATAAAACAACGGTATGCGATTCAGCTCGGATGAGTGAGACAGAACCAACGGGAATAAATCACTGGCTATTGTTTTCTAAAATCGCCTACTATATTAGTTGAACCCGCTTCACGCATGAGCCGCAGTGAAACCGGTTCAATGGTTGAGGAAACCTCAAATTTAGTCAGAACCTTTAAAGAATAGAGGAGCTGTGTCTATTTCTACCTTCTTCACAAAATGCGCAAAAGAAACCAAGGCATCCGAGAAAATCATCAATAAAGGCCTGTTTCCAAAAGTGCCTCCAAAGGTCCTTCCACTTTGATGCCTTTCTCTCCTCGGTACCAGATTCCCACCAGCCTCTGAGCCTATCTGGTGTTTTCCACCTTCAAGCTTGGAAAGAGCCCAATCAGTCTCGAATTAGCTTCCCAATTAACTCCCTCCTCATTTTCCATAGTGTTTCGAATATCTTAAGTTTGCTTCACCACACCGGGCACTTACATGGATTCACATGGTGGGCTGCATGTAACGGTTGGTATAGCCCAAAATGGACCCACAATAATACTGCCCATGGTCAAGCTGCCAGCTGGAGCTTATGGCCCGAACTATAGGATTTGGGCTCCAAATCACAAAAATAAAGGCTCCACACAAGTCGTCCACTAACCTCCGTATGAACTGCATGCCAACAAGTCGAGCCGCTTGAGGAAAATTATGAAATTTTGATAGAATACCCTGAAGAATTAGGAGTCCAACAGAAAAACGGTGCACCATTCAAAGTCCGATGAGAGAGATATGATCGAACAAGGAGGAGTACTCACCAAATCACCCAAAAAATAGTGTCGTGATGACCGCCTCATGAACCAGCGTCAAACCGATTAGTCAAAACGGCTGACAAAAATTATGAATTTAACAGAAACCTCCTTGGCAAATAAGGAATCCAACAAAACAAACAGGAACAATTTGAGTTCGTAGACAAGGGAGATATGATCGAAACAAGCCTGGTCAGCTCCAATTTGACATACTCTAATAAACTTTCGATTGAAGCAACCTCGAGGGGCCCCATCACTTGCGTTTCCTATAGCACGATGCCAATAACTAAAAAAATAAGTCATGATGCATTACTCTAAGTGAATCACATACACACTCAACGGACCGCGATACAAGCCTACCAGTCAAAAAGATGCATCTGGGAGCCTAAAAGGGCCCTAATGGTGTTATATATGAGAACGATGGGCAGTGTGTGACACCCATAGGATAAATGCAAGAAGAGGGCAAAATTAGAGTCTACAAATACATGCCTCTTCTGAGAGTGAATGAACGAGTGAATCGGGTGCAAGGCAAGCTTATGCAAGAGTGAAAGTCAATTCTAGTACAACCTAGATGACCAACAATTTTTGTCCCCTTACTCTAGTAATCAAGGTGTTAACGAACAGAAATACCATTGAAGGACTTAAAGAAATGCCAGGTAATGGCTCGAAGATGAGGATCCGGCATAATACTTAAAGATAATGAAATCTTAGGGCGATGTTGAGAAGGTGAGGAACCGCAAGCTCGAGAAGGGTCCGCATCGGAAAAGGTAGAATCACGGCGCGAGGTCGTGAATGTGAAACTCCAAGTAGTACCGAAAGGGTGAATCCAGCAAAGTTTCAAAATAGAAATCCAAAGAGTACCGGAAAAGGTAGAATCTGGTGAGCATCGGTAGGTGGATCCGTGCAGTACCTAAAATGAATCCGGTGAGTACCAAAAGGATCCGAAGAGTACCGAAGCAGGATCCGAGCGAGTACCGGGAAGGTAAAATCCAGGCGAGTACCGGGAAGGTAAAATTCAGGCGAGTACCGGGAAGGTAGAAATTCGAGCGAATACTAGAAAAGGTAGGATCCAGGAGAGTACCGGGAAAGGTAGGATTCTCGGCGCGAGACCGAAAATAAACTGGTGAGTTCCTAGTGCTGTAGGATCCGGCGAGCAACGAAACGGGATCCGGGCGTAGTACCGAAGGTAAAACTGGTGGAGTGCCGGGAAGGTAGAAATCGGGCGAAGTTCCGTAAAAGGTGGAAATCCGGGAGTGCCGTGAAGGGAAAATCCGAGTGAGTCACTCTAGTGCGTAGGATCCGGAGAGTAACGTAAAATGTAATCCGGCGTACTGGGAAGATAACATCCGTGAGTACCGGAAAAGGATCTCGGGCGAAAATCAAATGAATCCGAAATGAGCACCAAATGTGGGATTCGAGAGTACCGGAAGGTAAATCCGGTGAGTACCGGAAAAGGTAGGATCCGTGAGAATGGTGGGATCCAAGAGGCACGGAATGTAGAAACCGGCGAGTACCGAAAATGGGGAATCGCGAGTACCAAAATGGATCCATAGCATCACTGAAGGAAACTGGCGAAGGTAAAGGTGGAAATCGCGAGTGCCGAAATAGAAACGAAGCAGCACAAAGAAGGGTCCGAAGTAGTACCGAAAGGCTATGGGATCCAGCTTGGTATCGAGAAGGTAACATCCCAGAGCATCTAAAAGGTAGAATCATAGAAGGCGTTCAGGATGAGTACCGGAGAAGATCTGAGGAAGGGTAGAATCAAAGCAGCACCAAAACCACCAAATTAAAAAGGATAGGGGATGCCGTTAAGGCTCAGACGACTAAAACTAAACGGGATGACCTAAAACGAAACCAGACAAGCATAATAGGGAGATTCTAGGCGTAACCGGCGTGAGATATCACCGACCTTGACAAAAAGGGCATGCCCTGCCAGATGCTCTGCAGCTAATAAAAATGACAAGAGAAAACACAAACACCACTAACAAGACGAGCATGAGGTACGCCTTTATAAGACAACAATCCTTCACAAATGTGACCACATGTGAAAGAAAAGGGGTTATGCCCCAGTCTAGGGTATCAATGCCATGTCAAAATCCCATAACTGCACATGCGGTCAAAGTCAGAGAGCTGAAAACATCACAATCATTCATTCGTGAAAAATCATCCATTTTATTTCACAACATCCAATATCCACAAAAAACGATATAGATATGCCCCGGGCAGTACATCCGAAGGCGCAAGTGCCTCGATAAAAACTCAAATAAATTTCTCAAGACCCAATTGTCCGAACGTTTAACACAACATATGGGGTGTGTGTAAAGCCAGCAGCACCCTATTGAGTTGACGACATGAGTAAATCTTACCCTAAGCCCCGTGTTGTCTCATATACAAGAAGAAACTTAGCATGTAGAGCATACTCAAACCTTTGATGCCAAAACATCCTAGGCGAATGGGTCAGCAGGCGGCGTAAGAGCCGGCTTCAACACGTAAAAGATGGATATGCCCAAGCAGAATGTGTGTCAAAGCATCAAGCTAAGATGTTATCAATGGCCCCAATTCCTCTCAGATTGACCGTATCTAATCATGGATTTGAGGTAAACAAATCAATGAGAAGCAATATGTGACCTGAGCACTCCCCTTAAGAATGCAGACCTGGTCGACATCCCAGACTTAACTGCAGACATAACCTCGTCAGAGTAAAATGTTTGGAAGAACACTTAGATCTCATGGTCTCGTGGTGGTCTTACGACTGGACCGTAACAGCTGTGGTGAAAGGTGAATGACATGATGGAAACAAAGGCCCAAATACCTAATAACACCAACCCTTGTACGCCGCGAATGTCAACATCGTAAAACGTGTGAGCAAGGTGACTCAACCAACATCCGAATGAACAATGTCAAACGACAAGTGAATGCACCCGACACGGCCACTTGCTAGAAGCGAGACGACGATCAATAAGAGTGCAGAAGAAGACCGAAAAGGATAAGAAAATGATGAATGGATAGTGCCAAAAGGAAGAAACAAGCTTCGATAATGTGGCAATGTGTGACAACGATCAACAACTCATCCCAGAACGCCAAGTCAGCAAGTCACTATAAGACGGAGTGGCGATGCGTGTAATGATCCAGTGACCTAGCTGGCAACCCAAACTCATACCCAATGTTACCCAAATCCATGGAGAAAGATCGCACAAGCCACCGAACCCCGAGGAATAATAAATCTCTCAAACCCAAATGAGTAACGAATATCAAACAACACACTATTTTTTTTTTGCGCCGAACCACCAGCAGGTCGACGCCATCCTAACACACAATCCAACTCCGAACCTCAAACTTCCAAGCCAAATGGTCCTCTCAACCTCCAAGAATCTCATATCAAAACCCATAGGCGAATCTAAAGGTGTGACAAACCCTGATCGGTAGCTCGGGATGAGAGCACGCCATCATATGAAACGACAGATGATGTAAACTAGACTCAAAGATAGATGGTATGAAATGCAAATGGAGAAGAAAGAAACAAGCAATGATGCGAAAGAACAAACGAACAATGTCACAATGCCTATAATGCTCACATATCCAAATAATAAATGAAAGCGCACGTAAAATGCCCCAACCCAGTCGAAAACGGCGTAAGGCTATCAATGAAGAATAGGCCATAATAAACCTGAGGCCCAAAGGGCTAGCAATAGGATACATATCAATGTATGGTGTGTAATAGGGAATATGGCTACTCAAAGTAATGGCTAATTCATCCTTTGACCATGATCTCACGCGATAAAACTTTTACCGATCCATCAGACCGCTCGAACTGATTTCCATTCAAGTCTATCAACCAGTCGCCTCTGGAGTCGTATCTCTGACAACATAAGGCCCGCGCCTCCACCGGGGTCTAACTTGCCTTCCCAGGGCCTGATCAATCCCCCGAGGACCTTCAAGACTAGGGCTCCTTTTAAACTTCCCGGGCTTCACCCCTTTCCCCAAATGCACGGGTCATTATCTCCCTCTGATAAGCCTGGAACATGACCAAGGTCTTAATCTCCTCTCATCCAAAGGCTAAGCTTATTATAATACGCCGTGGGACTGAGCCCACTGGGCCTTTAGATATCCGATGCTCTAATGCTACCTCAAGGATCCTATTCACTTCAACAAAAAGACCGCCCATGCCATATACTAAAGAGTAAGGTGTAGCCCAACAGGTACGAAGCGTACGATAAGCCCACAATGCGAAAGGGAGCTTCTTCGACCAATCCCTAGAAGTCTCAACCATCTTTCTTGAAACCCTTTTTATATTCTATTTAAGGCCTCAACGCCTTCCATTAGTCCGTGGGCCTATATGCGCATGATCGATGATGTCAATACCATACTCGACCGGTATCCACTTCGCCTCTCAACGTCCGAGATCAACTCATGAGGGACCCCATATCAACATATAATGAGCGATCTGATGAATTTTGGCCACTCTAGCCGCCAATCCAAAGATAAGAAGTAGAAGCCCGCCCACTTAGTGAAATAATCAATAGCCACCAGGATGTACTCATGCCCACTGGAAGACTTGGGTGAGATCTTCCCAATAATATCAATACCCTATATTGAAAATAGCCAAGGGGATGTGAGTGCATGCAGCTCAGAAGGAGTGTAACCTAATCCATGTGGTATGTTGTGATCAATTGTGAAAGCAAACCACGCGCCCTTGTCGGGCGGCGACCCATCCAAGCCAGCATACAAAGATATGCTCACTATGTTAAGAACCAAAGTACTATCAGATCGTCGAATGACATGGGTACCATGTCCCCGAGGTCATCCTCTAGCTAACAACCCCAACTTCGTCGAATGTAAACCCTGCCACAAATGTAGGTCATCCTCATCGGTCGACCAGAAAGACCGTCACGTAGGAAGTAATACAACATCTCCTGGTCACTGACGCGGATAATGCGCCCTCATGTATGAACTTCACCTTATGATGAAGAAGATGGCATAGCACGCCTCATGAACTACAAGGGTGACCAAGAAGTAGGTTAAAGAATGATTGATCCTAAAACCTAAAGAGTATGGAGAGCCACTCCACCAATCATGACATAAAAATGAAAGGCACTAAACCGGCCCTCTCCGAGTCCCATCATAAGCTTTGACGACCGTGTGGATGGCCCAAAATCGATGGTGAAATCCTAAAGCAACAGAACTTTGAAATGACAAACGCTTAGGGCGTGAGCCGCTAGGTCTGTGAAGATTGATGGCACCCTTCGACCTAAACAAGTAACATCAATGAATAAGGGACGAACATGGCTTAATCCTCAGTGGTAAATCATTGTTTAAAATATTATGGCTGTAGCCTTATCCGCTAAGAAAGTGGATCGGCCCCAGCAGTGGTATGCCGCACCCAATCGACTAAGAGCCCCGATCAACGCATCTCTATAAATGGATGAAACAGCAATAAGCTCCAAATGGAAACGCAACAGTGTGCGCAATGCAGTACCATCATTCTCCGACCCACGTCCTAAAGATCAATGCCAAGAATTAGGTGGTCGAAGCACTTCTCCCACTGCACACCCCACATCTTCACCTGGCCAACGACCACATATAATATACGCCATGGGAGGCATGTTGCAAGTATACCCACGGAGCAGTTGTCATTCGTCTGGGGAAAAAAATCATCTGGAATCAATCTAAATGGCTGGGGCCTGGCGACCACAGGCGTATACACTAAAATCTGAGTTTGCATCTGGCTGATTGGTGAGCCTCCATCCCATCCCATCATGAATATCTCATCTCCCGAATACTCCAATCAAATGCTTACCCGGGTGGAGGGGGTACAACTGTCGCGAGTGGGTGGCGAGTGCGTAGTCACGATAGGACGTCTAAATCAACCAAACCTTGATCAATCAAGTCCTGAATAGCGTGCTTCAGTGCAGCACAATTGTCTGTATCATGACCAGCTCTTTGATGATAAGCACAGTGAAGATCACGCCACGAATCGGGTGGGGTGCAAGGCTGTCTTGGTGGTGCGGTGGTGTGGAATAATCAAACCCCCTTGACCCGATCTTTGAAATGCTCGGCTCGGTGGCATCCCGAGTTGTATGTTGCTAACCCGACCTCTGCTTGACGGTGCTCTATCTGCTTGATGGTACTATACAAGTGGCCTCTGGGGCGCAGTAGCAGCATATGCGCTGTGGTGGCGAATGTAGAAAAGTAGGCCCGCAGAGCTTTGAAGATGGCTAGTCTGTGCAGTCAGCCACATCATCACAGTAGGAGTGTCTGCAGCGCCTTGAAGCGGTGGCGTGGGGGACTTGTGTCTGTCATGCCAATGGCACCAACATCGTGGTGCGGGTCCTAACCACGGCTAACATAGGTATGAAGGGGAAGAGTGCCACCCCATAATCCTGCAGATATATGCCTCTCGATATATAAAGGGCTGAACTTGATCGAGAGATGCATGCGTGGGAAGCCCGCGGGATGCTGGCAAAGCGGGTGAAGGCTAGCATAATCATCTTTGATCGATCGCGCTCTGGTCTCTATAATCTGTTCTATCTTCTCCCTCCATCGGGAGATAAATGAAGTGATTGACTCATCCGGCCTCTGCCTGAGGGCCTCTAACTCTCTCCGGGATACATCCACTACAGTATTAAAGAATCACGTACGATGAAACTCTTGCCCCCGTCTGACCCATTGTCCTCGCCTCGAAGGGTCAATGATGATGCAAACCCGTGGCACCTCGGCGACGGAGGAAAACATGATCATACGTGCCTCATCGATCTATGCCGCGCATAGCGGTATTTGTATAGCTGCCAGTGAATGCGGGGGCACCTTATCCCGATCATGCCTCGATGTCAGGCATGCGGAACCCAGTAGCAAGGCTACCCTTTGGAAGGTCATCATATCCGTCCCAACCTATAACTCCGTCAGAAACATGTAGAGACCTGATCCTTTACTCAATCCTATCGATACGGGCATGAGTGTCATCAATAATGTCTGATGCGGGGGTCGCTGTGAATGGCATGGTCTCGGTCGACCATGTAGAGACAAAAGCTCCAGCTGCGAGGTAGTTGAACCGGTGGTGGTGGTGGAGGTGGAACTGTATGATCCTCTTTGTACGGTGGGTCCGGATAATGAGTGGGGGTGATGGAGGGTGGGCTGTGTAGTCTGTTTGTGCGGTGGGTCCCGGATGATGGTGGTGGTGGTGGAGGTGGGGTAGAGTCATGCGGGGTGCTCCCCGAAATTGGCAATGGTTGGGCCTGATGCCCATCAATCCTCTGTCCCAGTCCCAATATAGCATCCCGGAGAGATGCCATGGTATCAGTGTCAGCTAAATGAGTCGACTGATGGCGTGCGAGAGTCCATATCTCTATGATTTGATGTATGTTCTAACTGACTGTGTGGATCTGAATCTCTAACAAGTCTACCTCCGATCTGAATCTAAGCTCTGGAACCCAAGTCGCTCTTAATCAATAATCCTCTAAAAGGAAAGGGGTAATTCAGTCCCTGTGACTATCAATCCAGAAATCAATCTAGTAATGCAATCTCACAATGAAATCCTCTAAGGGAATGAGTTGACATGTGATGTTAACATCTAATCGATAAATGGCTCCACGTACGGGAATGAAGATTCGACATGAAATGGCATAGGGGTAAGATGGCTGAAGCTAACAAAGAGAAGAAATTAAGTCCTAAAGGCTATATGACCGTACCCACAAGGATACACAACTTTGAGATCCTAATCAACAATCAAGTGACACAGCCACGCATGTATCCATAAAATCTAGCTCGAGCTATCTGAGGTCTTCATTGCTTTCGAACATCGTCATCTCCATAAATTGCTCCATACATCAATATAGCCCTTATGCTAGACCACTATTCCAAACCCTAGCTTGGTCGAAGGTAAACAGTTGGGAATAACTCTAAACAACATAAGCAATCCGAGAATGGCCAGAGCCAAGACTGCATTGATTAGATAAGGGGATACGCACATGCCCTGAACCTGGCGCGACGGTCATGCGGGGAAGGAGCAGTCATGCAACAAACAATCATGCACAAAGAGCAAGCCTATCACAAAATCAACACACATTTTGATCCTCTGAGCCTAATTCCAAATGTTATAGCTAGATACCAATTAATAATGAAAGCGCAATATAGTCGGCAGTGAACTGAAGCATCAACGAAATGCAAATGCAAGCCAAATACCAATCAAGTGTATGATCATCAATTATCTATGTAACCCAAGAGCCTCCTGATCAGAGAGCCATGTGCTTCAATATACACAACTCAAGTTTAAGCTTGATCCTCTTATGAAACCAGAGATTCTGGATTCGGTCCCCGGTCGTCGCGATTTGGACCTACCCGATCCACGGGCGGTGCGACCTAGCTTTTAAATGGAAAGAAAATGTGGGTTGATTTTTGAATTTAGAAAATCCGTCCCGGGAGGGCTTGATTTTTCCTTGGAGTCGCCACTTACTTTTTGTTGTTATTTTATAAAGGGGAAAACCATGTAAGAACAAAAAACCCCAATGACTCCAGTATGGAAAAAGTGGTCTGCGAAAACTAGATTTAAGATTAAGAATTCGGATTACTCTATCGGGGAAGGTACACTCATATGAGGTAGCACCCCTCTGGGCCGAACTCAGTCTCTACTCTAGATTGGTATGTAATAGCATATGGGTAACGAGATCGAGGATCGTCTCTAGGCTAAACATCTGACTTAAGATCGGACCTGACCTAATTGGTATGCAGCATCGCCCCAAAAGCAGTGACGAAAGGGCAAATCGCGTGTGCTGTGGTCCACGGCCTGCAGCTACATCAAGGTATTGACAAACATAGCAAAGCATGCATGACACTAAACACAAGCATCCATGTGAAATTCATTACCTAACATTCAAAGCACATACTGTGGTCCCCAGCTAAATGGCGCATAAGAGGTCAGTCAAAAGGCTCAAATGCATCACAAATGTCAAAATCCAAAAACCATGTGCGCATATGAATACAAATGCCAACGCCTAAGCATATACCCGAGGTCCACAGCCATGCACGACGGAATAGGTAGAGTGAATAATACATCGTACATCATGCATTTAAAACCAAATATTGGATCCCGTACGAAAAGCAAGGCTGAAAGGGGTAGATGGTTTGCTTGCTTTAGCACACATTCCTTTACAAAATCCCACAAATCAAACCATACTTACAAATCCCACATTGCCCGCTCTACCCCACTTTGTTCAAACCCGAGAAACTGAACTCGGACCTAAAGCTAGCCTACATGTTCCTTGGGGCGACTAAAGAGTACGTCATAATAGATTAAGGTAGAAACAATATGCTAAAATAGAGTGCCCATGAGGTATCTTGCACAACCGGTTGAATCGGTTCTCAACAAGTCAAAGCGATTGAAAAATTCTGAAACTTTGTTAGAAAATTCTCCACGAGTCAGAGTCAAGCAAAACAAACGGAGTGCAATTCGATACGAATGACCAAGAACCAATATAAACAAAGCAAAGTACCCAAACTGCCATTTCTGAAAATCTAACCCAATGAACCGGTTCGTTCGGTTTCCCAACCTGTCTAGACTGTTGAGAAAAGATATCAAACTTGTCATAACTTTTCTCACAGATTCAGGAATCTAACAAGACAAACGGAATGCAATTCCGACTACAAATGACCAAGAACCAATATAAACAAAGCAAAGTACCCAAGCGCGTTTCGGAAAACCCTAGCAATGAACGGCTAATTCGGTTTCCCCAACCAGTCTAGACTATTGAGAAAAGATCTCAAACGTAGAACTTTTCTTACAGGAGTCAGGAATCCTAACAAGACAAGCGAGTGCAATTCCGACTTGAATGACTAAGAACCAACACAAACAAAGCCCGGACTACCCAAGCGCTTTTCTAAAAACTGAACTTCATGAACCAAATGATCCGGTTTCTAACCAGTTGAGCGGTTAGAATAATTCTCAAAATGGTCAGAACCTTCCTCGAGGAGTCAGGATCTAACAAAACAAACGGTGATTTCTTCTCAGCTCGGATGAGGCTTAACCAAAACAATCCGTTGTTTTCATGGGGTATCAGAAAGCGTGAACGGCTCTCGTATGAGCATGAAAACCGGTTCAAATGGTTGAGGAAAACCATAAAATTTGGTCAGAATATCCCTTAAAGAATAGGGAAACTAATAAAATAAACAGTGTATGATTCTCAGCTCGGATGAGTGAGAACCAACTGAAACAATCCGTTGTTTTCTAAAGCAAGGCCCACTTGTGGCTTGTTGAACCCGGCTCTCACGATATGGCGTGGCAGGTTTCAAATAGTTGAAACTGGAAATTTAGTCAGAAATGTCCCTTAAGAAGAATAGAGAGTGGAGCCGAAATTATTTCTTACCTCTTCCTAAACGCGAGAAAAGAAACCAAGCTAAGCATCCGAGAAAAATCATCAAATGTGCGTCAGAGCAGGAAAGTGCCCCTCCAAAGGTCCCTTCCACTTTGATCTTTCTCTCCTTTATCTGCGATTCCGCCTCAGCCTGCGAGCCCTATCGGGTGTTTTCCACCTTGACTTTGGAAAGAGGCAATCGGTCTCGGGAATTAAGCTTCCTATTAACTCCCTCCTCATTTTCCATGCAAAGTGAATATCTTAAGTTTCAGCTGCTTCACCTAAAGTATCCACATGGATTCATGGTGCAGGCTGCATGTAACTTAATCTGAGGCCCAAAATGGACCCACAATACTGCCCATGGTCGAGCTGGAGCTTATGGGCTGAACCATATAAGGATTTGGGCTCGAAATCACAAACGGCTCCACACAAGGCCCGACTAACCGGTTGAACCAGATGCCAACCAGTCTAGCCAGTTGAGGAAAATTATGAAATTTTGATAGAATGTTCCCTGAAGAATTAGGAGACCAAAAAAAAAAACGGTGCACCATTCAAAGTCTGGATGAGAGAGATATGATCAAAACGAGGAGTACTCACCAAAATCACCCAAAAAAATAGTGTCGTATCGTCTTTGCCTTGATAGACAGTCAAACCCCGATTAGTGAAGCGGTTGACAAATTATGAATTTTTAACATAAACCTCCTTGGCAAATAAGGAATCCAACAAAATAAACAGTGAACAATTCTGAGTTCGGACAAGGGAGATATGATCGAAACAAGCTCAAGTGCTCCGAATTTGACATACTCTAATAAACTTTGATTGAGCTAAAACCTCGAGGGCCCACCACTTCTATGTACGTGCGATAGCTAAAAAATAAGTCATGATGACACTCTAAAATGAACTACATACACACTCAGCGGACGCATACAAGCCGCGCGAGGCTGAGAGGCAGACTAAGCCCTAAAAGGGCCTAATTGTGTTATATGAAGGCGATGGGTGAGTGTGACGCCCACCATAGGATAAATCTGCAGTGTTGAGGGGCGAAAATTGAGGGTCTACACCGGCGGGGTTACTCCAGTCGTTGGAGGTAGCGGAGTGGAAGTGGGAGCACGTCACGATGGATTTTGTGACTCACTTGCCACGGACATTGCGAGGGCATGACTTAGTGTGGGTGATCGTGGACCGTCTCACAAAGTCGACACACTTTTTAGGCGTGCGGATGACCTTCACTCTGGAGGAATTCTGTAGGTTATACATACGAGAGATTGTCCAATTACATGGAGTGTTAATATCTATAGGATCGGGCCCAGGATCGGGTTTACAGCTTCGTTTTGAAGAGCTTCCAGCGACCATGGGGACACAGTTGATGAGTGAGCACCGCTTTTCATCTCTGACGGATGGTCGATCAAGAGGACCCGTCAAACGCGTTAGAGGACATGATCAGAGCATATGTCACGGATCTTAAGGATAGCTAGGAAGAGCATTTACCCCTTGTGGGTCGCACACAACACTTGATTGTATCGGCGAGTATAAAGATGACACCTTATGAGGCACTCCATGGGAGGCCATGTTGATCTCCGGTCTGTTGGACGGAAATGGGAGAGAGACCCTCTACGGGTCCGGATTTAGTAAAGGACACCTCAGAAAAGGTGGACTTGATACGGAAGCGTCTCCTCACGGCTTAGAGCCGACAGACAGCGACGACCTCTAGAGTTTGAGGTGGGTGATCACGTCTTCTTAAAGGTAATACCTAAGAGATGAGTGCTGAGGTTCGGCAAGCGAGGAAAGTTATCGACGTGGTATATTGGGCCCTTCGAGGTACTCGAGATGGGTGGGTGCGATCGGCGTCGCAGTTAGGCGTTACCGCGAGTTATCGAGGTTCATGCGGTATTCCATGTCTATGCTCCGGGTACAATCCATATCGACTCGTATAGTGGGTAGGCGAGCTTGTTGTTGATCACGGATGGAAGTTTCGGAGAGACGGTCGATATCATGGATAGCGGATCGAGGTTTCTGACGCAAGACCATGAGGCTCGTGAAGGTGTTGTGGCAGCATCGAGGAATGGAGAAGGCAACATGGGAATCACGGAGGGACCGCGATCGCGTGCAACTTATCCTTCTTATTTGAGGATCACGGTCGAACATTTTAGTCATTTGATAATAAAATGGCAGTTGCATATGCATGTGATTGTATGTATATGCGTGTGTAAAATTTCGGGGACGAAATTATTTTAAGGGGGGGAGAATGTAAAACCCGGGAAAAATCGAATTTTTCTAAGGAAAGGCAAAACAGTAATTTACCGCTATAGTACAAGTTGAAAACCTATAAATCTTCTAGATCTCAAATGTCAAAACGAACCTCACCACTTGATTCGTCACGCGAAATCTAGTTACCCAGGCGAATTTCGTTGAATTCCGAGATAGTCGGAATTTCGTGTTTTTCAAGGCAATTAGTGTCGGGTGACACATGGCAAGCCATGTGTCAGCATGCATGCAAGTTGGAAGGTCTATAAAAGGGGGAGGAGACCAATTCGTAGAGAAAGGAGGATCAAAAAGGAAAGGAGAAGGAAAAAGAAAAGGGAGTGAAAGGAAAGAAAGAAAAAGAAAGAGAATGAGAAGAAAATGAGAGGGAAAAAGGGAGAAAAGGAAGTCGGCGTTCCGACAGTTGGAACTCGTTGGACCAAGAAGTAAAGTCTGTATATTCGACGAGGGCTACGCTCCAAGAGGTAGGGATTCTTCCTACTTTGGTTTATTTCTATCCTAAGGAGCTGTTTGTAAAATATGGGAATGCTGCCTGTTTTGATCCTATGCACTAGTTGGATTTTAGCACCAGTTTTAAGTTAAGAAACAGAGAGAATTTGAACTCAGGTCCTTCATAGAAATTGTAGCTGCATCTATGAAATTAATGTTAGGATTTTGAATCACCCGAATTGGACCCCTACAACTCAAGTTATGGTCCATTTCGAGATCACGCAGCTTTGCCGTCTCTCGCCTTATGTCTGATTTCCTGACCGTTTCTACGCCGCTTGCGGGCGTGTCAGGGTCTGTGATGGTCAGAGGTGTGGACTCGCTTGTGGGCATCTCTTATGCCACAATTGGTCTTGAGAACCAAGTTGTCTTTGCTTACTTGGTGACAATTGTTGATTGAATATATGAATTCGAATATGTTGACATTGAGATTAATTGTTTGGAAGTTATATATTTTTGATATAATCGTCCATGATACATGATTTATTGTCCATATGGAATTCATTACATATGAGACATGGAATTGATATGCGGTGGCATAATGCATTGCATATGCACTAAGGCATCGCATTCATGAGTGTAAGTGCATGGTTCCATCACACACCATCCTTGGTGGTTGATGAGTGGGCTCGATATGTTGAACAAATTTCAGCGGAGTTCCGCTGTTCGCAGAGTATGAAACGGTGCCATCACACACCATCCTTAGTGGTTGATGAGTGGGCTCGATACATTAAACGAAGTTCAGCGGAGTTCCATTGTTCCTAGAGCATGAAAAGTTGTGTCGGGTAGTAGCAAGCAGAGATAGATACCCCATCGGGTGAAAGCCCCTGTATTTTTGGTTATACATATGTGTCCAACGGTGAAAGCTCATGAAAGTGTAGGAAGGCGTGCCAAGCCTACGGTGAGACCCCGAAAATTCACCTACCTAAAAAGACACATGTTTTGTTAATAAAATGATCCTTGGAAGTGAAGCATCCCATAAGTTTTGATTTCTAAAAACTTGATTTTGTTTCAAAGTGATCATTGGAAGAATTCATCGACGATAAAAAATTATCACACATTGGCTACGCATTGTGTGATGGGAGTCTGTGATGACTCGGATTTTTCATTGAGTGAGTCTTATCTCATTTTGATGGCATGACATGTAGTATTCCATTAGAATGACATCATTCTATTAGAATGTTGATATATATATATATGAATGTGTCTAAGTGAACATTGCATGTGCATTTAGAAGGGTAATAGCCTCTGTAGAAGTCTCTCTACTGGGTGTGGCTCACCGAAAACATTTCAGGTACAGGATATACACCGGTGGACGGCTCTCATTCGGAGCCAAGAGGCTGAAGAAAGCCGACCTGTGGTTGGTATAATTCTTTTTGTAAAACTTTGGAAAGAATTAGTTTTGGCATATGCCTATGTATGTAATAGAGTTGTAATTAAACTCACAGTAAAATGTTTTGAAAATAACATAAAACGTTTATTGAATGTGGCTAAACGGATCACGGTAAATGGGATTGGACAGGTGGTACCGAGACAGACGATATCCACAGGAAATTTTGACCCTCACTTCACAGCTTGGTGTCAGGGCATAGGTGTGTAATTACTTAGAACTTGATGAATGGATCCCAGTTAATGGGACTAGATAGTGTGGGTATCAATATATACGATATCCACGGATATTTCAACGAGTTGACGGTTGGCCAATGGACCCTCGGATTTTAGGGTGTCAAAAAAACAAAATCACAACACCAACAAACATAAAATAGAAGAAGGAAATCCCAAACCTTAACCAAACTTCAAACCCTAACTTTCTTCTTCTTCTCTTTCTCCTTCTTCTTTCTTCTCACTTGAACAAGTAGATTTCCAAAGAAATTGAAGAGAAAGCAACAAAAAATGGTTCTTCTCCCTCAAGAACTAGTAAGCCCTAACTCTCTTCTCCAAACACCCAAAATGAGAACTCCTCTTCTCATAAGACCAATTTTGGTCTTATCCCCTTTTTGTTACAAGGCCATGTTTGGCAAAAAATCATTGTTGAACTTTTCTTATTTTTGCATTTTAGTCCCTCTTCATTTTATCATTTGCAATCATTTATCAAAAATTTTAAGATGATTAGCAACATCATTTAACTTAATGTCTGTCTTAATGTGACATCCTAAAAACTCCTGGGGTCCCTAACTACCTCCGGCTAACTCGAAGGAAACTCCGTGGTGTCTCATATCATGAGACCCACATGAGTAAAAACACCCAATAGGGCCCATCATCCATACTGGCTCCATACCTACAAGACCATACATTTCATACATCTAAGAGTTACATCACCCTATCACAAAAACATATATTAAAACTAGGCTGCTCGGTCTATACACAAACAAGAATCACAGCCACAAACCGCCCGCTTCCATAATCCCGGCCTCTAAGGAGCCGTATGCCCGTACCGCTAGTGTACCCCGAAAGGGGGTCCCACGACGGGGTGAGCTAACGCCTAGTAGAGATAAATCCTACAAGGGCTACTCCCCACCTAGGTGCACATGCAAATGATCATTTCATAGTCAAACCAACAACCAATCCATGCATACATGTTGTATTATCATGGAAAAAAACTACATGCATGTATGAGACGACACTCTACATGCCCCATGTACCGGGTCAACCTCCGACCCACCACCCAATGCAAGTGCCAATGGGAAATCAATACCGAGTCATCCCGACCTAACTTCACAACTCAGAATATTTCCATGCGATTTTTATTTAATCGCTTCGCCTTTTGGGCAACAGAACTGGGGTCTCACCGCTGGCCCCTTACACCTCCGACATTTTTCAAAGCTTTCACCTGCATACGCTTGTCTAACCGTGCTTTCGTGCTTTTCACCTCGAGGGGGTATCTATCCCTACTTGCTACTTACTCGGCCACATTTCATTTTCCATTTTCGTTTAACACTGTGGAACTCAGTTGGACTTCGTCCCATACCCAAGCCCACACGATTCAACACCAAACGCAGTGCCAAATTAGTACCATGTACACACTCTCATGTAATGTGGTGTTACCGCACACCAATGCAATGCAATTTGTGCCACTATACTCAAACCCATGACCAATGTATGAAGACCTCTACATGGACATTCTATACCCTACACTATGTGTGTGCTATGAACACTCATGTCTAATGCACACAACATTTCATATATTTAACATACATGCAGTCATATTAATATTCCACATATTCAAATCAGTACATCACATAAGCATGCACTACATCTTTTCTATCATTCAGTTCATTCATGTCAACACATCATTCAAGCATGTATTAAAAATAATTTCAACTATTACTTAGGCAAGTAATGCCATAATCTATATTCCCAGGCCGAGACATAATATGTCAGTCATACAACCCAATGCATATAATTATTTCCATCTTTATCACACATATATCACATAATTTCACATTTTCAGTGTGTCATTGAATTTATGGCAATAACACACATTAGTCATTCCCGACTATAACCGCCAAGGCTTGGCTCGAAATAACTGACTTAGTCCAGAAAGTCCAGTTTTTTTGTAAATACCACACAAAACATCCAACACGCAATTCCCGCTTCGTGCCATATGCGCCCCAAGCATTTTCTAAGCATAAACCGTTCCGAAACAGGTTCCAAACCAAACTGACCATTCTCAACTCGTCCGTGACTCCAGCCCAATGTTCAGCTTTACATTTTGATGAGTACTTTATTTTATTAAATTTAGACTCAATCTTAGCTTTCCAGAGAAACTAAGAAAGCGCGACCGGAGTTCGACGAGTTATGGCCGCTCAAAGTTGATGCGGGCCGATTCACAAGGGTGCATGGAAATTTTGTGCACACTCCCGTTTGCCATTCTCGGGTCTCTCGCCAGGATTTTGCCATCCTGCAATTACGTGTCTCGCCCTGACACCCCGAAACCTCAAACTCCGGTCTTTTGACCATCACACAATCACAAACAAACCAATAATATACAAATTCACCTTGAAAACCTGACGAAACCCATAGGCCATTACACAAATCCCTAGGCGTAAAACAACTGCAGTAGAGGAAACCTACCAGAAAGGGCCTGTGTTCCTTTCTCGTCCGGAAGTCAAGCCACCGCAACACTCCTTCCTCTTTCCTCTCTTTCTTTTTCCCTCTCTTCTTCCTCCTCTCTTCTTCTCTTTCTTATTTCCTTTCTCCTTTCCTTTCCTCCCTTCCTCCTTTCCTTTCCTCCCTTTCTTTCTCCTTTCCTCCTCTCCTTCCCTCCCTTCCTCTGTCTCGTCGCTTCCTGGGCGTACCGATCTCGAGCTCTCCTCGTCCACCAACAGCCCATGTGAAGCCCTTATATAGGCTTCAAAAGAGCCCACATAAGCGATATACGCGCATGTGGCTCACACACATGGCTTGCCATGTGTCAAGCACATGAATGCCTTTGAAGATGAGATCGCGGACATGGTCACATGTGTCACTCATATATCGCTTATGAGTCACACATGGCGAAATAGCGTCATCCATGGCGAGCCATGTGTCATCCACATGGCTCGCCATGTGTCGCTCGACACGCTGCTTTCTCAATACGGAAATTACTATCTCGGAATTCAACGAAATTCGACTGGGTAGTTAAATTTCACGAGACGATTCCAACGGTGCAATCCATTTTGTCATCCGAGATCTAAAAAATCCTAACTTTTCTTCAGACTATTTTGGTAAATTAATGTTTTGCCCCCTTTTTATCTCAAAATTTAAAATTTAAAATTTCACGAGAAGCCTTACACCCTCCCCTTAAAAGAATTTTTGTCTCAAATCTACACACACACACACACAATCAAACACATGCATATGTGATAGTCATTTAAAACATTAATGACTAGAAAACACCTTCCCCGTCGAACAAGAAGGGATAGTTGGCGCCAGCACAGTGTCCTCGCACTCCCATGTCGCTCTCGACTCCCTGCTGCCACAACACCTTACAAGCCCACGGTCTTGCCACGCAAACCCGCTTCCTGGCCATCCTGATACACACCGGTCCCTCCTAAGGTCCCATCCGCATCAACAAGCTCTCCTAATCCACTATATGAGTTGGATCTGAGTGTACTGAGCATAGATACGTGGAAACACCTCATGAACGCCGACAAACTTGGCGGCAACGCTAATCGATACGCAACCGCGCCCCACCCTCTCGGAAACAGCTCGAAGGGTCCAATGCCCTGGCACAGCCTCGCTTCCGAATCGATCACCCTCTCTTAGCATCACCAAGAAGACATGATCACCCGCCTGAACTCTAGAGGTCACTCACGTATTACCGGGGCCAACTCTTCCGCCGGCCTGCGCAAGGACGCTTCTCGATCATACCCACCTTGTCCGAGGAGTCTCTAATCAAACCGACCAAGACGGAGCTCTCTCCCACCTCCGTCCAACATATCTGGGTGATCGATACGGCCTCCCGCGAGCCTCATAGGCGCCATCCGAATACTGCGCCCGATGAATCAAGTATTGCAGGCGAACTCTATTAAGGGTAAGTGCTCCTCCCAGCTACCCTTGAGGATCTAGGACGATGCCCGCAAAGATGTCCTCTGTAACCGAATAGTCCGCCTGGACACCATCCGTCTCTGAGGATGAAAAGCAGATCATCAAAGTCAGGTCCTCATGGCCTTCTAGAAACTCTCTTTCCGTAATCGGAAGCTCAGAAACCGAGATCCTAATCCACATTATGGACACTGGAACCCATGCAACCGTACTATCTCCCATATATACAACCTGCAGAATTCCTCCAGTGTGAAGGCCATCCGCACGGCTGCAAAAGGTGCCACTCGTGAGTCACAGCACTATAACCCATATCGCATCATGCTTCCGCGATGTCCGTGGGCGCGAGTCACGGTCCATCGTGATGTGCCCTACTTCCACTCTGCTATCTCCAATGGCTGGAGTAGCCTTACTGGCCTCTGGTGCTCAGCCTTAACCTGCTGGAACGTGAGACACAGTCGGACAAAATCCCCGACATGCCTCTTCATCCCTCTCCAGTAATACTGGCGACGAAGGTCATGATACATCTTCCTGCCACCGACGACAAAGAAATTGAGAGCAATGAACTCCCCGAGGATCTCCTCCCCAACCACGATTGGGGGACTGCCAACCCGGTCCTATACCGAAGACTACTTGTGTGTGGGATGGCCCACCTTCGTCCGTTGTACCCGACCGTACTCGCACTCGATGGATACTAGTTCCGCTGGTCCCGCACTCCAGACTCTATCATCACGTAAGAGACTGCAGCCATCATACTTCCTATGTACCCAGCCCGCCATCAGACAGGTCACCTCGTCTCTAATCGCCTCGAGCATCCGCCACTCCCGAAGCTATATCAGCCGCATCACCGTGACTTTCATTGCCGCGCATCGCCACCACATTTGCCTTACCAGATGGTAATGCAAAGTGAAGTCGTAATCTTTCAAAAAATCCATCCACCTACGCTGGCTCATGTTGAGGTCTCGTTGCATGAAGATGTATTTACTCGTGGTCCGAAAACACCCGAACTCCGCTTCACTATATAAGTAGTGGCGCTAAATCTTCGTGCATAAGACTACGCCCAACTCCATGTCATGCGGATAATTATGCTCGTGATTCTTCAACCGCGAGAACCATAAGCTACAACCTTCCCTGATCAGCATCGTAACACACCCCACCCTTCCTTCAAGCATCACAAAGACACCTGTGGTACCGTCCCTTTCCGACTATTTTCGATAGGAGCCAAGTAAGCCTCCTCCTTGAACGCGTCTCACATGAGTCATCCCATACAAACTCGACCTCCTTCCGGTCATCTACATGCCATGAAGCCGAGAAACTTCTATAAACTCCGTAATACTCCCGGGTCAATCCCAAGAAACT
This sequence comes from Tetrastigma voinierianum, assembly GCA_016808115.1. Taxonomy (NCBI): domain Eukaryota; kingdom Viridiplantae; phylum Streptophyta; class Magnoliopsida; order Vitales; family Vitaceae; genus Tetrastigma; species Tetrastigma voinierianum. The sequence continues at coordinate 179,466 of JAEQBH010001001.1, forward strand.
ACGATCTTGGAAGATCGACTGCCCTAACTCATCACAAATCTCAACCTTCCTGTCCACTGACACGCCTGTTGACACCACGTGTCCCAAGAAACCCACCTCAACAAACCAAAACTCGCACTTACTGAACTTGGCATACAACTGATGATCCCTCAAAAGCTATAGTACGATTCTCAAGTGATCCTCATGCTCCACCTCCGATTGGGAGTAGATTAGGATGTCATCAACAAAGACCACCAAAAATTGATCTAAATAGGGTTGGAACACCCTATTCATGAGGCCCATGAATGCCGCCTCGGTGCATTTGTTATCAATCCAAAGGGCATCACCAAACTCAAAGTGCCTATACCCGCCTGACCTGCCTTAGATGTCTCGTCCACCCTCAACCGATGGTAACTAGCATGGTCTATCTTTGAGTAGACTCGCGCCTCTCACCATCAAATAAGTCATCAATCCTGCACTGATACCGATTCCAATTGTAACCCCGTTCAACTCGTCTCAGAATCGATGCATGGGGCCGAAGGGTCTTGATCCTTCTCTTCGCAAATAGACTCTAGCACCCCATGGTGAAGTGTTTGGTCTAATGAAACCCCGCCCTGAACTCATGTATCCGACCTTGAGCTCCCCGTGAACTCCAAACTTGCGCCTCTATCCTACGCGGATTCATAGAAACGGGCGACGTGTCCCAGATAACCCAACGCGGAAGCTCCATCCCTCAATGGAGGTAACTTCGTAGCTTGTCCCAAAACATCCTCGTGATCAGAACCACCCGAGGTAGACTCACATCCCGTCTCACCTCCTCCTCCGTGGTAAGGCTAGCTAGCTAACCTGGTCAATGTTCGTACATCGTGAACTGCATACGAAGATAGGTGAAACATCGTGCCTATTCCCTCGAAACACGACACAAGTACCGTCTTAATGTGTAGGCGCGAACTCTGGCTACTTGGCCACAATCTATGACACAACCCGATGTGTCACAACTGGGGCCCATCCCGAGGATGACTCCTCGAACTCCGACATGTCCATGACTCGAAGGTCCACCGTGAGTAGAATCCCGGAGATCTCTAACTCACATCCTCGACATATCCGATCAATTCTCGCCTTAGTCCATAGGGGAGAACTCACATGCAGTGGCTCGTCTAAGGTCTTAACCCTCTGGGGCCCAATACTCACACAAGATGCAAGCATCAAAGGAATGCGATGCACCTCGAGTCAAATAAATAACACCCTTGCCCACAGCGAAAAAGAAAGAGGAAACGCACTCGAATCACTCTATTGATCCACGCCTCAACTGCGGGAGTAACTGGCCGCAGACACGCCCGACCCCCGGGTCCCGACCCGTACACTCCGCCCTCGACCCGACCCATACTCCGTCCCCGGCCTGTCCGTGAAACACCCGATGCTCGTGGTCGCACCCTCGAGACCGATAATTGCCTCCGCCCGCATCGGGTAAGGAGGAACATACCGAGTCCGCTTCATGTCCCATCACGATCGAGACCGTGTGTCCCTAACTCAAACCCTCGTGATCCGGTGACAAGCCGGGCTTTATGTGTCCCTGCTTGCGGCAAAGGAAACATGTCATCTTCCCACTGACCGGGTAACCCTGACCGGCCTCGTCCCGCTGGGTCGCAGCCCCACTCGAAACCCTCTCTCGAACAAAAGTCCGCTTCTTTCCCGAGCCCGAAGAAGGCTCGCCCCTCTTCTGATCACTAGCACCCGCATCTCGGATGCTACGCGAGCGGCCACTTCACTCTCCTCGCTCAATGATCAAGGTCAGACAACCATCGAGTCCATATCTTGTAGGTTATGTCCTACAATCTTGCCCCGGATGGACAACTTCAACCCATCCTCGAACTTCCTGACCTTGACATGGCTACATAATCATCCCTGAAACGCTTCAACCCCGCGAATCCGGCTACGTGACTTATATAGCCATCCCTCATCTCGTACCAAGGAACTCTCGCCTTCGCATGTCTAGTAGAAGGCCGGAAAGTGCTTCCCATGAATAGTCCGGTGTGCAATCATCCCATGTCATAGTCTACAAGTCCCCGAAAGTCGTGGACTCCACTCCCACTAGATCCGGGACTCACCGCCGGAATGAAGCCACTGCATCCGAGTATGCACGAGGTGATCTCCATTGCCCGGAGAATCCTCTCAATCTGACGGAACTAATGGTTGGCTACCATCGGGTCCCTCCTCCCGCGTGAACGCTGGGGATGGTGTGCTCTTGAACCTCCGGAGGTTACTAAAGACTCCCCTCGACCTCTAGGCCTCGACAACAGGCACTGCATATCGCAAAGACCCATGGCCTCTATGAAGGCCTACTGATCAAAAACAGGTGGTGGTCGACCATCACCCCGTGGAGGACCTCTACACCCCCGTCCTCTACTTGACAACTACACAAGTTAAACAACAAGTTTAGAATCATTTTCATGTCCAACTGTTAGCACACATGCTGACCAATAGTAGACTTAATATCCCGAACCATCCGTTCGTTTCCTGAACTCCTAAGGTTACGTTTCTCAACCTTAGTGTTCACATTTCCTATATACATCCTACCACGTATATAATTCAAGTAATTTGCACACACAATCACGCACATACAATCAAAGCATAAACCAGAAAACACACAATGCATGCTGTGATCTAATCCTGTCCCGTGGACTCCTAGGTAACCTCCTACCTAGACCTTGATACCAAACTATGATCTGGATATCAATTTCCCGAGCACTAGGTAATTCTAACCCAAGCTCCGACACTAAGCTATACCAAGCTGTGATGCTCTTATACCTTAATGACCATGGCCTAAGCCCAAGTCCCTCAAGCCCTAGGTACCGTACCTACGCTCGATAACAAGCCGTGACACCTCCCAAAACCCGGGGTCCTGCTTGACCACCGTCAACTCCATGGAAACCTCGTGTGTCTCATATCATGAGACCCATACATGAGCAAATGACCCAATAGTGGCCTATCATCCATACTGGCCCATTACTAAGCATAAGACCATACATTTCATGCATCTAAGAGTTATTACATCACTCCTAATACAAAAACATATATATTAAAATCCAGGTCGCTCTAATATATACACAAAAACAAGAATCAAGGCCACAAATCGCTTGTTTCCATAATCCCTACTCTAAGGAGTGCCGTCATTCGTGACTCGTTATGTACCTAAAAGGGGGTTGTCCCATGATCTGGGAAGTGAGCTAATCAAGAGATAAATCCTACAAGGGCTACTCCCCACCTAGGTGCACATGCAAATGATCATTTCATAGTCAAACCAACAACCAATCCGTGCATACATGTTGTATTATCATGGAAAACTCCATGCATGTACGACGACACTTACATGCCCTATGTAATCGGTCAACCTCCGACTCCACCACCTAATGCAAGTGCCAATGGGAAATCAATACCGAGTCAGTTCTGACTCCCATCTCACAACCCGTAGTCTATGTGATTTTTATTTAATCGTTTACGTCTTTTGGGCAAATATAACTTTTCTGGGTCTCACCACAATTCTTTACACCCTCCGACATTTTTCAGGCTTTCACCGGTGGATACGTTGTCTAACCAGGTTTTCAGGCTTTTCACCTGAGGGGGGTATCTATCCCCTACTTGCTATACTCGACACATTTCATTTTCCATTTTCGTTTAACACTGTGGAACTCAATTGGACTTCGTCCCATACCTAAGCCCACACGATTCAACACCAAACGCAAGGCCAAATTAGTACCATGTACACACTCTCATGTAATGTGGTGTTACCGCACACCAATGCAATGCAATTTGTGCCAGTACACTCAAACCCATGACCAATGTGTGAAGACCTCTACATGGACATTCTAGACCGTACACTATGTGTATGCTATGAACACTCATGTCTAATGCACACAACATTTCATATATTTAACATACATGCAAATACATTATTCCACATATTCAAATCAGTACATCACATAAGCATGCACTACATCTTTTCTATCATTCACTAGCTTCATTCATACAACACATCATTCAAGCATGTATTAAAATAATTTCAACCATTACTTAGCAAGTAATGCCAATTCATATTCCCGGGTCGAGACATAGTATGTCGCCATACAACCCAATGCATATAATTATTTCCATCTTTATCACATATATATCACATAATTTCACATTCGCATGTCATTGAATTTGCGTGGCACAACACACATTAGTCATTCCCTGGGCCATAAATCCCGCCATGCTTGGTCTTTAAATAATCCGGACTTAGTCCGTAAAGTCCAGTTCTTCTCATAACAATTACACAAACATCCAACAGCACTCACTGTGCCATATGCGCCCCAAGCATTTCAAGCATAAACCTATTCGAAACAAAAGTTCCAAACCGTAACCGACCATTCTCAACTGTCCGTGACCCAGCCCAATGTTCAAATTTACATTTTAGCTGAGCACTTTATTTTATTAAATTCTAGACTCAACAAGCTTTCCGTAGAATCCAAGAACGAGCGAATCGGAGTTCGGACGAGAAAGTTATGGTTGTTCAAAGTTGACGCGGCCGATTCACAAGGGTGTGCGGAAATTTGGGCACACCGCTTGCCATTTTCGCTTCGTGATTTGCCATCCTGCACTACGCTTGTTCGCCCCTGACAGTCCCGAAACTCCGTAAAACTGGTCTTTGACCATCAAGCATAATCACAAACAAACCACATTAATAACATACAAATTCGCCGAAAAATCTGACGAACCCGTAGGCCATTACATGGCCCCAGGCAAAATAACCAGTAGAGGAAAACCTACCTCAGAAACTCGGGCCCGGTTCTTTGTCGGGCCCGATTCTACTCACCGCGTTAACACTCCTTCCTCTTCCTCTTTCTTTTTCCTCTCTTCCTCCCCTTTCTTCTTCTCTTTTCTTATTTCCTTTCTCCTTTCCTTTCCTCCCTTTCTCCTCTCCTTTCCTCCCTTTCTCTTCTCCTTTCCTCCTCCTTCTCCTTCCCTCCCTTCCTCTTCTCCTTGCTGCTCCCACGGACTGATCTTGAGCTCTCCCTTGCTTCCACCAACAGCCCATGTGAAGCCCTTATATAGGCTTCAAAAGAGCCATGATGTTGATTAATACTAAGATGCCATGTGCTCACACACATGGCTTGCCATAGCGTCACACTACGCAGTTCCTTTGCCACAGATTTGTGACACATAGCTTGCCATGTGTCACTCACATGGCTTGCCATGTGTCACCACATGGTTCGCCATGTGTCATCCACATGGCTCGCCATGTGTCGCCAGACACGCCTTTCCTTGAAATACATGAAATTCCGACTATCTCGGAATTCAACGAAATTCGACTAGGTAGCTAAATTTCACGAGACGATTCCAAATGTGCAATCCGTTTTGTCATCCGAGATCTAGAAAAATCCTAACTTTTCTCCATACTATTTCGATAAATTACCGTTTTGCCCCTTTTTTATCTGAAAAATTTAAATTTAAAATTTTCACGGGTTTTACACTTAATTTGCAATTTACCATTATACCTTTGACTCTTTGATTAATTACAGGTTTATCATTTTTCACTCTTAGCATTTAAATTCCGGAAAAATACAAATTTTACTTTTATTATACCTCTAAACTGTAACAAATTACTATGGTATAATTTGGGGTGTTACAAGATTAGTTTTTAAATAAAATATTATTTAATATAAATATTAAAACTCATCAATTTAAAATAATATTTAATATTTTTTGAAGAGCAAAATGATTTTATTAATTCAAACAAACAATACAAACCATAAATGATGAAACAACATCTAAGTTGATAACATAATGAAATGACTCAAGCCTACATATTTAATAGTTGAACCTATATATTTGATAGTTGAGCTTACATATTTGATATTACTATTATGACTATAATACCTAGACTCTAGTTCTACAACATATTGACGACCATGGATTTGATTTCTTATCTATGATCGGATATACTTTACTTATCTTAATCGCCCACAGACAAATAAAGGTTGTACCCAAGGATCAAAATATCTGTGAACACCTGATATATTTCCAGAATCGATTCCACGCAAATATCGGAAATATCGAACATCGGGGTGGATATTTTGACTAAAATATCTGGTGAATGGAAAATTGACAAAAATACTTTGAAATTCATAGAAATACTTTGTTGAATTATAAAAATGGATAAATAAGTAGTAATATACACTTGTCAAGATGATATTCATTATAATTTATCGAGAAATTTACATTACAATAGTCATTTAAAACCAAAATGAAGACCGATGTGACTCCATTACATTATTTGATCTAAGGATTCCATCTGACAAGACAAGATTCATACTCAGCATACTTCACAAGGTAATATTGATCGTAATCTCGAACATGCCATGCATAACCGCTGGGACTCCTACCCACAACCTCTCCGTGGATGGAAATTCGGGTCCACCCATTACGCTCGTTTGGAAATCCTTCTTGCATTTGATATGGAATTTGGAATGGCATATGTGGATCATGAGGATTGTTAATCATTCCATATTCTCACCAATAGAACCTCGAAGGATGTGAAGAAGGCTTCACCATAACTCATCAGATAAGGAGGAAATATGCCCTCATTTGATGAATCGCTTGAATTGAGTTCCAATACTATTGACTAAAATCGGCCGACAACGAATCCGCTGTATGGTGTCATCCTTCGTTGTCTTCCTCTATATGGCTTCCCAATGGCTCCAACACCTGGATCGGCTCTCCTAGACCCGTGGTCTTCATCTTGTGTAGCATGAGTGAAATCATCTTCCCCAGTGAATGGGCTCAATGGATATTGACTTTGTTGTGGATCTGCAATATCCCCACCATCATTTCCAGTATCACTACCATCATTGGTCCCCTCTCCTCGTGAGCCATCATAACCTGTAGTAGAAGTACCAGCAAACTCCCGTCTACTACTATGTTCAACAACACTTGAATCAAAGGAGGGTCGAGAAGCAACAATGAGGGCTGAAATGAGCCCTCGTGTCTTGGACTAAAAACTTTCACTATGAACTTCTTCCGCACAAAACCCGCTCAACATTAACTCCTCGCTTCGAACATGTGCAAGAATGCGTGGATCAAGATTTCCATCTTCATCATCTAAAATGAAGAGGTCTAACCCATTGAAATAGTTGATTCTTCTTCTTCTTCGTCCTTTAACTCAAATTCGAAATTTCTGCAAATCGAGGAAATTATTTTCGGCAACTTTATCGGTCTCTGCCTCCATATCACGGATCTTTAGTTTCATGTTGTAATAACAAAAAACCAATTGTTGGAGCCTAGGATAAGCAAGCCGATTTCTTTGTTTCGTATGAATTAGAGCAAATGTGCTCCAATTTCTTTCTGCTGTCAAGATGATGCTACTGGGGAAAGAACCTTGGCACAAACTCCTTAATGTTGGAGCGTGATTTCCATACAAACCACCATTCAGCTACAATAAAATACTTATATTCAATATATAATAATAAAATAGTTATAAAATTTACTTATTATGAAAATTAACACTCACCAGGAACCATTTTTTATCTTGACGCTATTGTTGCCCGATCACCAAATCCTTTTTTTGCATCACGGAATAGTATAAGCTGTGAATTGAAAATGTCAAAAAATCTAAAATAAAAAATTAATCGAGGAAATTGAATCAATTAATTAGAAACTCATTAATTTACCTCGTTTCCAAAATTAGAAAGGCCTTCAGCATTAGGATCTAATTTAGAAAAAACATCATGAACAACTTGAAGTAGCTCAGGTTGGAATCAACGCACAGTTGGGTGAGAGCTGAAAATTGATTTAGATAGTATGTCGTAAATAGTGATTGAGAATTAGTATGCGATAATAATATAAACATAAAATTATTAAAGTGAATATTGGCGAAGAAGATATTAATTTGTTAATTGCATGGAGAGGATGTTTAAGAGTCTTATCCTAACGACCAAGGATGATATGTTTCACCCACTCTTTAGCTTTGAGTCGATCTAAATTTGCCTTCATCAACCGAATCAACTCGTAGATAAATGACATGGTTGGGACAACTTCTAAATCAACAATGCGAAGCACTGTGGTCATAGATGGACACTAGCTTCTCCACCTTCTCCCAATATTTATGATCAAACATGAGTCTTTTCGACCTCATGCCCACAAGGCTCCGCTGCTTCAGAGATGACCATTCATTACTAATAAAGACTTTCTTCAACCAGCCCTCTTTAGAAGACTGTCAAGGGTAATATAGCTCGTCAGAAATCTTGTTGCTCCAGCCGCACGATATCTCCACCACACAATTGTCAGATTTTGCAAGCAACCAACCAGATTGTAAATGAAGCTGGGTTATCTTTCGACCATTCCCATCAACTGAGCAACACTATCCCTTTTACCAATGTCTTCAAACATTAAATCAATGCAATGTGGCCGTACATGGAGTCCAATACGCATCAGATTTCTTCATCAACAACTTCCGCTTTCACAAATGCCGATCCATTATCCGTTACAATTTGAACCACATTTGCTTCTCCAACTTCCTTGGATAACGCTCCTTCAAAGAAACCATATATGTATTTGTCAGTTTTAATCTTATCCGACGCATCGTATTTGAGGAAAATTGTGCTTCCTTTCGAATATGTTTCATGAAATTAATTATGCTCAATTTAGTTGGCCCTATTCCATCCATCGCATTACAATTGTACATCCATATGTCTCCCATTTCTCCTTTGCAAGTTGACATAAGCTTCATGTCTTTATACTCCATTTCCAAGTACTTGCTTTGATTTCATATGGAGATGGTGGTTCATGTCCACCACACATATAATAATTCAAGGAAAATTTGGTTATTAAAACATATTTCATATGGAGATAATAATGTCATTATTTAAACATATTTCATATGGAGACCATAATGTAAAACATATTATATAATTAGACAAACCTGCTTGTTGTGCACTAAAAATCATGTTCTTAAAATGGTGTGAATTAAACTTTTTGAGGTGGAGGTCTTACTTTCATATATGAAGAACTTACTAATTAATCGTCCCATTGTTTCCTTGATTGAACCACCTTTGAACATATTTTTAGGCTTTTTTTGTTTTGCGTAGAAGACTTGTATAATGATGGTGCGATTGGCGGTGATGGATCAGTATCTTAGAACACTTTGTGATCTTTGTATCGTCTTTATGGATCACACAGTTGTGGCCTATCGCGATTCTGTGAAAATAAATTCAACTTACATTATTTTATACATAATTATGTGAAAAAAAATGAATTAGGTATAAAGATTTACCAATTTTTCTTTTGCCTCTCATAAATCTGCGCGACGATCTGTTCATTCCAGCTTTTGATGCGCGTCTTTGCTTCCGATGTTCATCGCTCATCGAGTGCGTGTCGGGATACATATCTTAGCGTCCTCATTACGCCATAACTACTTAAGTCGTAAACCGATGGGGCGTGATGTTTTATCCCCATTGTGCCTCGTAATTATTCGAATTTCTTCCGTATCGGTGCTTTTTCGCTTGTTTTACGCTATGTTAAAGTTCGCCGTTTCTTGTTTTATAATGTTGAATGACGAAGTATTTGAATTGGGATCCGTATGCATGTATTTAAACTCGCCAAAGATCCCACCACTTTTTATGTTTGTGGGGTGGTGGGGGGCAAAACCACACACATAAATCGTTCCATTTATTGCCCCTCCCAAAGGCAATACCCACAGATCCCGACCCCTCCACTTCCACTGCCATTCTATAAACACATAAGTAACAAATAAATATAATTAATTAACTAAAAATTATAATATCGTCGAAACTAAAATAAACTATAGTATAAAACAAGATTATAATATAAAAATGTTTGCAACATTATATAACTAAAATAACTATTAAGTAAATAAATAATATAATTAATTAACTAAAAATTATAATATCAAAACTGAAAGTTATGAAACTAAAATAAAGTAGTATAAAAATGTGAAACATTATATAACTAAAATAACTATTAAGTAAATAAATATAATTAATTAACTAAAATTATAATATCAAATGAAACTAATATAGTATAAAATAAGATTATATATAAAAATGTTTGAAACATTGTATAACTGGGGTAAAAGAACTATTAAGTAAATAAATAATATAATTAATTAACTAAAAATTATAATATCAAAATGAAAGTTATGAAACTAAAATAAAACTATAGTATAAAAATATAAATTATAGTATAAAATGTGTTTAAACATTATATAACTAAAATAACTATTAAGTAAATAACAATATAATTAATTAACTAAAATTATAATATCAAATGAAACTAATTTAGTATAAAAATAAGATTATAATATAAAATGTTTGAAACATTATATAACTTAAATAACTATTAAGTAAAATAAATAATATAATTAATTAACTAAAAATTATAATATCAAATGAAACTAATATAGTATAAAAATAAGATTATAATATCAAATGAAACTAATATAGTATAAAAATAAGATTATAATATAAAAATGTTTTTGAAACATTATATAATCCAAAAGAACTATTAAGTAACAAATAATATAATTAATTAACTAAAATTATAATATTATCAAATGAAAAGTTATGAAACTAAAATAAAACTATAGTATAAAATATAAATTATAGTATAAAAATGTTTGAAACATTATATAAACTAAAATAACTATTAAGTAAATAAATAATATAATTAATTAACTAAAATTATAATAATATCAAATGAAACTAATATAGTATAAAAATAAGATTATAATATAAAAATGTTTGAAACATTATATAACTAAAAGAACAATTAAGTATATAAATAATATAATTAATTAACTAAAAATTATAATATCAAATGAAAGTTATGAAACTAAAATAAAACTATAGTATAAAAATATAAATTAGTATAAAAATGTTTGAAACATTATATAACTAAAATAACTATTAAGTAAATAAATAATATAATTAATTAACTAAAAATTATAATATCAAATGAAACTAATATAGTATAAAAATAAGATTATAATATAAAAATGTTTGAAACATTATATAACTAAAATAACTATTAAGTAAATAAATAATATAATTAATTAACTAAAAATTATAATATCAAATGAAACTAATTTAGTATAAAAATAAGATTATAATATAAAAATGTTTGAAACATTATATAACTTAAATAACTATTAAGTAAATAAATAATATACTAATTAACTAAAAATTATAATATTTAAATGAAATTAATATAGTATAAAATAAGATTTATAATATAAAAATGTTTGAAACATTATATAACTAAAAGAACTATTATAAATAAATAATATAATATTAACTAAAAATTATAATATCAAATGAAAGTTATGAAACTAAAAATAAAACTATAGTATAAAATATAAATTATAGTATAAAAATGTTTGAAACATTATATAACTAAAATAACTATTAAGTAAATAAATAATATAATTAATTAACAAAAAATTATAATATCAAATGAAAGTTATGAAACTAAAATAAAACTATAGTATAAAAATATAAATATGTGTATAAAAATGTTTCAAACATTATATAACTAACAAGATTATAGTAATGATTAAATTTTAGACATTATATAACTAAAATAACTATTTACTAAATAACTAATATAATTACTAACTGGTAATTATGCTATAGTATTATCAAATTATAAAATAAAATAAAACTATAGTATAAAAATATAGATTATAAACTACTTCAACACTAAAATAAACAAATCAAATATGCATAAAAACAAAATTAATGAACAAAGAAACATTCCTTACTCCCAATGATCTTCAAAAAATTAGGGATAAAGAACAAATAAAAATTATTTGAGAGTGAAATGGAGCTTAGATGTGGGATGGGATGAGTTTGTAATGAAAGTGTATGATTTTAGGGGCATTTATAGAATTTTTGGAGTCAAAATAGCCATTGATTGTCAAAACCGTTGTGATTTATTTCTAACCGTTGATTTGATTTTGGTTCAAATCTAACCGTTGAATCATGATATATTCGTTAAATCAACTGACCATTAGATCGCTCGTATTTAAAATCAACCATTGATAAAAATATAAACCGCGGATTTTTTCAAAAGGCGGACAAAATCCTAACGGCCGATCAAAAATGCAAAATATCCAAGGCCAAAGAAAATTCAGGAAAAATCCTCGAAAAAACGCCGATATTTTGAATTTATCGCCGATAACCGGGCGAGCACGTCGGGCCTGACGATCTCCTCCGCTACAGACAAGACGGCCTCGAAAAATCTCGCAAAAATCACTTCTTTTCCGAAAATCGCCGATTTATCCCGACGGTAATCCGATTTCCACCCCAAAATCTTTCCACACCAATCGCAACCGATTTTCTCCGGGCAATCGTCGATTTCGGGCGATTTTATTGTCCTTGGTTGTACCACAACAATGAAAATCAAAACATCATATCGACATGACACAACCATATGCTATACCAAGATGACGATTAACTACAATACGTGACCAAGCGGCGACGACTACATTAAAACAAATGAAAACACAAGATCTATTACGTAGTGTGAACCATTTTATCGAGTTAAAATTATATAGCACAGAACTGGTAGGGAGAGGAGATGGAGGAATATAAGATAAATGAGAAGAGAGGAGGAAAGCGAGTCTAAGAGAAGAGACGAGAGTAAGCCGACGCAGAGTGGCCTCACGCGCTGCCAATGCCACATCAACAATTAACGTATCATTTTAAACTGCTAACTACTTTAATGTGATCACCACAACATAAACTAATTCAAGAGGTAGCAAACTCTACGCCTCAATAAAAAAATAAAGCCTGGAGATCTAAGCTTAGATATTTGGGTAAACAGCAAGAAAATTTTTGCACCTTTTCTGCGTTAGAAAACCCAATCAAAACCAATTTAGAAATCACCTTTTCATCATAAAACAAGTTACCAAAAAATTTAAGAAATTTAAGATTTTATTTGGTACGTTTGAAAAAAGAAGAAGTTTTTCTTTGATATTTTTCAAAACAAAAATCTATTTGAAATTTTAAAATGTTTGAATGTTGCTTTTAATATTTTAAAAAACTAGATATTAAATTTTTTAATATATTATAAAGTTTGTGTTCGAGATTAAATAAACGTTCCTTTGCTACCATGTTAGAAAAACAAGAGATAAAGGTAATGATTCTTGAAACTAATTCAACCCTTATCAATCAAGTCTAATACAAAAAAAGTGATTAGAAAATAAATAAAAACCCTTTTTTATTAACAACAAAAAGTTTTATATATATATATATATATATATATATATATATATATATATATATATATATATATATATATATATATATATATATATATATATATATATATATAAGTTAGTTATTTAATATTTAAAAAAAACATATAAATGGTTTATTCTTTTAATTTGGTCACAAGCATATCAACTAATTTTTAATTAAAATAATTAATTTGAAAATTTTAAAAAATGAATAAAATTGATTCTCTTTATAAAAAATATTATGAAGCAAGATTTATATATATATATATATATATATATATATATATAGTTAGAGAGAGTATATATATATATATATATATATATATATATATATATATATATATATATATATATATATTATTTTTTTTATTTTTTTATTTTGTGGTGCAATAAATAATATTAAAATGATAATGAAAAGTAAAAATAAATTGCGCCGGAGATGAATATAACAATCGAAGAACTGAATAATAGAGACAAAAAGTTTCAGGTAATAGGCCCACAAACATGAGAATAATTTTTATAGTATTTTATACATTAGGTTAAATGGGCATTTTGTTTGTTACTAATTCATATTCTTTCCATTGATTATGTGTGATTTTAGGATGTTAACCTAATTTTCACCTCCAATGGACCCAAGCATAATTGTCCCTAAAAAAAAACCCCAGTTCATAACTGAGTACAAATTTTAAAAACAGAAATGTTCATTGATGTACTATAAAATAAAATTTTTTATTTAAAAATCTAAAATGTTTTAAATCTATTTTTAATGATTTTAAATGTTAAAAATTATATTTTTTTTGTTATACTTTAATTTATTTTTTAATGTTAAAAATATTTTTGTTATATTTAATGTTATATTTTTTGTTCTTCTATATATTTATATAATTATTTTTTTGAAATATTCATCATGAAATATCTACAGTTATCATTTAAGGGATAGAAATATTTTCTTCGACTGTTTTTTTTTTTTTACATCTATTTACTTTACAATATAATGTTTTAATAATATACTCTTATCGAGACTCAAACCCGATCATTTAACCATTGAGTCATAATACATTGGATTTTTTTATTTACTTAATACATTTTATCATTCACTACTTTGTATTTTTCTTACTTCAATTCTTTACTGTATTTTTTATAATTTAATTCCTTACTGTATACATTTCAAAAAAAGAATTACTGTATACATTTCAAAAAAAGAAAAAGCATAGTTCTATAGTATCGTTTATTTTCTTCCTTGCAATGGTCTAAAATGCTTAAACATAATTACAAGATAGTATTTGTCCCTTACTGGGATTCGAACTCTTGTCGGTGCTATGACACGAAGTGATCTAAACCAATTGAGCTACATATCCTTGGCCACATGATGCTAACTTTGTGAATGTTTTACTTTTAACTAGTCAAATAAATAAGATACCTAACTTTAATTCATAAATGGGTATTGGATTGAATTCTAAAATTAAACATCATGCCAACTTAATGAATGGTTTATTTTCATCAATCCAATAAATAAGATACCCAACTCTAATTCAGAAATGGATGTTATACTTAACGGTGGAGGCAGAGAGTAGAACAGCTTAGCCTTAAAGGCAAAATTCATTGGCTATAACCTGACCAATGCATATTGGTGTTATCCTTCTGATCCTTTGAATTAATATAAATACTTCTCTCTTTTTTTCACCAAACCGTAAGAAAAAAAAAAAGAACATGGTGTAAAACTAAAGAAATCCTACTAGCCATTAATTCTTCTCATTAGAGGTTCCAAAATTAACATGCAAAAATTGGAAAGAAAATAGAATAGAAATGAAGGTGAATCACAATAGTCTTCTTTCTCATATGGAAGACGCTCAAACATTAGCATTTTAAAACTCCTTTATGATAATAACAATTATTATGAATATCGATTTAAGTCAATTTTTTTATTATTATAATTGATAAATAATTAGTACAATGTCTTTGAACAGAGAATCTAAGAAGAAAATTTTGGAGTTTCGGTGGTTCTGAAGCCTCAGCAAAAACTGAATAGTCGGATTTTATTTCTTTTCATTTCTGAAATGTGAGTCTATGAACATATCCACCACTGCTAGCTGAATCTTCAGTGTTTGGCCCTCTGGAAAGCCGAAAGAGTAGATGAACATGTTTTTAAACTACCCTAAAAACAAAATCCTCAATCCGCTTCCGATTTGGACTCTTATAAAAGGAAAAAGCTTTAACATATTTGACATTTTTATAATTTCCTCCAATACCTTACATATTTAACCTTAAAACGCTTTCAGGGATGGTGAATATGAAATGGAGTTTATCATTTCACTTACACCAAGATGCATCGATTAGTAAACATGTAGAAGGAAAATAATAGGATATGTCACAAAGATTTTATTGCCTAAGCTACTCATAACATTCTAGTCTGCTATGCAATTCATATGATTTTAGAGGAATGATGATTAGTAGTCATGTTAAAAGAGAGTTTAGATTCACAAGTAATTTCCAGTTGGAGGGAGGCATTAGGCAAGGCTTCAGCCCAACCTTTGGAACTGGGTTCAAATTTTTTATTTTAATTTTGTTTTGGTATCATTTAGTAAAATTTAGAGGTTATGAAAAAACAGAAACACGACTTATAATTCATTATTTATAAAATGTCATTTTTATAAATTAGACTTTTTGTGTAAGCTTATACTTTATAAATTTACGAAATATAGTTTATAATTATAATTTTATTAATTTCAAATTTTAATGAGAAGTTGTAAGTGACAATAATATACTATAACATAATATAAATTATTTATGCTTCAATATTTGCAAAGGAAAGAAAAGATCGCGAAAAATTCATCTTCCTGTGCCTCGCTATAACCTTTTCACATATCAAAAAAGTAGGGATGACAATTTGTATCCATGCAGGTTCGGTCATGTCAACATGTGTATCGAACAATATTCGCGACCCGAACACGACACGAATAAAGAATCGCACAAAAATCAATAAATTTAAAAACACGATTCAATTAAGAATTAGAATACGAGCATGCATTACGTATAACTCATTTATTAATTAAGTAATTTAAATTAACATAATTTATAATTCACCTATCAATGTTTAACACAAATAACATATTAAACAAGCTTACTTCCTCAAGTAAATATTAATTTATATCATTAATTCAAAATCGATTTGCCATTACATGACGATATCAATATAACTTATTTATTAAACGAAGATACGGCCAATACGACTCATCAAAACACGTTCATACCAACCCAAACACGCAAAAACGTGGTTTGGTTTACGGGTCATATCAAATTTTACCAGGTCTAAAAAGGCTTTCCTAAACAAAATATTTTTTAGAGACAAAACGACGGCGTTTAGTTGCGTTGCGCAATTGCTCCTAAATCAATTTCACAAACATATGATACATGGCCTTTTGTTGTTGGTTGAATCTTCGAGAACATCGTCGTCGTCTTGCTATCTGTTGCATTTCTGATTGAGAAACAGAGGAAGGAGAAGGAAAAAGCATGGGCGGAATGGATCACGGCCATGGCGAAGATTTCAGGACAAAGGTGTGGAGTATGACTGGAGGTCCACATTGCAGGCCCAAACACTGGAAGCGCAACACTGCCATTGCCATGGTCGGCGTCTTTCTTGTTTGCATCCCAATCGCCATGAAATCTGCCGAGCTCGAGGTTCCTCTCTTTCTCTCTCTTTTATCCCTCTTCTTTTGGTTGTTGATCGATTCATAATCGGGACTGGTTTTGAATCCCTAGGCGCCATTTGCTTTTGATTCAATCGTTTCTCATTTTTGGAATTCCCAAACCCGGAATTCCATTTACTGACGGAGGATACAGCTTAATATAGATTTTGACTATGTGAGGTGCACTTTCTGAGTCGAATCAAGAATAAAAATCGCTTGATTTCATTCCAATTAAGAAGATAAATAAATGCTATTCTTATTTTTGAAACCCTAAACCCAAAATTCCATCTTCCCTTTTGAGGGTTGACAAGGACTTGACGGACGATATAGAGCTTGAAAATGTAGAATCTAGGGTTTACTACTACACTTTCTTAGTCGAATCAAGGGGGGATTGAGAGTGTACATGCTGCGGCGGCCTAAGATGTGAGAGGAATAAGGAATAATTCAATGAAGATTGATCTATACTGATCACGGTGTAATATTTCTAGTTCTGTAGTATAATTTGGAAAGGAGGATGAAGAAGATGCTGAAGCATCACCCAAATATTTCACAAAATATGGTAGCTCCATTCCCCGTGACATTTATCTTAACCACCCAATACCATCTTTTCCCCCCTAAGACCCTAAATAGGACTATTAAAAAAATATTTGCTAATATTTCATTCTAAAATTGTCTTTTTGAAAAAAATAACTTCAATGCTTAAACCAAAAAGTTTTAATTTGGAGTTGTCTTAGCTTCCCTACTACCTAAGCTGAAGTTTGTAGATTTAGAAATAGTTTTGATACAAAGATGTTATCACAGAACTAAATGTTTTTCCATTCGTATCAGATATAACTTCAGTCCGTAGGATACTATTGCATTCGTTTCCAAGATGACATCCAATTTAGAAAATATATGAAGGCCTCACTTGTTTTTGCATTTTTCTCAACCAACCACCTTAGGATTTCCTCCCTCTTTCCTTAGGATTTCCAAAACCAAACCCACTTCCTTAAAATGAATAAAACAGTAACTGTAATTATATATGACTCCCAATCCTCCAACCTCTCTTCCCCTGGTGTCTACAAGAAAAAACATTCAATCTTCTTCACATACCCAATGACAGGTACAAGTAGAAATTTAGGATCCGTTTGTTTATAGTTTTTCAAAACTGTTTTTTGTTCTGGAAAATAAGAAAAATACCAAGAACAAACTAATATTGAAAGAGACTTTTTCTTTTTCAATAATATTTATATATGAAAGAAGGTAAACAGCAATGACCCATGAAGTTATCAGAAGTTGTATTTTAGGACCCACGGTTTATATACATTTAGATGTACTATGGAGATGAGCAAAGGGAGTTCGCCCTAAACAATCTCTACTCTAGTCACAATTAGATTTCTTTTCAAGTACAAATCTTTTTTCTTATTTTCCAAACCTTAATATCATCATACATTCAAATTGGAAGTGATCTCTGTATTTTTTCATTACCGTTTAATTAAATTCCATCCCATCTTGGGTTTTGATAGGTTGCTTGACATTAATCTGGAAGCCTCTGGGACACAAGATGGAGTAGTTTGTTAATCCCTTGGTGACATTTTGTATACTAAAGAAGGAAAAGTCAGGGACTTTTTCTCAACCATGTGATTGCATTTCTCACAGTGAGAGCTATGATAACAGAAGAAAATTTATAATGAGATAAGATATGACATAAGAAAAAGAGAAAAAACACGTACTTAGCACAGGTGTAATTATAATGATGAAGCTTAATCGACTTCCAGAACTGGTGTAATGCATTAAAAGCGAGTATATCGATCTGGCACGGCTCAGCCTCGAAACCACTAGAGGTTTTACACATATGTTAATTTAAGGGTCCCATGGGATTAGTTGAGCTGTGCCTGGATATCAATGGTTATAAAAAAAAAAATAATAATAATGATGTAGCTTTCTGTGAATATGATGTGGAAGTCAAATTCTAAGAGTTCCACGACTAAAAAAATGTTTTTATTTTGCAGCAACGGCCTCATCATCCGGTTCGTCCAATTCCTTCACTACTTTGGTGCAAGAATTTCGGAAACAAGGAATATTGATCTCTGCTGCTACTGTGTGATAAAAAAAATGGTTTGCTGTCAGGCCAAGAACCATCTCCTTCTGCCTGTAACAGATGTTGCAACAGCAACCCCAAGTCATGGATTTTGTGGAGAGTATTCAGTTTTTTTTTCTCCACAACTTGAATTTCTCATGATTCGGAAAATTTTTCAGCCTTTTGTGTATTTTTGAACATTTTTATATGGAGACATAATATTTGGTAATGTTTGGCCATTTATAACTAGCTTATATATCCATTTTGATAATTTAGCAATATCTTTTTTTTCACATCTATTATCTATTCTTATAAGGATTTTGTATATTACCCTGTATTATAAGGCATTATCTATTCTTATTAGGATTTTGTATGTTACCTTGTATTATATAAGGAATCAAACTTGGATCTCCCGTAGTGATGTAGTTTCTTTTCATCCATTTATCATTTGAGGGCAATAATTTAGCAATATTAAAAATTATTAGCAATATTAAAAATTATTTTTAGGGGAATTATGCTTTAGGGTTTGATCAACAATATTTCATAAACAACCTAGAAATCATAAAAATTCAACCCAAGGCTATATACATTCCTCTTGTTTTTATTATTATATGATATATTTACTATAGACATTATAAGAAACGCTTACCAATGTTATTCAATCATGAAAGTGTTTAAAACATAATTACTAGAATCAGAGCCAAAAAAAGGTCTTAGACACCATAAAAAATGTTATCACAAATGACAAACTCTTTCTTTTACTTATATTTAATATTAAGGCACTGTTTGACAACTATTTTTGATAATATTTATGTTGGAATAGTTTTTGAACAGGAGAAAATATCTATTCGTGAATTTGAAATTTTGTTAACAAATTTTTAAATAATATTTATTTTTAAAATGACAATTATGTTTTTTTTTTACATCTATTCATTTAGAATTATAAAGTTATAATATTTGTTTTTACATAGACTCGAATATGATCTTTCCTACGCCTGCTTAACTCTTTAACCATTAAATTGCCTTATTGGCAAAATAATAACTTCGTTGCTTAAAATTTTGTTTTTAATCATTATATATGTTTAATTATTTTTACAATAGTTATTAAAAATGAATATAGTTGAAAACAATTAAAAGATATTTTTTTTGAAAAACATCATTTTTTTAAAGAATTGAAAAAAGATATTGGCAATATTATTATGGGTAGCTTATTTGGTTTTATTTAAAAATCATAAACAAGATATGTGTATCAAAATAGGTGAGCCTTATTTAAAAATAATCAAAAAATGCTGCAACACATATGAATGGGTATATTGCTTCCTAAAATACCCTCAATGCATTCTAAACAAAAACCAAACTGAATTCATATCTTTTGCCCAAAATATTGAAATTCCCTCCTTTAATTTCATCTTTTACCACTAAAGACGTGAAGAGGGGGAACAACCAACGGCTTAAAATAAATTATCCCCAAAATATCGTAAAACCCATCATTTAATTTCATCTTTTATTAAAAAGATAAATTATCCCCAAAATATCGTAAAACTCATCATTTAATTTCATCTTTTATTAAATTATTATCCCCAAATAATCGAAATACCCCTCATTTAATTTCATCTTTTTATTAAAATATTATCCCATAATTAATAAAATTCTAGATATTAAATAGTAAAAATATTTAATTTTTTATTTAAAAAACTTGATAAAAATAATAGTTTTTGGACATCTTTAATAAAATATTTAAAAAAATAAAAATAAAAATACACAATTTAAGATAAATTTTTCTACATTACCCATTAAATAACCACATTCCAAAAAGAATGTGATTTGGTTTTCAAAAAATACTAAAGAGAATAACTAATGTAGACTAAGGTTATACTTAATTTATATTAAAATTGTACCTAATGCATATTAAGATAGTACTTAATATATCCAAAGGTAATTCCTAATGTATATTAAATTTGTATCGGTTGTATTGTATAGTAAGGTGGTATATACTAAGATTTTACCTAATGTATAATAAGGTTTTACCTATTATATACTAAAATCACTTATATTCAGTCCAACTATTTTAAAGAACAAATTACTAATTTCTAAGGAACAAAGAACTGGTTTCTAAAGAACAAAGAATTGGTTTTAAGTCAGTCCAGAACTTCCAATAATAACCCAACTCTATGAACAAGCATATCATAAGAATCATGGGAAAGTAACAAAACCCATATCATAGTGAGGCCAAGAAGCCTAGATGAAACTCATAATACATGAACAAAAAAATCCTATAAAGGAAAACCCCATAAAAGCACAAAAACAATAGCTATAGCCTATAAGTTATAAAAGATTGTGCAAGTACAAAAAACAATGAAATTTTATGGAGAAACCTAGGATGAATCGGGAAAGAAAGAACACAAAATGCAGAAAGAAGTTTAAAAAAAAGTAGAAAATAGGAACATAATAGATTTGCTTTTGAACCAAAAGAAAATGCAAAACAGAAGGTGAGCACTGATTTCTTTCGATTTCAAAGAAGATGATCCTTCTCATTCTCAAAATGCTTTCTTTCTATCTCCTTCCTTTTCTTCGATTTCTTGTTGTAGCACGTCAGACTAGTGATTTTTCAATCAATCGATGAAGATGAGCAATTTCTGTAGTCTCTAGAATTCTCAGACAATTTCTTATGATATTCTCCAATGATCTTTCTCATTATAACTCTCTCATCTTTGTCTCCCCCGTTCTCCTTTGTCCGGATTCTCTTATAATTTACGTCCCTAAAGTATAAAGGCAATTGGGTTTTTTGATTTTATTAAGGTTTATATTGGATTTAATGTGATGTTTGAGGGGTATTTTAGGAAGCAATATAAGAACTCACAAGCGCTGTAGCAATTTTATATTATTTTTGAAATGAGCTCACCTATTTTTGATACACATCGCCGTCTCTGTTTATGATTTTTTAAATAAAACCAAATAAGCCACCCATAAAATAAGATTCCCAAATATATTTTGAAATGATTAAAAATAATTTTCAAGATTTTTGTTTTAAAGACATTATTCTAAAAATTAGGGATAAAGGTATAAATTTTCCTAAAGACCTAACTCAATTGGATATAAGGAGGAGAGGAGTCCAAGTTTCAAGTTCAAACGGATACAAATTTATAAAAAATGGATTACTATGGTGTAATATAAAATAAATAAATATATATAAAAAAAAAAAGAAAAAAGAAAAAAAAAGAAAAAAAGTGGCTAGCCCAACTCACATGGAATTAGGCCCCTTTGCTATTTTATTGGCCCAAAAAAATTGAGCCAAAATTGGGCCCAATTTGGTCTGGGCCTGGCTCAATTAATCGAGTTGTCCAATTTTTTTATTGTAAGACAATTTCAACTTAACTCACCCGAAATTAGGATCATTTTGAACTGTTATTTTATTGGATTAAAAAAAAAGGATCAAATTTAGCCTGATCCCATTTGGCCTTGGCCCTATCGCTCAAATTGTCAACTCTATTATGAATATGACATCAGCTAGACGCAGAAAAATAAAACGGCGACGTTTTAATACTGAGGGGGCTGGAATTCGTAAAAGGTGTAATTTAGACAAATTAAACGGGCATTTGAATTTCAACTTCATCTTCTGCTTCTAGACTTTCCCTCTCGGAAGAGTCCCTGCAAACTCTCGGAAAGGGGGTGAGAAACCTCTGCGACATCTTGGAGCGTTGCAAGAAAACTCTCCCGCTTTGCCAACTCCGGTGAGTTTCCCTCATTTTCTCAGTATCCAGACATAGCCTATATATATGCGTATATATATATATAGTGTTATAGCAGTATATATATATATATATATATATATATATATATTTTTTTTTTTTTTTTTTTTTTTTTTTTTGGTTTCTAAAAAGAACTACCCTTGTAGGAACAAAAGGGTGTGCATCGATCTTTCATGTTGGATGGTTCAACTTCACAATGTAAACAAATCACATGCTTCAATGAAGGACAAGATTTATCTTAAAGGCCTCTTTCACCGTCTTAGAGCTCTCCTTGCTTTGAGTTGTACCCTTATTTTTGTCACAGGTACGTGTACTTTTCACTTTCTTTTCCTGCAGTTTTGACTTCAGATGTAAACTGCAAATGGGTATTGCATAGTTTGTGGAAATTAGTAGTTGGTTGCGACTATTTCATGATAAGATGATTTGGATGACAGGTATTCAGTAGAAAAATTTTGGTTATTTAAGTTATTTGATTTATGTGGGTGTTTAAACACGTATGCTACTCCTTCACAATATTGGGCGGATGAGTTCTTAATTTTCTTCTGAATGCTAGTGGATTTAAGTAATCTTTACAGGCGGCGCTTAAATTCAGGAACCGAGGTAGGATTCAACCATCTTTTTCGTCTCTTTTGTTTTTTAAGTTCAGTTTTTTTTTTTCTAAGTAATAAATTCGATAACTTGACCAAGGCAGGTCACTCGAGATGAAACAAGCTCCCATAATGTGCCTTCACTCCGAAGAAATATGGGATCGGAATTCTCATGTATGATAAAGGAGGCAAAAGTACTTGGCTTGGCACTTGGTATCCCTTGCTTAGATGGGTAATCTTCACAGATGGGCTAGAATTTTCGTTTATGTTTCACTTTATCGAGATGATTGTAGAAATGAGATCAACTCTAATTGATTCAGACCTTTCATGTTTTCTAGTGGTCTTATTTCTATATAATAATAACTCATCTTTTTATTTTCAAGAAGATAAATACATGAGCAAAATTGCATAGAAGTAAAGGATAAGGACTAGAAGGAAGAACAAATTAGACTGATGATAAATTTGAATGTTTTTGTTCTATATCATGATTAAACTTCACCTCCTTGATCTACTTTTGTAATGAAGTCCTTGCTTCATTTGCATCTTAGATTAGGAATATCTAATTTACATTTCATTTTTAGCTCAGCAAAATTTGTTAGCAATTATGTGCTCTTGGGTCCCACTTAGTATTCTCAAATATATGTATAAATTATAAATTTATAATAAATATAATTTATTATATGAATCGTTTTTTTTATAATAAATATAATTTATTATATGAATCCAAGTTATTTATAATAAATATAATTTATTATAAATTTTTAACTATTCCTCGATTTGAATGCTTCTTGGGGCAAGCTTTCAGCTTTTTTTCATACATTTGGTAATACGTAACGTTGGTAGTTAAAAAGAATTTTTCTTATTCTTCGTTTTTTTTTTCAAGTCGTTTCAAGATTCGCCTACCGCCCGATTCATCATGTTTCACACACATCCATACCACCCCGAGGATAGATCTCGGGAAAGACGGACTACGCAGATTACCGACCAGATCGGATCTGCATCGGCTTCACAAGGCCACGTCATTGCAGATCCGACTCGCAGTAGATCGGTCGGGTCGGGTGGTCGACCAGAAGTCTGGGCTTGACTCGGATCCGTTAAATTCACATGAAAAAGTAATTTTATTTAATATCAATTTTGGGATACGCCGTACGTTTAATCATATCATAGATCCATGCTTCCGCCGCTGTTTTCTCCTTCAATTGGTATCGAGCATGCCATGATTAGATATGTGTATCTAGGTATTCAATAATGCATGTAATTTTGATGTTGATTTAGTATATGGCACCTAGGTTCTATTTGTTGTTAGATCGCATGATTGGGATCCTTGTTAATTTTACGATTTTTGTTCATGAACGGGACGTATTATTTTAATGGTTTCGCTTAGATCCACGGTAGATTTGATTGTATTAATTTTTTGGGTTTGTAATTGTAAGAGGGTCATAAGATCGCTTCTTTCCCGGTTTTATTTATTATTTACATTTTTTTTAATTAAAAAAGCTAGTTGTAATTTTTAAATTTCAAATCCTCAGAAATCAGACACCTCATTATTTGGAAAGCCTGAGAAGATCTCGGACACCATCTCGAACGTGACCACCGTGAAACGCAGAGGAGGAGGAGACGCTGCCGGACGGATCGGCAGGTTCGAGAAACGCCAAGCCACGCGCCCACACGCGCCGTGTGGAAGTTTCTCGCAGACGTGGTCCTCACTGATAGTCTTGGGCGCGTAGGGGCGCTGCGGCGGGATCGCTTTGGCAGAAGCACCCAAGGGCCGGCTTCGCCGTGGTGGTTCTTCCCCCGGGCCGGCTTTACTAGCGGACTCACAGACCTACTACCCTTCAAATTAGAACATGTTAGGGTTTTAGGGTTTTAATTTATTTTAGTTTTGGGCCTTATGCCTTAGAACCAAAATAATCGGGGCCCAAGAACCTTAGGATATTTTGTAATAGGCCCAATTTTTTAGGAAAACCATGGATTAGGGTTATTTTTAATTAATGCTTTTTGTGAATGGTTTAAATTATATGCTTATAACATGCTTTTATGTGATAACATGCCATATAGGAATAGGTGGTGCCATATAAATTTGCATCAATGATATTACATGTGCATAATAATTATTATGATTCTATTATCTAGTTTATCAATTATTATGGAAAATTATTTTTATTTTTTTTGAAATAATTTTAGAAAATCCCTATTATTTAAAATATCAATGGTGAAGGTTTTAATTACTTAATTAATTTTAAACCTAAGGGTTTCCATTGTGGGCTCCACAATAAATGATCATGTGATGCCCAACGGATGTAAACATGGTCAGATTTTATTGATTAGACCTCAATTAGTTTCAAAAATTTTAAATAAGATTGATCGCCCAACGTCTAGCAATCTCGATATTAAAGATAATTTGAAATTAAACAATGGTTAAAAAACATTCAAACTTAATTTAACTATTACCCTCCCAACGAGCTAAGGATATTTTATTAAGTGCCCAAAGTTTTGAAACAATTAGAGTGAAATGATTATGTATTATCTAGGAAAGTTCTGCCTAAGAAGGTGGGATTTATAATCCGCCAGGACTCCTCATCTTTCCCGAACCAACTTAAGAGGGATACTAATCATTTCATGATCAAATTCATTATAAATATCTTCGCTCAACGTAAGTGTTTATAATGGAAACCAAATAATTGTTTACACAAACGTAAAATAGTTTTTGGGATTAACTAAATTTTAAGATTATGTTTATTAAAGATATTACGTTTTAATACTAGTGTGTATTTTTTTTTTTAAAATGGCATCATTTAACCCACTTGCAATGATTTTGAGTCAAAAGCCTATGGATGGAAATAATTATAGTGAATGGAAAACCAACCTGTACATTGTTCTGGATTTTGAAAAACTGAAGTTTGTCCTAACCACACCAAAGCCCAATGAGCCCGCGAGCGTATCACGTATCTCGACCAAGTCAAAAGATTCCAGAATCGGGACAAGGCAAATATATCGGGCCACGCTATATTTCTTGCCGTTGTTGCTAGTCATTTGAAAGGACGATATTCCCATCTCGAGATGGAGCGTAAATGATCCGTGACCCTCGATAAGATGTTTGCACAATCAACAAGTTTCATCAGTCAGCTAGGGGCTATAATGAACACTAGAATGACTTGGGAAGTGAGGATCATTGTCTCGAAAATGATGTCACATCTCTGTCCTGTCAAGTGTCGGGATGAAAGATGAGCAAAGGTCCCAAATTGATTTCATATTTGAATCCCTACCCGATCGCTTTACTTCGCTTAAAAGTTAATTATAATATGAACAAGATGGATCTTAAACTCCCAAGGTAGAGTTGATGCATGAACTTGAAAGTGCCGAAAGGGCTTTCGGAAAGTCAGGCGGTGTTCATATGACTGAGGGTTCTACTTTCAAGCCCAAAGGGAAACCTAAGGGGGGGAAAAAGAATAAGAACAAGCAGAAGGGTCAGGTACCAGTTACCAAAACCACCGCTATGAAGAAGCCGAAAGGCAAGTGCTTCGCGCGACGTATGGTCACTGGAAGCGTAATTGCCCTCAGATTGTCAAAAGCAAGGTACTGGTAATTTAAATGTGGCTGCTTGTTTAGTGAGAATTATAATGATAAATGGATCATTGATTCAGAGTTACTAACCATGTCTCTGTTATTTCTTTGCGTGGGTCGACAAATCAGCTCGTCGACGTGAACGAGGTTTTTTGAGGCTTGAAATGGAGAACATGTTCCGCAAAGCATTAGGACAAGTAGAATTATTTTTCAATAATGATGACTTTTATGTTTAGTAGACCTAAGTTATATGTACCGATTTAAAAGGAATTTAATTGCTAGTTGTTTATTTGAACAAGGTTTAACAAAGGGAATTTAATTCCTTATTACAATAAGAAGTTCAACTCGCTTATTTGTACCTGATTTGATAGATGGTCTTTATTATTTGGGCAGTCCTATGGTCCTATGATGTTTTTAATTTACTGAAATTGTTGATAAGCATGATCACCTAGCCAAGAAAAAGGAAAGTTTCAAATGAAACGTGATTCCTTGGCATTTGCGACAGGGCCTAATCCTAATAGATTCATGGTTTTCGTAAAAGTGGATCTTAACTTCCCTAGACTTTGAACCTATACCGCATGTGAATCTTGTTTGGAAGGTAAATGACCAAAAGCAGCCCTTTAAAAGCTAAAGGATATCGCGCAACCAAACTCGCCGGAATTGGTGCGTGATACCATGGCGACCAATAAAATGTCCAAGCCAGAGGAGGGTGCGCGAAAGATTTTGTCACCTTTACAAAATGACTACTCAAGATATGGATATATTTACCTAATGCTAAAAGTCTCGAAACTTTCACTAAATTTCGAGAGTATACGAGGCTGCAAAGCAATTAGTGACTCCTCATATCGTTAAGAGCTTCCTTTCTTGGCTCTCGACCGGGCGCCGCGGCCGATCACCATCCTGGCAGTTTAAGTCTTACTGACTCTCAAGAGGATAGTTTCACAACTATCAGCACCTGAACACCCCAAAGAAAATGGAGTTGCGTAAAAGAAGAAGAGCTAGAACTCTTCTCAGATATGGTGAGGTCAATGCTTAAGGTTATTCATCTCTACCTACACGTTGGGATATGCCACAGAAACCTAATGTATCTTCTGAATTTAGTTCCTTCAAAACGGTTCCTAAGACACCAATGTATTGTGGAAAGGGCGCAAGCCTAGTTTAAGCCACATATCCTAATATAAGTGCTCCCCGCACATGTCTTAAGAAAGGATCCAAATAAGTTGAATCGCTGTATGCAGGTAGTTTCAGGGCGTGTTTGTTACAACTCTAAAGGAACGAGAGGTGGACTATTTTATAGTCCTTCGGATAAAAGGTTATTGTGAGTACTCACCAACTTTTTC
Source organism: Tetrastigma voinierianum (assembly GCA_016808115.1). Taxonomy (NCBI): domain Eukaryota; kingdom Viridiplantae; phylum Streptophyta; class Magnoliopsida; order Vitales; family Vitaceae; genus Tetrastigma; species Tetrastigma voinierianum. The sequence continues at coordinate 207,721 of JAEQBH010001001.1, forward strand.
GAGGAAGACTATATATACTTCCTCAAACCTAAGAGTAAAATACTCCCGAGGAGCTTGACTCACCAAGAACAAACCCAACTTCACCTCGTGTCTGCTCTATCACCACCGGGACCCTATGCATGTTCAAAGAGGGGAAAATGTACCAAGGTGAACAAGCACGTGCAACCAAGTGGAACAAGATCCAATACATGTGAACCGAACCAAGAGCCGCACAAGAGGAACTAGTACCTTACGTGCTCGTAATGAACCACAATCCGTGAGCTGGTCAGAGTGATAGAGGTGCGAAGCCTCGCGAGATATGTCTTGCTAGGGCGAAGCCCAGCCAAGTTATCGCTATCGATGCTGAAGACATCCCAACAATTACAAAGAAGCACCGAAGATGTGGATGCGTCAGAGTGGCAAAAGTTACTGACCGTGAAATGGAATCTATGTATTCCATTCGCCTCGGTTCTTTGTAGAGGCACCCAAAGGGGTAAAACCAATAGGGTGTAAGGTGATTTACAAGAGAAAAAGAGGATCAGATGGGAAGGTGGAAACCTTCAAAGCTAGATTGCGCAAAAAGGTTGAGTACCCAAAGAGGATAGATTATGAAGAAACCCACAAGTAGCCATGTTTAAATCTTATCCGGATTCTTTAGCCGGTAAATGCTAGTCTCGATTACGAGATTCGGGCAGATGGATGTCAAAAACGCCTTTTAAATGGCAATTTAAATGTGAGGACATCTACATGCAAAGCAACCGGCAGTTCAAAGCTAAAGGCAAAGAACACATGGTGGTGGCTGCAAAGGTCCATTTATGGACTTAAGCAGCATCCAGATCATGGAACATCAAGCCTGATCGTGCCATTACTTTTGGTTTGAGAAAAGCCCCGATGAACCTTGTGGCTTACAAAAGAATCCAAGCACGTAAGGTAGTTTTTTCTACCCTTACGACGACATATTGTTAATCTAAACCACAAAACGTTGTTGTCGTAAAAGATCGGGTTGCATAAACAAATTTGATATGAAAGACTTGGGAGAAGCCAACCATATTCTCCCGAATCAACCTTATACGAGACCGAAGAATAAGTTGTCGCACTATCTCAAGCTCTTATATTGATAAAATTGCCGTTTAACATGGAAAATTCCAAAAGGGGATCCTTACCCTGGGGACATGGAATTCATCTTTCTAAGGAGTAATCACCAAAAACTCCCCGAAAGCGTAAAGAACGGAGGAGTAGGATACCTTATGCCTCTGGCCGTAGGTAGTCTCATGTATGCCATGTTATACCGTGCCGCATATCTCGTTATGCAAAGGAGTTGTGCTTCCAGACAATCATCCCTACAAGCAACATCGGATTGCAAAGAAAGCATATACTTAAGTATCTAAGGAGAACAAGAGATTATATGCTAGTATATTCCAATGGGAGTTTAGAAACCATTGGTTTCACAGACTCAGACTTCCAAGGGGATATTGACTCAGAAATCTACCTCTGGTTATGTGTTTACACTATATGGTGGAGCCGTCTCATTGGAGGAGTATTAAATCGTGACGCGGTAGCGCATTCCACCACATAAGCCGAATATGTTGTCGCTTCGGCGCGCCTATGAAGTCAGGTGGTCGAAGAAGTTCATTATGGATCTGTGTGATACCCGCAAGTCGGCCCATTACCCTTCTTTACTCGCGGACAACAAAGGGGGCCAAAGAACCAAGGTATCACAAGAAACAAAAAACACATTGAGAGGAAGTACCACTTGATCCGAGGCAAAAGTGGTGGGTACGTGGAAGTGTATGTGGGATGCAGACATCATCGAGCGAGGAGACACAGCTGGTTACCAAAATAGCGGTCGTAGGAAAACCTAGCTGAGGACCCATTCACAAAAGGCTCTACCGTTTCAAGTTTTTGAAAGACATGTAGATTCTACGGGTGTTGGGGAGATTACCGCACTTATTTTAGGACTAGCTGGAGTTTCTTTTTATGCCTGAGCTTTGCAGTTACACAAATAAAAATTAGCTGGTTTTTCGTTAATAAAATTTCAATGAGGTATTAATTTCACCTCAGGCACACTAGTATTTTTCTCAGATACATGTCCGTGACATCGCTAAAGATATGGTCATATGGATACGTCCATGGAAGACATGATCATAAGTTCTCATAATTAATGAATAAGATCACGTAGCTTATTGAATAAAGTTGATCGCATTTAGACTGGTATAATATTTTATGAAATAACTGGCCTTGGTTATTATAAAATATCGGGTGCGTATTATGTTTGTATCGATAGACTCCCAAAAGAAAGATTTAATTAAAAAGTTTAAATTTCAAGTAGTTTAATTAAATCTCAAGTGATATTTCTGATTATTATTTTTTCTTCTCAATCCTTCGAGTTTATTTTAAATAGGTAATTGAATAATTATCGGTCTTTTGAATTGTCAATATGTGAGGCCTATTTCACGGCCAATACCTAAAGGATGATTTGGGAACGTGATTGTTACTACCAAGATATGAAATAAACAAAAAATGGAAATTGTATGAAATATCCTCTTGATATGTTTCGTACTTGATAATGAAGTCACCGGCCGTTGCATTTGATCCATTAGAGAAACTGCTAAATCAAGAGATTAAAATAATTAATCATTTACTTAAAATATAATCACCTTAATTAATATCGATATTCCATAAATTCGAGGGAAATTAATATATATATCAATATTATTAATTTTGGAGTTCAACTTGGCCTTTAGTGGAGTGGGCACCGATTAGACAATTGCTTTTCTAAATTATAAGGAGCCTTAATTAATAATACCAGGCTGGATCCCTGTGCTAGCTCGTGGAAAGCGGCGGAGCTCATATCAAGAATGGAACTATAGAACACAAAAGTTTGAGTTACATGGTTCGGCTTATGCTCAAGTTTGTACTCATATAAGGGAGATTGTTAGCAATTATGTGCTCTTGGTCCCACTTAGTATTCTCAAATATATTATAAATTATAAATTTATAATAAATATAATTTATTATATGTACGGTTTTTTATAATAAATATAATTTATTATATGAACGGTTATTTATAATAAATATAATTTATTATATGAACAAAGCTATTCCTGATGTAATGGGTTTTAAGGTTTTCTTTGAGTTTTATTTTCATACATTTTTTTGAGAATACGTAACAAGAGAAAAGAAAGAATTTTTCTATTCTTTTTGGTTTTTTTTCTAAGTGTTCTAAGATTCAGCCTCTACGTCTGATTCACAGGCCCACACACACATCCATACCACCCCGAGGATAGATCCGAAGATCGACGTGCAGCCGTCGACCAGAGATCGACGGTGTAGATCGTTGGTCAGCGTTGTCGTCATTGGTCAGATCCGACGGTGCACGATCCTGTCGGTCTTCGTGGCCACCTAGAAGTCTAGTTGACTGATCTGCAAATCTACATAGGTAATTTTATTTAATATTGAATTTTTAGATACGCTTGCATGCTTCTTAATCATATTGTTAGATCCATAAGCCTCGTTGTAGGTTTTTCCTTCAAAATCGATACCATTAAAAGGAACAATTCAGGCTATTACTACGCTTACATGGACATGCCTGATTTCTCGAGCCTTTTTGTGTCCCCTCTATATTCTAATTTATGACCAGCCTTTCTTACAAGTATTTATCTGCCAGGGTAGCCTGGGTCTAGGAGGCTGAAAATAAAAAAAAAAATTACAAAAAAAAAGAAGGAATCCATTTATCAATCATGAGAACCAATTTCAATTTTTTAGCTTTAAATTTAAAAAAAATTCCGCGTACATATTTTTCCCTTAATATTAATTGGTCATTTTTGGCATCTTTGTATACATCATGTACACCTCGCTTGCCTCTTGTTTGGCACTAATAATGCTTCTCTATCTTTGCTTTCAAAAGAGAAAAAAATTCATATTTGGAAATGAGCCAACATGTAACCCTTAGTCAGCAGAAGCATGTATAATATGAAAATTGTAGAACTCATTACTTGCAAGAGAACCCCTTAGGGTCTCGAATTGTTCTCTTTTCATTTTTACGCTTAGTAAAACCAAGACACCTAAAAATATTGTGATGGAAGGTAACTTTATTGATTCTACTTCTCCTCGTCATAGTTTGGTGGAGCAATGGACATTGCATTAGTAAAAATTGGCATTCAATGAAGATCGTGAGTTGATTAGTATCACTCAAATTCTATGAAATATAATACTTTATGCATAGATTGGGATATTTCAGGGCCTATTTATATAAGTTTAAATTTCTTTCTCCCAAATTAATTGAAGAAGCCGAAGCTCCGTTGTGCATTGTTAAACTCAGAATAGTTATGTGTAAGTCTTTTGTTAATTTTGGTAGGGAAAAACAGAATTATAAAGAGTTTCACTAAATACCATTTCCAACCGTTATTTTGGCAGGTGGCATACTTAACAGTAACCTCCACCCCTATCGCGTTATTTTTGTTTCTCAAGCATCCTTACCGGGAACCTCTTGAGATAAAATGAGCAATCTTGCAAGGAACCTCTCACTCTTTATAGTAGTATTTCAAGCATTTACTAGAACCCTTAAGAAACATTTTAAGCATCCTTACTAGGAACCTCTTAAGAATATTTTTAGCATCCTTACAAGGAACCTCTCACTCTTTCTAGTAGTATTTCTCAAGCATCCTTACTAATAATTTGAGCATTCTTACAAGGAACCTCTCACTGGCCATTGCCGTAGTATTTCAAACATCTCATTAGGAACCTCTTTGAGAAGAATTGAAAGCATCCTTATCGTGAACCTTCTCATTCATGTTCATTCCAACAAAACCTATAAGTACATATTCATTCAATAATTATCACCCCCAAATTCATGATTTCATAAATCCCCAAATTTACTGACAATTCTTCCCCCAAAATCCACCAATTCCATTTTAGCTAATTTTAATTAACCAATTTGGAAAACAACAAGAGATCATAACCACTTCATTTTTTTTACTACTCAACACAAATCACTATGATTTAGAAATCAATCCCTAAAAAAAAACCCATTCAAGAAGAAAATCCATCATTCTCAAGTACTAGGATTTTTAATCCAATAAAAGAGATTTCCTGGGTATTCAACCCCAACTTTGTTTAAACATGTACTATTTGCAAAAGACTAAGGGGGAATGATTTACGCTTTCTATAAATACATAGCATTTATAACCCAAACATACATATATATAATATGAGAAAGTATATTACTCTAGCGGTAACCTCCACTTCAAAGTCTTTGTTTCTCAAGCATCCTCACTGAAACCTTATCATCTTCCTTTTATTTCCAATCACCATACCAGAAATTTATCTACTCAACCATCAATCCCATAACTCAATTCCATAATTCCACTTACCGGAAAACTTCTAAGAATCCACAAACAGTCATAAAACAATTTCGGAAATAGTTAGGAAATACCAGAGATGGCACCCATGTTATTTCACCACTCACACCAAACTCTAGCATTTAGAAATCAATTCCCAATTAACTCGTTTAAGAATAAAACTCCTCATTCTCACGTACAAGGAGAATAGTTTCAGAACACCCATAAATATAGCATTTATAACCCCAAAACGTACATATATAATAACCTAGCCTCAATGTAAGTGAATGGGAGAAAACCCCTACCTTAATCTTTGGTTGATATGGAGATCTTGAGCTTTTATCTCACATTTGCCCTTAAATCTCCTAGCTCGGCCTTCCTTCCTTCTTCTCCAACGATCCCTAAGGCTTCAAGAGGTGTGCGAGTGGGGCGGAGAAAATCGAGCAAGAAGAAAATTTTGGGTTTTAATCTAGCCGCCCGAAAAATCACCGTTCGCTTGGATATTTTTGGTTTTTCTTAAAATTACGCTTTGCCACTACACTCTCAAATTCATTCTATAGTAATTCTACTTAAGGTTTCGACGCTTCGATTCATTTTTAATGTTATTTTAACCTAAAAACCTTTATTTCTATTATTTATGTAACCATTTTTATATTTATCATTCTTATACTTTGATTCAGGAGGTAAAAATGGTAACGTTAATTGCAACAAAACTAATTGGACGATTATGGATATTTAGACATGTGGGGGTTTACAGTAGAAGAAACTCTAGGAAGTAGGTCAGGACACTCAAACCTGAAAAACCTTGATTTCCGAACTCCTCACTTGATTCTCTCTGTCGAATCTTGTGTTTTCGCACTACAGTAGCCCCCTTCGCTGGCCGAGTAGATAGACTCGTTCGCTTGATGAATTCCGACAGACGAAACTCCGTGGATCGAAGAAAGAAGTTTGAATTTTTTTTTTCTCTCTCTCTCTCACACGACCAAACCAGCAGAATATGGGATGTTCTATCTTTTTTTTTTTTTTTTTTTTCATTTCACATTTTTAACATATCTTTAAGTTTTAATTGCTTGGTGCACGTCGTGCCACGTGTCATGACTCGTTCGAGCCCGTTTATGTCTCGAAACGATTTATTTCGCCTCGATTTAAGTTCAAATTATTTTTAAATGAAATCTACTTAAATTATTTCTCAACTTTTGAAATTTTCCTAAAAATCCCGTTTTTGGCATCATTGTCACCTCGAAAAACGTGAAAATTCCAACTATCTCATAATTTGATGAAAATTTTTTGGGTAACTAGATTTCGCGAGACGAATTCAACGGTGAAGTACGTTTGTCATTCGAGATCTATAAAAATTTCCAGGCTTCCCTAAATCATTTCGGCAATTTTACTTATTTTTCTTTTTTGGCTCATTTCTTTTTCTCGGTTTTACGTAAAAACTTTTCAATTTGGAATCTGTAGAATCTAAATGAAGCTTTAAACCCAAACCTTTCAATTTCGCCGTATTCTCAAAACCTTTGAAGAACATAAAGTAATTGTAGATAACATTTGGTCTTTAAAACCTCAAAACTTCCTAAGCAAAACCTAGAATATGCTTTATAGAAAACCATTTCGCCTTTATCCCAACATCTTTCAACATTTGCAAAACCGCTTGTTACTTTAGAAACCGAAAATTTCAATTGCTTAAAAACCGTGAAAAGTAAGAAACCTTATTATGAATTAGAAACTAAATTAGTCTCTTTTGAAACAATGTTAATAAAACCAAGTTAATTAATATGATTAGAAAATCAACTCTTTTCTATCGACATTAGTTTGAAAACTTGTAATTAAAAACAAGTTCACTGATATTTATGATATAATAGAGTCTTTCTTTTTGCAAAACATAACGAAAAAGTCTTTAAGAACTAGTGTCTTTGTATCAACAATTTAGGAACCAAAAATACGGAATTAAACAAGTGATATATATTATCATGATCTTGATTTATTTTTTGTTGTTTACCTTGCTTATGTAAATATGTCAATTTTAGATAAAAAATATTTTGAACTCATCCCTGAAATGATGGATCTAGGGATTTTGAAAAATATATTTTTAACCAATAGTTATCAAATCCCTAAGAACTTTCCTAAAAAATTAAAAACCATTGTAGAATATCTTTTTAGAACCGAGAATTTTGTAGATATTTCTTTTGAAACTATTCCACCTTTATTTAAAACTGATTGAACCACAAGCTCTGCTTATCATCATGTTATATAAAACATAATAAAGAACTTTTGATACCTCAACAAAAACCAGAATGGGAAATGACCCATCAAAATGATTTTCCTTTATATTTTAGTAGATATAGAGATTTTCAAAATTTTGATTTTAGAAAAACAAGAAATAAATTTTTTTATCTTTTTGGAGAAACTCAAACCATGTCCATTTGGTGAACTGAGCCTTAAGATAAAATTTTGAACCTAAAAATTTTTATAACCTCTTAAGAATAGGATTTTATAAACCAACTTTGGGCAGATTCACCAGAAATGTCCTACGTCAGTGCTGATGCAAGCTTCTGGGAGAATCTAGATGAAGAGAGTTATACTAATCTGGAGAATGCAATGGAAGGATAACAATGAAATCAAATCAAGAAAACAATATTCAACTTTGCAAAGAAGCCCTCAACGTCTTATCAGTCAGAACTAGATTCATCCTTATCTCAAAAGCAAATAAAAGGAAGGAAACCTGTAAAATTTTGGAGGACCAAATATAAGCTCAACCCATTTTTCCATATTTTGATGTAAAGAGTACCAAGTACTAGACACTTGTCCATATTTAACTTACTTGTCCATAAAGGATAGATGTACCACTTGTCCTTATAGGCTTTAGTTTCAAACTTTTACTTTGTACTTTGGGACACTTGTCCTCAAAGTCATTCATTTGTACGTTTGTAAGTAGCCATAGCCTTATCACTTTTCATAATTTGTCTCTAGCATGTCTACTTTATATTAATGAAAGTGTTAGGGAACTTGGATGTATGGATGTATAGAGAGAGAAATTCATACGAGAGTTTGCAACTTGTGCAACTTGTAGATCCAACCCTGTACATCTTTCTTTGTCAATAAAAGTAAGCTTTTCTTTCACTTATCTTTGTTCTTACTTTGTTCTTAATTTTTATTATTTAGGGGAAAAAAGGGTAAAAGATAAGTCGGGAACTGGATTTGATATTAAATTTTTTTCTATAATTATCGTTAACATACATGGATCCTGTTATAATCTTTCTTATAGAAAATGAAAATTTTTTATAACAGTCAATTTTTGAAACCCATGTTTTGAAAGAGAAATTTTAAAACTAGAGTCTTTAGTCTTAACCCATGATATGTTACCCATTTTAGCCACATAAAGGCTTTTAGGGAGACTCTTATCTTGTCTTTGTGGGGGGTTTATCCTTTGACACAAAGTGATATTTCAAAATTTCGATTTTAATTCAAGGTTTTGAGGATAGATTGTCATATGGGTTTTTTTTTGTCTATAAGAAGAAATGGTATCAGAGCTCTTGTATGTTAATTAATTATTATAGATAAAATTTTAAATTGATTTCCATAGTACCGAGCTTCATCTTGCCCCGTTTAAAGTATTATTGTGAAAAAACCGTTTGAAACTTTCATGTTTATGATTTTGTCTTTTATTCCTTATCCTCCTAGTATTTATAATTTAGATTATGATCCTGTAAAAGAACTTAGTAATAGAATTTATATTCAACGTGAAGAATTTTGGAAAAACTTAGATTTATTGCATGCTTTAAGAACTACTATTAAAAACTTTACTAAAGATATTAAGAACCTTGTTTCTCTTAAATATTTGTGTGAATACGAAAATACTCTAAAAGAAACTTACGAAGAACTTTTTGATACAAAAACCTTAGTTAAAACTGAAATAGTAAAATATTATATTGATAACCTTTATGTTAGCTCATCTTCTTAGAATTTAGAAATAGGTGTAGAAAAACCCTCAATTTACAAAAGAAGAAATTAAATATTTTAAGAACCTTGTAGAAATACAGTTAGAAATAACAAAAGTAGTTTTAAAAGAACATACAAAACAAGAAGGAAATTGTGATTGTAACAGTGAAGGGATAAAAAATTTAGAAAAACTCCAAGAAATACAACAAAGAAGAATAAACAATTGTAACACAACTTTAGCAATTAGAAAGGAAGCTAGAAGACTTTAAAAATTTTAGTTTAATTCGAAATAATTTAGACTATATAAAAGAACAACTAGTTGAAGAAGACAAATTTTGTAGAAAGGAAAAAAGAAAAAAAAAAAAGTTGAACAACAAAACTTAAAGGAAATATTAGAAAAACATAACCAAAAACTAGACCAAATCCTTGAACAATTAGTTAAGAAAACAAATAAATCAAAAGAAAATAAAATAGATAATATTTTTCAACAATTTGAAAAACTAAATTTAGAAGAAAAACCAAAATTTGTAGAACATAAAATTAATCCATTTGAACCAATAGATTTAGAAGTAAAACCATGGAAATTGTAGAAGTAATAAAACAAAAAGAAATTGTAAAGGAATTTATAGAAGAAAAACTTAGAAAAGCAATAAAAGAAGTAACTCCTTACAAAAAACATCTAGTTCAAAGTCCTAAAATAACAATATTTTTTAGCCAACATATCATAAGTTTGTTATGAAATATAGTATATTTAGATTTAGTGTAATTTTAGATACTAAAATAATTATTTGGACGAGCTCTTTTAGTTAGTGCAGAAGTAAATATGAATCAAAATTATGCATTTAACGCCCCAAAAACCCGGGGGTCTTGTTGATAACCCGTCAATGCACGGAATACCTAGGTATCACATATCTCGATACCACCATATCTCATCCCATTCATCGGGATCCATTCATGCCCATATATTTTAGAAAAATATACAAATTTATCAAAACGGTTCATAGGAGTTCGAGTTACAACTCTCTTATATACAAAATATTACATGTAGAATCTAGTTTTTTTTTTTTATTTACAAAAAGGTTTCTCAAAGCCACGGTTCGGCTTTCTTCACACCTGCGGTCCCGATTAAGGGTCAACCGCTTGTACATAACTCCGCGTGATCTAGCAACAAATGACTCGGTGAGCAATGGCCGCAAGGATAACTCTTACAAAGGCTACTCCCACCTTAAGCGCATTACGCAATGCCACGCTCACACAATAATACACACATAAACATTCCCAATGAAGAATATGTCAATTCTACGTGGAATCCTACATGCCATGAAATGAGATGAGACTCATCATGCCCCATGTCCCGAGTCCTCAATGATTCTCTCACACATGCTTATGCCAAGTGTGAAAAAAATTGTCATTCTGGATGACATCCAATGATCATTTTCAAAACAAATTTCATTTGTTTATAAACCAAAAGCTTTTTGGATTATACATCACAATGATCATTTTATATTCAAAATCCATGAGCCTTTTTGTGGGTAGCGGATTTTTGGTGTCTCACCACGGGCTCCGCAAACCTAGACACTTTTACGGCCTTTCACCGCTAGGGACTATGTCTAACCATAATTGGCGGGTTTTTCACCCGAGGGGGGATCTATCCCTTCTTGCTAATACCGACATTATTATTTTTTTTTCATGCAACCGTATGACTTATTAGACATTGTCCCATTTACCGAAAGCCCAATCTAATCAAAACACCAAACACAGATTTATTTACTCAACCATGCACTCACACCCATGAATGTGATGTTTCCCCAGGCATATGCAATGCAAAATGCCACTACATGTTCTCTCATGTTACATGTATAATGAACACTACATAGAACCATGGATAATTATATTGAAAGCATATAATATGACGCCCCAAACCCGGGGGTCCGTTGACAATCCGTCAACTCGCGGAATACATGTAGCCACGAGGCACCCCAATGCCACAAAATGAGCGGCCTCTCTACCCGAGACTCCTCAAACATAAGTAAAAATGGCCATGTCGCCCATACGTCCATAGCTACTCACCAAAATATAAACCAACTATATTAGTTTCAAGAGTTAACTACACTCCTATACAAACATGTATCAATCAGAATGTTTCATACATGTTTTACAAAATATATAAACAAAGCCACATATGCCTGGCCATCTTCTCAAAAGCTGCCCTAAAGGAGCCGCCTTCAATACTTCCCCAGACTGGAAGGGATCCCACGACCGCGAGCAATGCCTAGCAAATGAATTTTCCTACAAGGGCTACTCCCCTCCTAAAATGCGCATGCAATGGCACACCACAATCATCCACATTCCATACAATTTGCAATATACACATGAAATGCTTTATATCATGCATGAGATGAGACCACTCACGACATACCCCGAGTCCCGACCAACTCCCTCATACATGCCATACCAAGTGTGAAAAATAGTCATTGGTGTTCCACCTAGTGACTCACTCATTGGACCAACCTCCAATACACATTTTAATCGTTAACAAATTCCGTGTGTTTATTTATTTATGGGCCACGTCTTTTTGGGGTCACACCGTAGGATCGACGTATGCTTTCTGACATTTTTACGGACTTTCACTGCTAGAGATCATGTCTAACCGCATGTGGATTTGGGACTTTCACCCTAGGGGGGGATCTACCGCAACTTGCTTAGCCTAACACACGTAATTTTTATTATTATTTATTTCTTTATTTCCAATTATGGATCGTGGGTCTCGACCTTAGACGTTGTCCCATTTCCGAGCCCATCACACCCATTCACCAAGAATGGTGAATTCAACATCACAATTCTCCCGCACTAGACTCGATGCGATGCTACATGCCTATGAATGCAATCATGCCAATTCATATATCAAATTCTCATGGTTCATACGCAATTATATTTCATATAATTCAAACAATCATGTTAACACATCAATTTAGCATGCATCAACAATCTCATTCTCCACACATCAAACATGCTATTCATATCAAGCAATAACATGCAAGCAATTTCACATGGAAAATTTCAATCCAAAATCAGTTCCGAACTCGGTGCAAACGCCCCACATCGAACCGCCAGACCGTCTGGGCGACGCCCCTCATCAAGCATCCGGTCCCATTTCTTGGAATTTGAATGCATGGCCATTCCCGACCTTATAACTCCCAAACCATTTTCATGGCCTTTTTAGACAAGAATAACCGAGTAGGAGAAAACCCCTACCTCTTGGAGTTTTTTGAAACTCCACAACTCTGGTCTCTATGCGAAGCCCTTGCAGTCGGGATGAACTCTTCCTCTTACTCCACCTGAAACCGATGGTCCGATCGCCAATAAATCTACAGAGAAGGTGGTGTCTCTCTCTCTAAAACTCTCTTTTTCCTTCCGTTTCTTTTTCTATTCCTTTTCATCCCTTTCCTCTCCATCCCATCGTTGGGCCAAGTGGGAGAGTACTTCTTGCCACTTGTTAGCCTATCATTGGCTCATTTGGATTACCTTATCCCTTTATCCATCTACTTTGGATTTCCATCCAATCCCATGGTGCCACATGTCTCCTATGGCCCCACTTGAGCTCATTGTTTGAGGCATCCTGCACTTGACACGTGGCGACGTGAGCCACCCATCATGTGCCAAGTGTTCTCACACTTTGTCAGAACGTGAAATCTGACATTCGAATCTCAACCGAAATTTGACATGGTAGCTAGATTTCATGAAACGAATTCAATGGTGAGGTCCGTTTAGTCATCCGAGATCTAGAAAAATTTCGGATCTTCAACCGAAATTATCTTTTTATCATTTCTCAGGAAATTTGAATTTCCTCGGGTTTACATATAATTTACATTCATTCATGCTAATATATACAAATTTACAACACATTCAGCATGTTATAAAATTTCCAACAATAACACACAAAAATAGTCCACACAAAACTAGCCATTCCTGGCCATAAGTCCGGCCATACCCGGCCTTGGAAATAATCTGGACTCAATTCAGAAATTTCACCTTTTATTTTATTTTATTTTATTTATTTATTTTTACAATTTCAAGACTATCATTAACAGCTATAAATTCAGCCATGAAGCAGTCCTCAAACTAGGCCCAAAACTATTCTCCAAAACAAATCCCAATGTCCAAAACTCAAATTCCATGGTCAGCCGAATCACACTCCGCCTACTTACGAATTTTAGATTAAAAGGAACTAGTATAGGAGAAAACCCTACCTATTTTGTTTTTGGCATCTACTCGTAGCTCTCGTCGAGTAGACTAACTTTAGTTCTCGGACTAACGACTTTCAACCGTTGGAACACCGGGAATCAGAGCCCTTTTCCTTCTTTTTTTCCTTTCTCCTCCGCGCACGGTTTTCCTCATCTCTTTTGTTTTTCCTCTTTTTCTTTCCTTTCTTCATTTTCTTTTCCTTTTTCTCATTTCCTTTCTTTTTTCTCTTTTCTTTTATTTTATTTTCCTTTTTCTCCTTTTCTCCTTCTTTTTCCTTTTCTTTCTTCCACCGAATTGTTTTTTTTTTTTTTTTTTTGGGTTTGCTCCAACAAGAGGAAACTTCCTCTCACTTTCCTATTTGCCATGTGTCCTCTTGTTAAGTGCTCCATTTTCCATGCCATGTGTCACATGGACATGCTCTAGGTGGCAATGCCACACCACATGTGGCTCTCATGCCATGTGCCCTCCTCTATGCTTATCATGTGGCATCCACATGGTCATGCCATGTGGCACCACTCCATATGTCATCCAACACCCGTGCCTCGAAATACATGAAATTCTGATTGCCTCGGAATCCAACAAAATTCAACCATGTAGCTAGATTTCATGAGACAATTCCAACAGTGAAGTCCGTTTCATTATCCGAGATTTAAAAAATTTCAGGTTTTCAACTTGTACTACAACGACAAATTGTAAAACCCGTGAAAATTTTAAATTTTAAATTTAAAAAAAAAAAAGGGGGGAGGGGGAGCAAAAGGGTAATTTATTGGAATAGTCCAGAGATAAGTTAGGATTTTTCTAGATCTCGGATGATGAAATGGATTGCACCGTTGAAATCGTCTCGCGAAATCTAGTTACCCAATCGAATTTCGTTGAATTCCAAGATAGTCGGAATTTCACGTATTTCGAGGCAACGGGTGTCGGGCGACACATGACGATCCATGTGGATGACACATGGCGAACCATGTGGGTGACACATGGCATGCCATGTGTCAACATGCATGACTCCTTTGAACACTATATAAGGGCCTTCACACATGGGGTCTCAAATTGAGTTCATGAGGGGAGCAGCAAGGAGAAGGAGGAGGAAGGGAAAGGAGAAAGGGAGGAGAGGAAAAGAGAAAGGGAGGAGAGGAAAGGAGAAAGGGAGGAAAAGAAAAGAAAAGGAAAGAAGAAAAGAGAAGAAGAAATGGGAGGAAGAGAGGACAAAGAAAGTGGAAAAGGAAGGAGAAAGCGCATAGCGAAAGGCACCGTGACGGCAAAGATCCCTGAATCGTATACAAGAGGTATGTCCCATCGGCGTTATTTTACGCCTGGTGGGTCGGTAATGGCCTACTGATTTCGGCCCGATTTTCCGTGCGACTCAGATGTCAGGTGGTTTGTTTCAGGATTGCAGGACGGTCAAAGACCGGCTTCATTGGTTTCGACCTGTCTCGAAACCAAACATTGTGTTCCTCTGGGACAAAGAAAATCCAGAGCGTAATGGCAAATCCGGTGTGCCTCCAAATTTCCACACACACCCTTGTGAATCGGCCGTGATTAATCTCGGGGATAGCCATAACTTTCCCGTCCGAACTCCGATTTGCATGTTCTTAGACTCTATGGAAAGCTCGTTGAGTCTAGAATTTAATAGAATAAATATTTTAGCTAAAACATGGGCTGAACATTGGGATGGGTCAAGGAAAGCCGAGAATAGTCCTTTCCGGTTCCTAACTTCTAGTTTCGGGAATCGCTCAGGACCGAAATGCTTCGACCGTATACGGCCCTCGAGCAACTGTGTGTTGACGTTTTGTGTGAGTAGTTACAAAATCGACTTTCTCGACTAAGTCCATTATTTCCGAGGTCAAGCATGGCCTAGATTTATGGCTCGAATGGCACGTGTGTTATTGCCATAAAATCAATAACATGTCGAATATGTGATATATGGATAAGATTAAATAATTATATGCATTAGGTCGTATGACCGACATACTACGCTCCCCACCAATGAGAATTGCGCACATTACCCGAGTAATGGCTGAATTGTGTTAATACATGCTTGAAATGATGTGTCGACATGAATAAATCAATGATAGAAAAGATGTACTTATATGTTTAAGTGTGAGTGTACCGACGGAATGTATGGAATATTGACTCCATTATGTTGATGTTGAACTAAATATATGAAATGTCGCGGTGCATTGGGGACATGAATGTTCATAACACACACATAGTGCAATTTGTAGAATGTCCATGCAGAGATCTTCATACATCGGGTCACGGCCAGTGCAGCCAGCACCAGACAGATTGGTGTGTAACACCTCAAGATTACATGGGTGTGTGTACACTAAGATCGACTCGGGCAATCGGTGTCGGTGTCAATCAGGTGGGCTTGAATGGGACAAGTCCAATTGAGTTCCATAAAGGTTAAATGGAAATGGAAAACGAATAGCGTCAGGCGTAGCAAGTAGGGGATAGATACCCCCTCGTGAAAAGCCTAAAAACCCGTTAGACGTATCCATCGTTGAAAGCCCGAAAATGTCTGAGGGTGTAAGAGACCCGTGGCAGACTCGAAAAAAGTTCTCAAGGCTCCAAAAAACACAAAACGATTAAATAAATATCACATGCACTACGGGTCATGGTGATGGGAGTCGTGACTAACCTTCGGTATCGATTCCCATCGCACTCAGATTATGAACAAAATGTAGAAATATGCAATTCTTGCTAAGATTGGAGCAGAATACCCGAATATTTGAATAAATACATATTAAAAATATATGACCTAAGTAGAGTTAGATTATGGAATGAATTTTTCAACCTCCTGAATATAAAACTTCTTATATAGGCAAGAGAGTAGAATTGAAAAATTGGTTAGAAAAGGAATGTTTCAATATGTGGAGAACTGCCAATCCCTGCGTGAACTTAGCCACGTACTCTAACACTGTCATCGTCCCTTGCTTTAGCTCTAGGAACTCCCGGGCCTTTGCATGTCTATCAGTTGCTAAAAAATATTTACCCATGAAGAGCTCATGGAACTCTCCTCATGTCATTGCCTCTATGTCCCTCGAGGCCTTGACCCAATCCCACTATATTTGGGATTCACCCTCTAGCTGGAATGTTGCTAGCCTTATCTTTATGGCATCGGAGGTGATCTTCATGGTCTCCAATATTTCCTCGATCTGTCGGAACCAATGGTCAGCTACCATCTGATCCCCTCCCATGAATGTTGGAGGATGGTGTGTTCAAACCTCCTGGAGGTTACTTCTCGACCCTTCCCGTCCCCCAACCGTGCATCTGGGGCCTCGTGCAAAAGTGGCAACTACAAGGCTCATAGCCTTCTGGCAAAGGCCCGTTGGTAAAAACAGGTGGTGGTCAAGAGCCGCCCGTGACTAATTTCTACATCATCGTCCTCGACTTGCTATCTACACATGTCAAATAGAAAATTGAGATCTCATTTTCTTATTTCATTAGTGGTGCATAATGGCAAACACTAGCAAACATTAGTTCCCGAACCATCATGTTCCTTTATTTCCCGAACCCCTAAAGTTATGTTCTCTAACCTAGTGTTCACCTTTTCCTATATACATCATACCATGTATATATATTTCATGCAATTTGTAACACACAATCATGTAATCACAATCATGCAACACACATCAAAGCACAACATAGAACACACGATGCATACAAAGGGTTCAAACCTCGTCCCATAAACTCCCCAGGCAATCACCTACCTGCACTTATACCAAGATGACTGGCATCGCACAATCGAAAGACTAGGTAATCATAAACCTAAGCCCTAACACCAAGCTATACCAAGTCGTGATGCTTGTACCGAACATTGAGATCCAGCTAATTAACATACCTTAGCTCTGTACTACAACCGCATATCCTAGACCCATGCCCATCGAACCCTAGGTATTCGTATACCTATGCTCTGATACCAAGCTGTGACGCTGATATCAGATGCATTATAAATTTCATGGCCTAGGCCTATGCCCCTCAAGCCCTAGGTATTCGTATACCTAAACTCTAATATCAAGCTGTGACGCCCCAAAACCCAGGGGTCCGTTGACCAACTATTAACCCATGAAAAACTTGTAGATGTCGGGTAACCCGACACCACACTATTGGGTCCCCTTTACCGGGACCCATAATTTAACAAAAATTGGACAGAGTCTCCTTTGTATAGGGAACTCTACCCAAAAATACAACATGTACAATAGATAATAGCATGGCCCATATGGGGCCAAATATCATATCATAACCTCTCCAGGTCCATCTACGAGTAAAAATGACCACATAGGGTCCATTTATCCATACTCAAACATAATGCACAAGGCTATAATACCATAATCTTTAAGAGTTTAATTATAATACTCTTTACACAAAAACAAATATCAAAACAGTCTGTTTTAATGTATGTTACAAAAGTAAGAACTAAAGCCACAACTCGACTTTCTTCACAATGGAGGCCTAGAGCGAGCGTCGTCTCCTGCACACTCCGTATACCTGAAAAAGGGTCCCACGACGGGGTGAGCAATGCCCAGTAGAGTAAACCCCTACAGAGGCTACTCCCCACCTAAGTGCACATGCAATGGTCATGTCACTAAAAAAAACATTCCAATCAAGATTATGCAAAGCTAGAATGGAATTCTACATGCCATGAATGAGATGACTCAATTATGTCCCATGTGATCGAGTCCTCACCGGGACGCATCAAACCCAGTCCCAACCGACTCCTATCACATAATGTCGAAACCCATTCGTGATAAAATCCATCATTCTTAGATAACATCCAATGATCATTTTACAAAACAAATTTCATTTGTTTTCAAACCAAAAGCTTTTTGGATGTTCACCTCAATGATCATTTGTTTTCAAAAATCCATGTGTCTTTTATGGGTGGCGAATTTTCCGAGGTCCCACCACAGGCTTCGCAAACCTTCCCACACTTTTACGAGCTTTCACCGATAGATCCATATGTGTAACCAAAAAGATAACAGCCATCGACACATAGTTTCCTTTCCATTTTCAACCTTGCGACTCAATTTCCAGTTGTCCCATTTTCCGAGTCTTGCACAATCAAACACCAAAACGCAAGGTTAATTTACAACCATGCAAAACCGTGGAACCCTACTGATCGCCTTCCAAGGTACCGTGTCCACCATCCATTCACCAAAAATGGTGAATGACAACAACCATGCACACACACCCATTTCAAGCGATGTCCCCGTGCATATGAAATTCAATTATGCCATTTCATGCTTATGCCATGTCACTCATATATATATGGATGCTATATGGACAATTTCATTCCTGCATTACACCCATGCATCATTTGGACAACTATATCAATTAATATACGATTTCAATTAAATCACACAAATCATGTCAACATACTCATACACACAGACATACTCTCCACATGTCAATACATTAGGACACACATATTGGCATCCAATCAATTACTACCAAGCATGTCATTCAAACTCAAGCAATAACAACCTCGTCCTCAAGACCAATTGTGGCATAGAGATGCCCACAAAACATTCCACACAATAAGCCATACTGCATCACGTGATAGTTCTGAACTCCGCTTAGAAAACTAGCCCCTAACAATCCCAAAATCAGGACACAAACCATTAAACAACCTGTCGTAGCAAACCTCAAAACTGACCATAACTTGAGTTATGTGAGGTCTGATTTTGTGATCCAAAAGCCTAACATCAAGTTTTCAAATAGAGCAATTTCCTTTGAGGATAGTAGTCCAAATTTCCTCACTTTTCCCAACTGAAAAATCAGTCCAAAAACCTGGACACGTCAGCTAACATCTTGCTTAGCATGGCCAATTCCGAAATTAAACGACCATGACTTGAGCTATACCGGTCCAATTTGGGTAATTCAAAAGCCTAACCTCAATTTCACAACTTCAGCTACAATTTTCAAGGGTGACACTAGTCAAAATTCCCTCTTTTTCTAATTGAAAATATAGCGCCCCAAAACCCGAGGGTCCCGTTGACAACCCGTCAACCCGTAGAATTCCTGTGGATTTTGGGTAACCCGATACCACACTGTTGTGTCCCATTTATCGAGATCCATATTTTCACAAAAAATCGCAAAGTCTCCTTTGGTCGGGGAGCTCTACCCAATATACAACTTGTATAACAGTATATCCATGACCCATCCAAGGTCTCAACAGAAGTAGTAATGACCACACATGGTCCATCTGTCCATATCCCCAATATACAACTATATCATAATAGTTCATAAGAGTTTATTACAACACTTTTATGAAGAACATATAGATGCATGTCAAAACAACTACCAAAGCCACAATCCGGCTTTCTTCACAATTGAGGCCTCTATGGAACGCTGTCCTCTAGTAATGTCCTATACTTGAAATGTGGTCTCATGATGGGGTGAGCAATGCCTAGTAGATAATAATTCCTACAAGGCCTACTCCCAACCTAAGTGCACTTGCAATGCCATTTCACACATTCAAGTAAAAACATACACATTCCTACTCAAATGTCTACATGCCATGGATGAGAATGCATCACCCCTATCCTATGTTCAGTCCTCACCTAATTCTCACACATGACAGTTAAGTGTGAAAAACCGCTATTTATGTTCCATCAATGACCATTTTTCCAAAACAAAGCTTTTTGTTTTATAAATCAAAATCCATTGGACAAACTCCGATATTCACTTGTTTTTAATAAGTCCCATGTGTTTTTGTGGGTAGCAAATTTCCAGGGACTCACCTCAGGCTTCGCATGCCTTCCGACACTTTTGCGGACTTTCATCGCTGGATACATATGTCTAACCAAGAATACCGGGTTTTTCACCCGAGGGGGTATCTATCCCTTCTTGCTATACCCAACAAATGTATTTTTCATTTCCTTTTTCTTTTATGCGGCCATGAGACTCATTTTGGACATTGTACTATTTTAACGAGCCCACCATTGAACACCAAACACAGTGTCGATCTACCATGTACTCACGACATACCATCGAACACCAAACACAGTGTCGATCTCTACCATGCACTCACACCCATGTCATGTGATGTCCTGTGCATAAATGCAATGCAATGCGATTGCATGTATCTCATGCTACATGCACAATGAATGCACGTGCAACAATTCAAAATCATACTTCATACTGAGTATCATGGATAATCATATTTAATACATATAATTATTCCCATTTAATTTCCATATGTCTAACAAATATATCTCCACATGGTCTATAAGTAATAATAAACATGTTATTCACTCTTTTCATGCATCTCAAACATATGTCAACAACACCAAGCATCAATCATATAAGCAAGGATAACTTGGTACCATTTATCAATTGTGACATAAGCAATGCCCACAAAACAATCCACACATCAATTTTTGACAAGGGCGGGAAAACACCCAAAACTATGAGCACTAAATGTCATAATAGACCACAAGATAATTCTGAACTCAGTTTAGAAAACTAGCCCCTAACAGTCCTAAAATCTGGACACAAACCATTAGACAGCCAGTGCGGTAGCAGTCCCGAAAAATGATCATAACTTAAGCTATAGAGGTCCGATGTGGGTGATTCAAAATCCTAACATCAAGTTCTTAGATATAGGTACAATTTCCTAGAAGAATACTAATCCAAATTCCCTCATTATCTAACTGAAAATCAGCCCCAA
Organism: Tetrastigma voinierianum; assembly: GCA_016808115.1. Taxonomy (NCBI): domain Eukaryota; kingdom Viridiplantae; phylum Streptophyta; class Magnoliopsida; order Vitales; family Vitaceae; genus Tetrastigma; species Tetrastigma voinierianum. Next base: position 228,898 of record JAEQBH010001001.1, read on the forward strand.
AAACTAGATATCATATAGGGTCAAAATAGGGCACTATTCCCATAACCCATTATTTTGCCAAATAGCCCCTTAGGGAAAAAAGGGCCAAACAGCCCCTAGAATGGAAAATAAACCAAAGTATGAAGAATCCCTACCTCTTGGAGCGTAGAAGAAACTCTAGGAAGTCCGAGTGGACACTTCTAAACCGAAACTCTTTGATTTCTTGAACTTCCAGCAGATCCTGACCAAATCCATGTTTTAATACCCACACGTAGCCCTCGTCGAGTAAGATGAACTTTCATTCTTAGCGGAGTGAATTCTAGCAAATGAAACTGGTAGATCGAAGAGAGAGTTTGGATTTTTTTCTTTCCTTTCTCTCCCTCTTCTCTCATGACGAGACCGAGAAATATGGTGTTTTCTCCCAAAAGATTACTTTCTTAACCCCTTTTGTCACTCACTTAAGTTGGACATGTGGTGGAGTCTTTGTGCACCACATGTCCACGGCAGATCTAGGTTAGTTTCTACCTGAAACAATTTATTTTGTCTTGGTTCAAGTTGATTTATTTTAAATGAACTTAGCAAGATATTCTAACTCCCGATATTCTCATAAAATCTAGTCACTGAGTCACTAGATGCCGATACCACGAAAATCGTGCAAAATCGATTATCTATATTGGAATGAAATTTTCTAGGTAGCTAGATTTCGCGAGACGAATCCAACAGTGAAGTATATTTTGTCATCCAAAATCTAGAAAAAAATTCCCATGCTTAGTGAACCATTTTCGACAATTTTGTTTTGCATTTTTAGAAAAATAAAATTTTCCCGATTTCACATTCTTCACTCCTTAACGATTTCGTCCACTGAAATTCACACACACACACATTCAAATCACATGCATATGCAACGGTCATTTGATATCAATGACTGAAAACACACCTCCATCCTCAAACGAGCGATAATTACTTACATATCGTGTCCTCGCGTTCCAGTATTTGCCTCCACTCCTTGGTGCTACCAACACCTTCACTAGCCTCATGGTCTTTCCTCGAGACGCAGTCAGCGCTATCATGATGCGCATCGGTCCCTCATGAGGTCCCATCAACATCAACAAGTGCGCCACAATCCACTCGCGGTCGGATCTGGAGTGTACTTAGAAACATGGGAGACAAGGAACCTTTGCATGAACACCCAGATGAAGCACAGTGGTAAAGCCAATCAATACACAAGCGTACCCGCCTCTCGAGTATCTCAAAGGGCCTGATATACCTCTGTGTTAGCTTTCCTCCATACCCAGACGACCACTCATCTCTTAGGCGTACCATCGAAGGCATGATCACTACCTCGAGCTCTAAAGGTCGTTTGTCGATGCATTAGGCATAGCTCTTATGTCGGCTCACGGCGGAGTGAGAAGACACTTAAGTATCTAGTCCACCTTCTCGGAAGGTGTCTCTATGAAAACCCCGAAAACATTCAATTTATCGAAAAATGGCAAAATGGTAATTCTGAAAACTACGTTAAGTTATCTGGAATCAAAAATTTATGGCTGGTAAATTCCTCCCTACTTTGAGTAGCACTGGCTACTGCGAGTATAGTGAAAACCTCGAGGTTCGAACACAAGGATGTGTTTTCTTCGTGTAAATGATTTGCGGTTAAAGCCAAAATGGTGAATTCTATTTGGATTTTAGGTTTTGGTAAAAATAAGGGGGTTTGATGGTTGAAAACTGAAAATAAGGTGAAATAAAATATGAAAAGAACTCCTTGAAGCATATGGCCACTGGGTTTGAGGTCCTAGGGTAACTGAGAGGTCTTAGGTCCATTTCCTCGCGTTAGGGAGAATGACCTATAGTCATCTCCCGAACCAGCAGATCTTCAATGTGTTTGTAGAAGCCCCAGACCCTAATAATTTCCTTTAAAAATGGCAATCAACGAGCATCCAAGGAGTCTCGCGTGGAAACAAGTCTCCTTGACCCACCTTACAGTGACTAATAGATGATAACTAATGGACATCTGGGTGGATGCAACAGTAAGCATCCATGAACTAAAAAATGCCAAAATACAAGTCATTCAAGGTGAATCTAAGGGATCTAAACCTAGGGTTCAAAGGAAACACAAAACTGCTAGTGAGTATCTGCGTGAAGACCATGAGAACCTTCAGTTGCCTTTGGATCTTGCACCCAACAGCCTTCTCCTTCAATGAGGAAAGGGTTCTAGCCGCTCATCCTCCGAGTTGTCATCCTCGGGGGGTGTTTGGCTACCCAGAAAGTGAGAGAAAACGAGAGAAACTAGAGAAAGAGCGGGAAGAGTTGAAAGCTTCCCGCCTAAAAATTCCCCATTAATGAAAGAGTCCTTTCTGATGTCATGCACAGGGTCTTTACACATAGACAATACCCGATTACAAAGTACTAAAAGATCAAAACAAGCACTATTACAATGGAGGCAAATCAAGGAGACAAACAAAAAGTGACAACAAAAAAGTCAAAATGTCAAAATCAGGATGAACAGTGGCACAGGGAAGGCAATTTCGCAGGGTGCGAAATTCGCATCTACTGGCGAGGCTGTGACACGCCCCGAAAATCATTGCTTCATTTTCCTCATTTTCCGTCTTCTTTCCTTCTGATTTATGATTTGCAATGCTGAGTTTGACTTGAATTCTTCATGCTTGGATCGACTCAACAAATTTGGCATAAATAGCTTGCAAAAACTACAAAATTAGCCACAAAATGCGATCAGTAGAATAGTCGGGACCTTAATGTGCAAATCAGGTTAATTCAGTTGATTAGTATACAAAAAGTGCTCAAAACCTACAATAAATAAGGCTCAAAATAGCACTTTTTAGGCACTAATCACTCCCCCAAACCAACATATTGCTAGTCCCTTAGCAATGAAAGAAAGAAAGAAAGAGCAAACAAAATAATAACAAAATTATGTTCTCAAAAATGGTATTTCAAAAAGTATGTGGATGAGTAATGTCTAACCCTCAATGAGAATCACCGAAACCCTGCCCAATAACCATCATGAGAGAGTGGATGCCATACAAAATTCAGTATTAAAAGAGTTTCCTTCTATAGATAATCAACCTAGAATTTTCACCAAAATCTAAGTGTTTATATGATTAGTTTTCAACAATAAACTACCAAACTACACTCTCCCCCCAACCAAGCTACTGCCCCAACCTAGTACACTAACCAACCTAACAGATTCAGATCTTACTCTTATTCCACAATTTTTTTTGTGTTGCAAGGTGCACGTCGAGGAATCTACCGAATTCAAAGTCCATGTAACGGATCTACGAATGACTCTAACCAATTAAGGCTTAGGCATCAACAAGTCATAAGGATTTTTCAACTAATAAACTCTTCAGTTTCAATTCCCGACTTCCTATGACTTCGAGACCTGCAGCACCTACAACTTGTTGCCAACCCTCACCTATCCACCTACGTAGCGAGCACTAAGCTCTGGTGGCTTAGTGGAACCGTGCTTTTAAGATCTCTCGCCACATACTCCTGACCGTTGGGTTTCAAGGCAAAGTGTTGCAATTTTCTTATTTTTCTTTTTCTTTTCTTTTTGTTTTTGTTTTTGTTTTTCTCTTCTTTTTATTTTGGAAGACTCATTGGCCTTTTTTTCCTTGGGGTCCTTAACCTATTGAAGGTAGTAAACGAAACTAGGATAAGCTTTTGCAAGATTTAGAGTGTTAGGCAAAGCTACCATCGTTGAAACCTTATGTGCACAAGAAATTGGCTAAAGGTGGAAGAAAAAGGTCAAAAGCAACAAGAATTCTACTGATCATCCCACTCAATTAGGCATGGAAACAATCTAACAACAATGGCATTGGACAAAGTTTCAAAATTTCACACTGCGGACTAGGCAAAACACAAAAAAAAAAAGGGCAATTTAAAATCGAAGTGTAAGTCAGATAGTATGGATATAAAAAATGGCTATATTTTCACTTTTCAAAACAACTAACATCTTCTACAACAAGACAAATAGTGTCATTATTGAACAACAGAAAATGGGCTTGCTCAAAATAGCAACAAAGCATAATGTGTGCCACTTTCTTTCGCTAATCCTCCCCAACCAAATGTCACATTGTCCAATGAGTTCTGATTGGAGTTAGAGAAGGAAGTGATACCTCCTTGATGAGATGTACCCATTTTTGGATAGGATACTTCGCAAGCTTTCCACCAAGACCTTATTCACTCCGACCGGGCTTTAAATGAACAAGTTGGAAGAAGAAAAGAGAGAAAAAAAGTGACAAGTTGGAGAATTTTGAAAATTTAGCCTTTATAAAAATTTCAAAAGTGTTTTTTCTAGCTATATTTGGATTCTACACTCTCTAAACTTTCCAACAGTACCAAAATTACCTAAAACGGAGTTCGGATGAGAAAGTTATGGGCGAAACAAAATGGGAGTAGCAAGCCAAAAAGTTCACATGTCGCGGGAAATTCAACACCGAAATTCTTGTGCTTTTCCTTGGCTCTAGCATCTCCCCGCTCAAAATTCGACTAAACCGCAAAAATAAAACACTATAAAAATAAAAAAATGCAAAAATGAAAATAATAGAAACAAATATTAAATTAAAATTGGAGGAAATCTTAAAGAGAAAAACTAAATAAATCGAATAAAATAAAAATAAAATAAAATAAACAGAAAATCAAAACAAAAGTGAGGGAAACTGAGACTTCATTCTCAAAACCGCCAAGCTCTTTGAAGGTCAAATAAACCGGTGGAGCTTGTAGAAATGTCGAGGTCTAAAGTTCCACATCCGAACCAAGACTAACCATCCGCCGTACTACGCAGATGAGCAATTTCATTGAAGTCTTTGATGTAGTGGCATAAGCTCGAACAATGGCCGCTTGTTCTCGAGGTTTACAAGGCAGTGTAGATGGGATGGCCTTTTGCACATGTGTTTCGTGTGTTAAATGTGTCAGAGGTGAAGGTAGGATATGCACCGGTCGCGGAGGGTGTTTGGTTGGTAGTGGCTTTGTGGCTCACAAAGGGTACTAAGATTCAATTTTATGGGAATTGGTTGAAGGATAAGCTTTTTTGGCTCTTCCCTTGCTTCTTTTCAACTACCCTCCTCACGCATCGTGAGATTACTTCTTTCTTTCTCCTGGATTTACGCCACATCTAATATCCGAGGATTCAAATAATAGTCGCCGTTGACACCGGCCCTCCACCATGGTGTCACTTGCACTCTTCCTCTGGACTCTCTTCCTCTTGATGAACATGCTGATTGGTGAGCCTTGAAATGGAATATTGCAGGATGTCAATCTTCGGATCAAGGTCACTTTGAAGCACATCTAATTTATGGTTCAAAGAGCCCTCCACGGTATGAATTCTTTGACTTAATTGGGCATTGAATGTCTTCTACTCTCCCACAAAGTCATCCACCAGCTTGGTAAGGTTCAGAATGGCTTGTTCAACTAGAGAGGTTGACTGTGGTAGTTGAGGCTGAGATGAAGAAGCATACTGTGGATGTGCAGGAGGTGCATATTGTATAGGTTCTGGTCCCCATGAGAGGTTTAGGTGGTTCCTCCAATCCAGTAGTTGTAAGTATTTCCATATGGTGCAGTGCTTAAGCGAGGCACCATGCATGAGGGCACACTCATTCGTGGAGGGTTTCTATAGTCCCTCATGCATCTATATGCATTAGGATTTCTCTCCACTGGGTACTGACCGTGTTGCTCGCCCTCTAGGTGTTCCATTTGGTTAAAACTAATATTCAATTTAGAATCAGACTCTCAGAGCAACACTGACTTTGATCAACCTCGCCTTCGCACTTTAACCACCGAACATGCTCCTCCCTGTTAAAGGTCAGGCGTACACAAGACAACCAAGAAACAGTCCTACCTAAAGGGTTAGGGTTAGCTAAAAATAAATAAATAAATAAATAAACATGGAAACAAAATTAACAAACTGACAGAAAAATATTACACAGAAAAATAAAAGTAAATTCACCAGATCTTGTGATGAGGATCACAAGTGTTCATCAGGTCATCATTTGCACTTAGGCACCATCCTCGACAACGACGCCATCGATTCGTAGCAGTGTGCCAGCCAATCAACTAAATTTATAACCTAAATTCTCCTACCGTCAGAAAGAGCCAGTTACTGCAAAGATAGTGGCTTCAGTTCGAACACGTGATGGGTTTTCTTCGTAAATGATTTGCGATTAAGGCCAAAATGGTGAATTCAATTTAGATTTTGGGCTTTGATAAAACAAAGGCTTGATGGTTGGAAACTGAAAAAAAGGTGAAATAAAATATAAAAAGAACTCCTTAGCCATCAGCCACCGGGGTTTGAGGTCCTAGGCACTGAGTAGGTCCTCGAGTCCATTTCCTCACGTTGGGGAGGATGACCTATAGTCATTTCCCGAACCGGATCTTCATGTGGCTATAAGAACTGGACCCTTAATAATTTTCCTTAAAAAATGGCAATCACTGAGCATCAATGGTCTCAGTAGTGGGAAACAAGTCTCCTTGACGCACCTTACAATGACTAATAGATGATAACTAATGAATCTCAAAGTGATCTAGCACAAGCATCCACCTAACCTCAAAATTACCAACATAGGTCATTCCAGAATCTATGGGATCTAAACCTAGGGTTCAAAGGAAACACAAACTACCAAAGGAGTACCTCGCTTGAAGGTTCATGAGAACCTCGGCAGTCACTTTCCTGATCCCGCACCCAAGAAGGCCTTATCCTTCCGGGCCGAGGAAAGAGTTCTAGCCGCCATCCTCCGCCTGTCATCCTCGAAGGGTGCTTAGCTACCTAGAAAGTGAGAAAATGAGAGAACCTGAAAGAGCGAAGAGTTGAAAGCTTCCCACTAAAAAAATTTATTATTAATGAAGAAGAGTCTTTACAGTTGTCACGCCCGGGGGGTCTTTATGTGATACCACCCGCACAAAATTAACAAAAGATCAAAACAAGCACTATTACAATGGGGGGAAAATCGGGAGACAAACAAAAGTGACAAAAAGTCAAATGTTAAAAGCAAGATGAACAGCAGAGATAGGGAAGGCAATTTCAAGACCTTGCGAATCAAATTTCACATCTCATGGCTATAGGCCGCAAATATTTGCACTCTACTCAAAATCTTTCTCAGATTGCCTTCATTTTCCTTTGCTCTTTGTCGTTTCTTTCCTTTCCGAGCTTAATCCGTACGCCGAGTTCGACTAATTTTCTTTCTTGGATCGACTAACAAATTTGGCATAAATAGCTTGCAAAACTACAAAATTAGCCACAAAATACATTCAAGAGAATAAAATTCTGACCTTTAATGCAGGCAATTGATTAATTCAGTTGATTAGTACACAAAAAGTGTTCAAAACCTACAATAAATTGGGCTCAAAATAGCACTTTTTGGGCATTAATCAGTAAAACCCAGGAAAAATTCAATTTTTCTGAAAAATGGCAAAACGATAATTTGCCGCTATAGTATAGGTGGAAAATCTAGAAAATTTCTAGATCTTAGATGATGAAAATGATTTCACTGTTGAATTCGTCTCGTGAAATCTTGTTACCAGTCGAATTTTGTTGAATTCCGAGATGGCCTAATTTCACGCTTTTCGAGGGGCATCCTGGTGTTCGTGACACATGAGGTGGTATGGAAGACTGTGGCACATGGCACCATTGGAGAAAGACACATGGCATGATAGCTATGTGGTATGGAAAGTGCCACCTAAAGCATGTGTCCATGTGACACATGGCACATGGCTCACATGGTAACACATGGCACATGATGGATGGACCATGTGAAGACACATAGCCATGAGAGAGAGAACAGAAAGAGGGAGGAAACTTCCTCAAGTCAAGTCAAATCAAAAAAATTCGGTGGGTAAGGGGAGAAAGAAAGAAAAGAAGAAAAGAAAAGAAAGAAATGAAAGAAGAAAAAAAAGAAAAGAGAATGAAGAAAGGAAAGAAAATGAGGAAAAACAAAAAAAGAGATGAGGAAGAGTCGTGTGTGGAGGAGAGGAGAAAGAAAAAGAAAAAAAAAGAAACGACATTCTCCTTCACGATCTCCCATTAACCCGGCGATCGGGAACCATCTGAGCAAGATAAGAAAGCTTTATTACGATAAGGGCTACGCTGCACCGAACCGAATTTTTCCTCGGGTTCCAAAATGTAGGGGCTCTCCTACACCAAGCTATTTCTTTCGCTAGTGGCCATTTAAGGGCCATTTTTATTTAGCTCTAATCTTAGGGTTGTGTTTATTGACTATTAAGGACCGAACCCAGTGTTTCGAGATAGAAATTCTGGACCTCTTGGCTATCTGTGCGTAGCCTTGGTTACGACTGGGTGTAGCTGGGCATCCAACCTACCCAGAAGATGATGATCACCCGGATCCAACTCGACCGTTGTTGTTCACGGGTCGAGTGCTGCCCGGGGTGTAGTGGGATTGGTTCGGTCCGAACACCGCACACCCATGCGAATCTGGCAAATGACTTCGATGGCCATAACTTTCTCTGTCAACTTCAATTTATAAGCGCTCTCGACTCTATGAAAAGATTTTCGAAGTCTAGAATTTAACCATATTCCGTTGAATGTGGCATTTGCGCCTGCAGTTTCGTGTTTCGTGATTTCCTTCAAAGAGTCAGGTGGGATTGTTGTGGGCATTTGTTTATGCCACAACAAGAAGCGATACCGCTATTCATGATATGATTGATGCTTGGTGTGATGTATGCTTTTAGTGCATGAAGAATGAATCACATGTTGATTGTATTGTGAAGTGTGTTGAAATATGTGCGATAAGCATATTGAATTTAATGGATGTAAATTATATGTATTAAATATGATTCTCCATGATACTTGGCATGAAGTATGATTTGAATTGTTGCATCGGGTATCTATTGTGCATGTAGCATGAGATACATGCAATGGCATTGGCATTACATTTATGCATAGGACACCTGATGACCTTGGTGAGGCATGTGGTAGAGATCGACACTGTTTGTGTTCAATGGTGGGCTCGACAAAACGGACAATCGCCAAAATGAGTCCTTCACTGGGCCAGACAAAAGAAAAGGAATGAAAAATACGTGTGTTGGGTATAGCAAGGAGGGATAGATACTCCCTCTGGTGAAAAACTTGGTATTCTTGGTTAGACATGTATCTAGCGATGAAAGTTCGCGAAAGTGTCTGGCGCATGCGGCTTCTCCAGAAGAGACCCTGTACCGCTACCCACAAAACAATAAATACGTGTGACTTGGTAAAAACAAGTGACTATTAGAGTTTGTTCAATGGATTTTGATTTATAAAACAAAAATCTTTTGTTTTGGAAAAATGGTCATTGATGGAACATAAATGACGGTTTTCACACTTGGCATATGTATGTGTGAGGGAGTCGATGAGGACATTTGTGTAGGAATGTGTATGTTCTTACTTGAATATGTGAAATGGCATTGCATGTGCACTTAGGGGCGGGGAGAGTCTGTAGGAATTATTCTTTATCGGGCATTGTTCACTTCATTGATTCGTACACAAGAGTCGAGCTAAAAATCAACAAAATTTATATACACCTGTTTTACACGTCGTAGTCAAGCACGCAAAGATAGCCAGCCTGCGGTCGAACATCACGGCTATCCTAAGAATGATATGCATTAGTGTAAAAGGTAAGGCTTTCTATTTGGACTTTTCGGGATTTGCTTCAAAAAACAAAGGAAGTAGTTTGAAAATCGAGGAATTGTAAAACCTAAAGTAAAGTGTGAAAAAGTTAACTTTGAAGATTTAGGTCACCAACTCGTAGTTGTGGCAAAACAAGTGTCCCTGTTTATCCTCGCATGACATGCAACCTATAGTCCAAGGTATAACCTGATCTTATGTTTAACTAGCAAACCTCACCCTAACAACAACTCCTATTTGAGTCAACACAGTAACATGCAAAGCATGACCCTTTTCGCCTTGAAACCCTAGCATTAAATATCATCTCGCAGGCTCATAAAGACGATCTAATGAACCACAAGCAGATCTATATCAAGTATGCACTGTATCCCAAAGCATGTGGAGAGTATTGGCCAACCACAACATTCAAAGCCATTCAACCTTAATTTGAGAAGATGAGGCTTATAACACAAAGACTCCGCGACTCTCAAAGACATGACAAACACGCATATGCCCCACCACCAAGCTACCTCCTTCCTCTTCAGCATGCTTGAGCACACAAGATCTCTGAGTTGTCATCCCCAAGAGGTGTTTAAGGTGCCAAGAGCAAGGAAAGAGGAGAGAGAAATAGAGAAAAAACCTCCAACTAAAATATGAGACTTTATTTACAAATGAAAACTTACAAATTCCTTTCTTCCTCTAAATCATATTTCCCCAAAATTCATATTGATTACAAAAAGAGAGGGGTTTATATAGGCCACCTCAATACATGAAAATACCAAAAACCTACAAATTTACAAGTTAAAGGACAAGAGAGTAATACACCAAATTTGGAGCTCAAGCAAAGACAAATAATAAACATGACGCAGGTATAAAGAATTTCCGCTAGATCAAGAATTTCAAGTAGTAGCTAAATCAATAAGGCATAGCTTAAAATAGAAATTTCACAGGGTTTGGCACTTTCATGAAGAAGGAATTTCGCTAGTTTTAGCAAATCTTCGTGAGTAGCGAACATGAAATTTCTTTCGCTTAGGAACAAAGGCTTCAGTTTAAACCCCGGTGTCTAGCGAAAATCCACACTCATTGACTTATGAATTTTCGCATCCCAAATAAATTTTCGCAGTGCTTACGAAATTACCGGTTTGTCGATTTTCACGTTTGCCTCTCGTTTCATCGATCAATTTTTCTTCACTTTGCCTTCAGCTTTTCATTGATTCTCGGGCTGGTCGATGGTCATTACTGAAGTTCAAACTTCATGATTCATCATACATCCCGATATCAACTGCAAGTGCGTAAAAACCCGCAAATGTACCCAAAAATAACCTCTCTAAACGGCATAAGTGATACTAAGAAGACTTAACACTTAATCGGGCATTAATGATATGATTAGTGCGCAAAGACTCAAACCTATCTATTATAGTGGTTCAAAATCAGATTTTTGGGCATTAATCACACCCCCAACCTAAACGTTGGGTCCCTTAGCAATGCAAAACGAAAAGGAGATGCATGTAGTGATTTTCAAAAGGTTATGATTCAAAAAGGTATATGCAATATATAAACATTGGTTTTTAAACTGAAAAATCGAAGATCAAAATTGTAAACTCATATGAAAGAACTAAATCCATACAAGAACAATTCTAGGTCAATCTCGATCCACGATTCTCAACTTGAATTTCCCACTTCATGTCACGGTTCTTTATATAACCGTATTTTTCAAGCCAATAAATTGTAAAATCGTCCCTCCCCCAACCTAGCACCGACATGGCCTTAAGTCTGAACAACCAGATAAGATAGTTACGCACTTCTTCTTTATTCAACTACACTCAGAGGGAGCAATGCTAAAATTCGACTTCACCAAAGTCCGTAACGGATCGCCGGCGACTCCCAACCAATTAAGGCTTTAGCATCAAGACAAAAGAAGGATCAATCACCACTAACTCCAAAGGCTTCACCTGGACCGAACGACTTCAAAATTACACCTACAATCTGCTGTTAGACTCCACTCATCCACCCATGTAATCTAACACTAAATTGATGACTCCCAACCACCATGCATAGGGCATCAGGTTTTGTATGCCACGATAAGACTTCTGACCGCCGTTTCAAGGCAAAACTTCACGACTTTATTTTTCTTTTTCTCTTTTTCTTTTTGCTTTTTCTTTTTGCTTTTTCTTTTCTTTTTCTTTTTGGAAGACAAATGGTCTTAAAGTATGGTAACACAAACCTATCCTAGGCTGCCAACATGCTTAAGGCCTATGCAAAGTTTAAAGGAAGCAAACAATTCACAAAATTATTGAAACAATCAGAGTAGCAGGTGAATTAGCTATGGGAGAAATTCAAGCTGAGCATGCTGGAACTTCACTGACCAAAAATTTAATTCAAGCATGGAATTTGTTCTAGTATAGAGGTGCATAAACAAAGGGATTCAATTTTTCCAACAAAAGTAATTCAATCAGTCTAATCAGAGCACCAATTGTTCAATTGAAAAGAAAAAACAATTTGAACATAGGGAGGCACAAAACTCCGACATGCAAAAGTCAGATAGATATAAACAGTAATAGCTTTGATATAGCCAAAATGGCTAATACATGAATATCAAAGTTGAACATACAAAATATCAATGTGCTTACTATGGCGACAGCATAAGTCCTCAAAATTAGTGTGCGCTGGGATAAAGCCGTAACTATACAAAAATCATAAAGAGACCTAACCACCCCACCGCCAGGCGGCATGGTCCAAGTCGCTGCCGCTGCCGCCGTAACATCCAAATAAGCCGCGGCTCGTGGGGCGGGCTCCTCTCTCGATCGTGGATTTGCGGCACTGATAAGCGCATGATCTCACGGGCATGAGTAAAGATCAAGCTCAACCTCCTCCTGATCCCTGATGCTCGGTAGCCGCTAGTGAGCAGATAGATCCATCACACCCGCCTATCTCTCTCGAAATGGCATGACTGTGACCCTAGCGAATGAGTCACAGGATGGGCCAGAGTATTCATTGCAATTACGTGGGCCTGTGGAGGAGGGGATGAAGGTGGACTGTGGAACCCACTCGTTGTATCTCGCTCGTGGGCGTATATATCATCCGTATGGCGGGCCTGCCCCGACCGCAGACTCTCCCGGGTCCTGGTCAGAAAAAGATACGGCATAGTCATCACCTTCCGCCTCCATCGACATGACCAGGGGGCATCTGACCTCATCTCGATCCCGCTCCGCTCGGAAATCCTAGATGCTTCGAGAACATGGCAGAGGAGTTCCCGCATAGCTGGAAGACTCTCTCGGGCCAGGTCCTTCCGATGGACCTTCTCCTCAATGTAGCAAGGAGGTCATCACCGCCGTAGGATCGAACCAACATCCCTCCGAGATCCTGGTGAAGAGCCTCCAATATATTCTCCCTCTCGCATAATGCCGCAGAGGGAATAAGTCATCCCGAACAAATGGTCGACGCCAAGATATGAGGCTGAGCGCCCTCGTAAAACACCGGGTCCAAAGAAGGGTGTCTCCGGCCGCTGCTCAACCACTTCACACGAGGCGCGGGCCCAATCTCCGTGAACCTCCGCATCGTCGGCAGATACGCAGCCAAGAGCCGGCCGAATATCGTCGCCTCCGGTAATCCGCTAAATCATCAATACCGAATCGCTCACACTGACAATGATCTTCAGACGCCATCGAAAGTGGTAGAACCGCAGCACCACTGCGGGTAGTACACCGCCCTGGGTCATGAAAGTGGTCGAATAATCCTCAATCAACTTCACACTCCCTAAGATCTAGGATCAGCCTCATAGGGACATCGAGTACGACCCGCCGATGAAATCCGCCTACACGATGGAGTCGCATATTCCCTGAATGGGTTCCCTACAAACAACGCCTCCGATCCTCGAGGCAAAAAGCACAACCGAGGTGATGAAGTCGCCTCCGCAGCAGATGATCGCATTTCCGGCCGCGTCGAGAGGTGATGATACCCGTCAAGCCCGATGTATGGGCTCCGCTGAGGCCTCGCCTCCGGTCCTACGCCGAGGTACGCCGTGTGATGGGGCACGGTCCCATCCGTCTCGATAGCGCCCAACTTTCGGGAGAGCCTCGTACACGGGACCCGTGATGCAGACCGGAGTCGCGATCCGGCCGGGTCGCCTCTCGCCGGTAATCAATTCACCACGGCCACGCGACCCACCCGAGCACGAACCATACCGGGAGCACAAATAAACACCGATAAGGGCTCAACTCACCGAAAATATAGCCGGTACTCAGACTTCGAACCGAGGCTCCTGTAGTGATCAATCACTCAAGCGCAAACAACAGTGGCTTCATCGGGCAGAATCGGAAACCATTCAAATAGCCAAATAAGGCTCGTGAGGACTAAATAAGCCGAAAGTGTGGCTCGCAGCCGTGCGGAGGCCTCGCCGGCTGCACAGGGCGCAGCTGGCTCTGCGTAAATGCACAGCAGAGCAGAGAAGCACAGGCTTCAAGAGGCTCGGCTCCGGGGTCACCATGACCCACAAGAAGTGGCATCAAGCAGCGTCCACTGCGGCACAGCTGACTGGCCCAAACACTCGTGACCGGGTGCGCATAAGGGCGCCAGACCACGGGTCGCCGTGCGTGGCGCAAACCCAAGAGCTGGCGAGGGCGCGGGACCACTGCCGCGCCAGCGGATGGGACCTTGGGCTTCACTGAGAGGCTTCGCTAGGGGAGGGAAATATGGAAGACGCCATCCCTCTCCTGTGTTTATATAACCACATGGCACCAAGGGTCTTCCCCGCCAATTTTCGCTATTTTTGCCGACCTGCTCAAACCGAAAGTAATAATTACCCGCATTTCAAAAAATTTAATTGTTAATAATATATAAAGAATTATTATTATAAAATTTACTATATGTATTGTAATTAAAATTTAAAAAACACACTACTATCCTATACAAACTAACTTACTAGAAAATGAAAAATGTTGAGTTAAAAATTTTCGAAAATAATCAAACTAACTAAATTAACTAAATTACATTTAAAGTAAAAATTGTGAACCAATTCGCTTCAAAACACTCAACCAGCTCAACTCAAAATTACTCAAGGGGGATCAAGGAGAATGATCTCCCCAACTCCCCGCAGCACTGCTTGACTTGGTGTCAGCCCAATGTTGATTTCGCTTCCTCCTTGACGGCTTAATTGTTAAATTGGCTTCAGAAGGTGCTGATGGCAAGACTAAACTTTCTTCATCTTCGACCGACTTCCTAGTTCTGGACATTTTGCTTTCCCCGCACACCGACCAATTGGAAACAACTTCATTAGTTCTTTTGATTTTCATTTTCTAGCAACTCCATGTTTGTTGTTCAAACAAAGATGTTCAACTCCAAGGTCATGTTACCAAAGGTGTTATAAGGACTCCATTCCGCACTTATGATTGCATTTGTCAGGCTGTAAATGGTCTTCTCAAGATGACTGGTACATGATCAGTTCACTTGCAATCGTCTGTCATAATCATTAAAAATCTACTGGATAAGAGAATTACTATCTCTCACTAAGACATCCTCAACTATCCCTTAGGATTTTCACCGATCTATCGCCAATGAGAGTGTGATGCTGGTAGGTTTAAGTTCACTCTAGGACCTAATCGCTTGTATAATCGACACTTATTAGATTCACACTGGTTCAAATCAAGCAATGATTGTCGGCGAATTCTACCAATATCGGGATCAAATCTGTGGGAGATCCCCGGATCCTTGTATTTGACAGTATTTGCTTTGGATTATGGCAGATCACTTGTTCAAAGGAGAAATGCCTCTTCTCAATGCCTAATCCTCTGATTGTACAAAGATCTTTCAAAATTTTGCATAAGCAGTGACTTGCTTAATTATGTCCAATGAGGTATGTTAATCCTTCATCATTTTTAGACCCTAAAATGTGCCTCCGCTGTCGATGCCTTCTTCTTACTCTATGCTTGTGGAAATGGAGGTGGTATGGCGGTATTTCATTGAATCCTCCTTTAGGAGAATATGCTCAGACCGCAATTTTCCTCGTACGGATTCTTCAACGTTTTCGCATGGGTCGATCAACCCTTTCCAAATTCTCTGTGGAAAATTATAGCCTCATCTCATCCATTCTCGAATCTGTTGATGACCCGACCTCACGGATTCCCTGGGATTTGGAACTCCGTTGTGTGATGGAAACCTCCCTTTATCTTCACTTTTAAAGAATTTATTGATTCTGGTGATTGAATAATCGAGGTTGTCAATCTTTGGCCGAGATTGCACTCAAGCCCATCTATTCTCTTATTCAAAGGTACTTTCACAAAGATTTAACCCATGCGCGCTTGCACATTGATTCTTTTGTTCACAACAAAGTCACTTCAACACCTTACCAAATTCAATATAGCTTCTGCTCCATCGAGAAGAGGAGATGGTTAATAGGATTCGGTGGAGGGGGTACTAAACCCAGGTTTGGCACTGGGGTACATAGGTGGGCTGTCTCCATGGCAGTTAGGTGATTCCTCCAATTGGAATTGTAGCATAACATAGCTGGAGCATTGATTGTTGTGGCTTGTATTCTTCTGTCTCACAAAGGTTTGCACATTCGACATCAACCATCGCAGTAATATAGCTTTGTTTCACTGGGTTCATTGTGATTGGAAATTGGTGCAAGGATTGACTGTATAAGATTTTCATCATCGCATGCACTTTGAGCTTGCCTAAGTTCTACCTTCCTAGCTGCAGTTGAAATCCTAGCTTCATTTCTATTTCTCCGGCAGTGCATACATCCTACTCCTTTTGGCTGACTCCGTGTCTCCATCCATCTAATTCTCAGTGTTGCTCATCCCAACCCTTAGAAGTTTCCAGCCACGACTTAAAAAAATCCATGGCTTCATCAGATGTCAAGTTAAAAAGTCTCCTCCACACATGGTTTCCAAAAGTCGCCATGGCAGAGACATACCACCATCGGTTGTCTACCAACATCCGTAAGTGTCAAACCCATGATGGACAGCACCGATGGTTTCCATAAATCTTCCCAACACCGGTAAAATCTTCACCATCATGAGCCGCAAAAGCATAAATTCTGTCTCTTCAAATTGTTGGTCTTATGAGCACGAAGAACTTCTTCATGAATCTCTCGCCTCTCAGCCACAAATTCTTCAATTTCTAATGGTTCTAGGCCTCAATGAGTTGAGCCATATCTCGCCTCGTCTCTTGTGAGTCAATGGAAATGCTTTTAGCTTCAGCAAATCCATGTCCATCATACCTTCCTTAAAGGTAGTGCGCACTTCCTCAAAATCCTAATATGAGTGTATGGATTTTCATTTTTCCATACCATGATATGTGGGAGTAGGGGTACTGGGGATGGCCTCACCGCTACATCTTTTGTGAGGAATAGATACGCACGGGCACTAACTCTAGAGGACGGATGTGGATCCCTCGTTGTTCTACAGCATTTGGATTCATGGGGTTCCCGGCTGACCTTGTTGTTCTGCATGGGGATCCATGCAGTATCGCAGGCATGATCACCACCGACCGGGTCAGTTGTGTATCGATCCTATGCAATCTACCGATGTGTCTCTTTATCCCACTGTTGCATAAACACCTATTACAAAATTTATGAGACAAAGAAAGAGCACCAACAAAGCTTGCAAAAAGGTTAAGATTTAACTACAAGAATTAAAACTCGTCAGAAGGAAAACAAAGGTAGCCATCGCAAAGTGTTGAAATCGGCAGCTCGTGAACCGAGTGACAAAAAAGGGGTGTAAGGTTACCTCCACTCTGTGATGTTGATCACAAGTACACTTCAATTACCATTAGTAGTCTGGGCACCATCCCCTATGCAACGACGCCATTTGATTCAGGCTACGTAGGTCGAGCGCAAAATCAACAAAATTTATATACACCTGTGCCTACTTCACGTCGTAAATAAGCTACCGCAAAGATAGTGGTCTAGGGTCAACACGGGATGGGTTTTCATCCTAAGAATGATAATGACAAGGTGTGCAAAAAGTGCTTTCTATTCGACTTTTCGGACTTGCTTCAAAACAAAGTGGGAAGTAGTTTGAAAATTCGAGGAATTGTAAAACTAAAGTAAAGTGTGAAAAAGTTAACTTGAAGATTTAGGTCACTAACTTGGTAGTTGGGCAACAAGGTCCCTGTTTTATCCTCGCTATGACATGCAACCTATACCCAAGGCATAACCGGATCTATGTTTAACCAGCAAACCTCACCCTAACAACAACTCCTATTTTAGTCAACACGTGTAACATGCGCCTATGACCCTTTTTCGCTTTGAAACCCTAGCATTAAATATCATCTCGTGAGGCTCAGAAGACTATCTAATGAACTACGTAAAGGCATCTAGCAATAAGTATGCAATCAGATCCCCAAAGCATGGAGAGCACAGTCAAATCAATAACATTCAAAGCTATTCAACCTCAATTTGAGAAGATGAGGGCCATAAATACAAGACTGTGACTTCGCACAAGAGACAATACGCATACGCCCCACCACCAAGCTAGCTTCCTTCCTTCAAAGAAAGGAGGCTTAGCTGCCATCTCTGAGTTGTCATCCCTGAAGAGGTGTTCGCAGCCAAGAAAGCAAGGGAAAGAGGAGAGAGAAGAGAGAAAAGCAAACCCTAACTAAAATACTGAGATCGCTTACAAAAATGAAAACTTACAAATTCTTCTCCCCAAATTGTTGCTTTCCCAAAATTCTATATTGATTACAAAGAGAGGGGTTTATATAGGCCACCTCAATACATGAAAATACTAAAAAAACTCTACAAATTTGGCTAAGTTAGTTGACAAGAGAGTAATACACCAAATTTGGGAGCCTAAGTTAGCATTAAATACAAAAACATGATTTAGGCAAGAATTTCGCTTAGGATCAAGAATTTCGCTAGGCAGCGAAATCACAAGGCATAGCGAATAGGAAATTTCATTAAGGTCAGTAATTATTAGCTAGCGAAATTTCGCTAGCTTAGCCGAATTTTCGGTGAGTAGCTTAATATGAAATTTCGCTAGAACAAGGTTTAGTTAAAACTCCTCGGTGTCTAGCGAAATCACACACTAAATAACTTATAAATTTTCGCTAAACTCGCTAAATTTTCGCGAATCTCTGAAATAAATTCCCGCAGCGTAGCTTAAAATTGTCAGGTTTGCCGATTTTCACCGTTTGCCTCCCGTCTTCATCGCATCACTTTTCACTTTGGCTTTCGCCATCGACATTCTCGGGTCAACATGGTCGGACACTTGAGTTCAAACTTCATGATTCATCATACATCCCGATATTGAATCGTTAAAGTGCGCAAACCTGTGAAATGTGCCCAAAATAACTCCTAAACGTGCATATGATACTAAGAAGACTTGAACACTTCACTATATTAATGATGATTAGTACAAAAGCACTCAAACTCATTCAATATGGTTCAAAATTGTACTTTTGGGCATTAATCAGCGGAAACTATTTCGTGCATTGCATGCACTTAGCGGGAGTATCCTTATAGGAATTATTTTTACTAGGCATTGCTCACCTGGCCATGGGACCATATTTCGTGTAAAGGACACTAAGAAGGAGCTCCTTCGCCGTGATTTTGAAGGAAACTAGATGGCTTTGATAAATATTTTGTAAACTATATTAGAACAAGCTAGTTTTAATATATGTTAGTATAAGAAAGCATGTAATAAACTCTATAGACTATCAGGATATAGTTCTATATCAGGATATGGACGATGACCTGTGTGGTCATTACTACTCGTTTGAGACCCTCTTGATGGGTCATGGATACATTGCTATATAGGTTGTATATAGGTACCATCCTCAAACAAAGGAGACTCGTCTCATTTTGAAAATATGGTCCTATACCGGGACACAACGCTAGGTATCGTTACCCAAAATCCAATGTGAATTCAGAGTTGATGGTTATCAATGGGACCCCTGCTTTAAGGCCACACTCTGTCCAACCGGATCAGGAGGGTCTCTCCCACCTCCGTCCAACAAACTAGAGATCGACATAGCCTCCCATACAGTACCTCATAGGGTGCCATCTGTATGCTAGCCTAATAACTGTTGTTGTAGGCGAATTCCACTAAGGGCAAATGTTCTTCCCAACTACCCTTAAAATCTATGACGCATGCCCATAGCATGTCCTCTAAAGTCTGGATGGTCCTCTCTGACTGACCGTCCGCTTCGATATGAAAAGCAAAGTATTCATCAATAATCGTTCCCGCCGGCCCGATGGAAACTCTCCTAAAAATAAGTTGTAAACCTGGGATCCCGATCCGATACTATAGAGATTGGCACCATGTAACCGCATTACCTCATATATAACTCGCACCCAGCGTGAAGGCCGCGCATTGCCGTGCGTGCCAATTTGGTAAATCGGTCCACTATCACCCACACCGTGTCATGTCCTCGCAATGTCTGTGGCAAGTGGGTCACAAAATCCATCGTGACATGTTCCTACTTCCACTCAGCCACCTCTAAAGGCTGGAGTATTCCTATTGGCCGCTGGTGCTCAGCCTTTACTTGTTGACACGTGAGACGTCACCGAACGAAATCTCCAACGTGTTTCTTCATCCCATTCTAGTAATATTAGCGACGAAGATCATGGTACATCTTCGTGCCACCTGGATGCACGCCAAAATGAGAGCAATGGAACGAGGATCTCCTCTCTCAGATTTTTTAACCAGGGAACCACAAAGATCATGGTACATTTTCGTGCCACCTGGATGCACAGCAAAACGAGAGCAGTGGAACTCCCTGAGGATCTCCTCTCTTAGATCTGTTAACCAGGGAACCACAACTCTTCCCTTATACCGAAGACTACCATCCATGTGAATGGTCCAGCCTTCGTCACCTATACCCACCTGTACCCGGTCCTTGATGGAAAATATCTATGTGTCCTGTCCCTAGGACTCAATCACTCTACTCAATAGGGAAGACATAGCCACTAAACTCCCTAAGGTAAATTCTAAGTTCGGGATTACCAGATCGGCAAATTCAAACTGGCCCTACGCTCGATCATTTGCCACTCCCTGAAGCTATACTTAGCTAACACTTCGGGTGATTCTCCGAATGAGTGCATCACCACCACATTTTATCTGATGGTAATGCAAAGAGAAATCATAATTTTCCTATACTCCATCCACCGCGTTGACTCATGTTAAGGTCCCGCTAGTAAAGATATACTTCAAACTTTTTGTCCGAGAATATTTCAACTGCTCACCATATATGATAAAGTGGGCACTAGATCTTCAAGGCAAAGACTATAGCCGCTAATCCTATGTCACGTGGTTAATTCCATTGTGGTTCTTTTAGTCGCTTATAACCATATGCCACCACCCACCCGGATCAAGAACAAAACACATCCCCAATCCGCCCTAGAAGCATTTCAAAGACACTTTGTACATCCGTCCCTCTTCCGAGACCATCGTGAGGCGGGCTACGGCCTTCTTTCAATTCCTAATGCCTCTCACACTAAACTCCACTCAAACTGACTCTTCGGTTAATCTTGCCATGTGTGCAAAACAACTGTGAGAAGTCCTCAATGAACCTCCTGTAGTACCCTACCAATCCCAAGAAATTGCGTATCTTGAAGACTGACTTTGGTCTCTTCCAACTTATAACTGTCACCTTTCTCCGGTCCACTGATACCCCGGTTTGATACCACGTGGCCCCAAGAATTCACCCGAGGTCCCGCTGACAACCCGTCAACCTGCCGGAATTCTCAAGGATTTCTGCAACCTTGACATGATAGGCATTTATGATTGTGTTTTAAAGATATGCAATAAGAAATTCAAATTGCCTAACCTCGCAAGTGTACGCTCGTCAAGTAATACAGTGTACTCAAGGTACGGATATCGATCCATAGAGAAAACCTTAATCATGGGAGGCTAAGTACCAAAATTATAATAATTCTTTAATATTCAAACTGACAATTGTGATGGCTAAGTGAAAGTGAAACCAGATTAAATTACTACTAATGTAATTGTGCGCTTCAAACATAAAGATGACCAATGTACAAAAAGGCTAGGGTAGTCATTTATGGATAGTTCCACCATGTATCAGCTCAGGTTCCATTCCATTATCTAATATACGTATTCTCCACACTACTTGATCAATGTAATTAAAGCCTTCAAGGTCATTGGGAACCTCCTTTATCACTAGCTTCTTGCTTCTTGCTCAACCCTGTGCATTAAAGGTGTATGAAATTCAAAGAACTCCCAAGCCTCCTAATTCATTTATAATCCATATTACCAAGTTTATTAGGTTAACTCACTTATGTCTAATTCTTCATACACTTCTTAGATCTTACAAAGAACCACTCACATATTAAGATTGATCAGAAATTAATATGTTGATTTTAACCAAGCATGAGTTAATGGTAAAACAAATATATAAAAGATAATGGAATTATGAAAAGTCAACCCTTAAACATAGTATTCATGTCCAATTCACTACTAGCACCCTAAACCAAGAAATTAGAACATAGTGATAATCTGCTCCATTACAAATGAAAATTAAGACATTGATAATGAGAATAGAGAAAACATCAATGATCAAAGGAATGATGATGTCCCAAATTCTTCAAGTCTCTCTTGCTAAAAAGGGCCTTTAAGTCTTCTTTCCTCTGATCCAAAACTGAGCTCCTCAAACCCTAGCACAATCAATGATTTTCGACCTCCAAAAAATGGAATCTCCGCTTCCTTTTATAGCTTCTGCCCGAGATAAGGTTTGTCAAGCTTGCTCGCGACGTCACGACGTTGAGCTGTTTTTTTGCACCATTCTTCTCCAAGACTACTACAAGGCTCCATTTCCAGCACTTTTCCTACAAAACCCAATACAAAATAAATATTAGAAAAGTAATAAAAACAAAGTCATATATATATGAAACCGATCCAAATCTCACTAAATCCCGGGTTTTTAATAAGTGTTTTTGGGCATTCATCAGATACCACACTGTTGTGTCCCATTTATCAAGATCCATATTTTCACAAAAATCTGCAGAGTCCCTTGTTCTGGGAGCTCTAACAATATACAACCCGTATAACAAGATATCCATGACCCATCCGTCTCAACAAAAGTGTGAACACTACACAGTACTTATCCGCCCATATCCCCAATATACAACTATATCACAATAGTCCATAAGAGTTTATTACAACACTCTAATGCATAACATATAGATACATGCAAAACCCAGGAAAAAATTCAATTTTTCTGAATAAGGGTAAAATGGTAATTTTGGTTGGAAACCGGAAATTTTCTAGATCTTAGATGAAGAAACGGAATTCACCGTTGAATTCGTCTCACGAAATGTAGTACCCCATCGAATTTCATTAGATTCCAAGGTAGTCGGAATTTCACGTTTTTCAAGGCACCGGGTGTCGGGTGACACATTGCATGATCATGTGAATGCCACATGGCACCCTAGGGGAGTGACACATGGCATGAGCCATGTGGTGCACTTGTGTGAATGGCTCACATTAAGCCAAGTGGCAAGTGGAGGAATTAATGGGAAAGCAAAATAAGAAAAGAAAAGAAATTAAGAAAATTGTGGAGATGACATGTGGCAAAGGAGGAAAGTGGTGGGAAGTTTCCCCACTTGGACAATTCGGTGGATAAGGGAGAAAAGGAGGAAAATCCAAACAAAAGGGGAAGGAGGAAAATAAAATAGAGGAAAATAGAGAAACAAAAACAGATAGAGAGAGGGAGAAAATAGGGAGAAAAGAAAAGGGAGATTTTCCCGACGTTTCGATGGTCGAATCTCGACGGTCCGAAAGTTAAAGTAGATCCACACAAAGAGAGCTACGCATGGGCACCAAAATCTGGGAGTTTCGTCAAACTCCAAGAGGTAGGGAATTTTCCTACTTGGATTATTTTTAGCCTAAATGTCACTTAATAGCATAGGTTTTCTTGGGGCCGGATCGGTCGTGGCAGGATTTAGTCCCAAAGTGGATTGGGATCGGTTCCCGACATTCCTGACCGTGTCGATTTGGTTTGATCCTGACTCGATGTCTGGTTTTTTGTGTGTTTTGTCATGCTGATTCGGTGACAAATGGAACCAAAAATGGTTCATAGGCGTGAAGAGACCGAGAGGTGCCCTATTCTTATGGGTTCGAGATTGGGGCCATTTTGTGTGTTGTTGCTTAATTGAATAACATGATGTGTGTGAAAAGATCATGTTGATATATGCTCTTTTGATGGATGTGAATTATATGTAGAAAATATAAAAATCCATGTTTTGGTAATGTTGCATGTAACATTATGCATAACATGATATGGCATGAAATGGACTTTTGCATTTCTATATGCACAGGACATTATGTCGAGCCTAAAAGGTATGGTATTGGTTATTCACCATTATTTGTGAATATATGGTGAGCTCGGAAATGTGACAACGTCCAAAATTGTGACTCACGGTTGCATGACATTAAAATAAATAAATATAAATGTGTTGGGTGAAGCAAGATGGGGTAGATGCCCCTCCCCCGGGGTGAAAGACCCAAATTTTATTCTCGGTTAGACATATGTATCTAGCTATGAATGTTTGCGAAAGTGCCTGGTTACGGCGGCCTACTGAGACCTCAAATTCAAGTACCCACAAAAACACATGGGACGGATAAATTGAAATGAATATCGAAGGTTTTCCAATTAGTTAAGTCATTGGGTGAAAACACCAATGACCACTTTACACTTGGCATCGTAGGTGTGAGGGAGCTCACGACTCTGTTAGCTGGGCATGAAGAGTCTCATCTCATTCATGACACTAACATTCCATGTGATCGATTGCATGGAACGTGGTATGATGTAAGTGCATATCGCATGTGCATTTAGTGTGGGGAGTACTTTATAGAGAATCTCTCTACTAGGCATTGCTCATCCGCTGTGGGACCCCTTGTACAGGAGGTACAGGAGACTACAATTCAACAGGTCATGATTGCAAAGGAGGCTAACATGTAGCCTTGAGTAACATTTTCAGAGAAGTGTTTCAGATAAAAGGATTTTTATAAATTCTTGCACTATCAGATAAATAGCCTGGGTATGTAATTATGGTAAGAGGGTTGTGATTGAACCTACTTATTGTAATTAAGTTTTTTGCCATTTTAGATTTAAATGTGAATGAATGGGTCCCGATAGCGGATGTATATCGGGGATATGGGATTGATGGACCAGGTGGCATTTACTCACTGAGACCTCGACGTGGTTGGTGATTATACTGCTATACAGTCAGAGGTTTGGTAGAAATTTCTAACAAAGAAGACTTCATTTCGATTTTTTTTGAAAATATGGATCCTTATAAATGGACACAACAAGATGATATCGAAATATCCCGAAACTACCGTGACTCATGCGGAGTTTACTAGTCACAACCCGACCTCGCTCAGCGTCACAACTGGGTATCGTGGCTTAGGCATACAAACATTTAGGGACTTGCGGAAACGGGTTTAGATCATGCATCCATTGTGTATGTTGAAAAATGAATGTGTGTGATATGTGGCATATATTGTGAAAATCATATACTTAGTAAATAGTATATGGGAAATAAGTATGATGTATGTCTGTAAGCATATTTACTACTAATCGGTGTAAAGAGAAAGAAACCTCAATTTTCATTGACATATGTAGATGGCAATGAGAAGTTGGGACGTAAGGGCCGATCGCGAGGCACCCACCCGTGTTTGATCAAGTGTGCCTTTGTCGAGGCCACGGTGTTGCAAATACGCCATTGCACTGTGCTAGTACTGGGGGTTAAGGGGGCCAGAACTCCAATCCTTATAGCACATCATCCTCCAACATTCATTAGGGGAAGGGATTCAGTGGTAGCTAATCATTTATTCTGACAGGTTGAGAGGATTTTGGAGGCTATGGAGATTACCTCTGATGCTATGAGGATCAAGCTAGCCACATTTCAGCTAGAGGGTGAATCCCAGATATGGTGGGATTAGGTCAAAGTCTCACATGATCTGGAGACGATGACATGGGGAGAGTTATGAGAGCTCTTCATGGATAAGTTTTTCTCGGCATCTACTAAGCATGCAAATTCTCGGGAGTTCCTTGAGTTAAAACAAGGAAGTATGATTGTGCTCGAATACGTAGCTAAGTTCACCGAATTGGCACATTTAAGAGATGATTACAGGCCGCATACTAAGGTGCGTAAGTTTGATGGCTTCCAAAGTTATCCATTCGGGGCAAGATCAGAGGATTTCTCCACAGGACATGGACTTATGGTCAGATGGCTATAATATGAAAGAGAGATAGAGATGCACTAAGATCCGAGATACCTGTTAGTGGCAAGAGGAAGGAGGATCATCCTTCTTCTAGTTCGAGAAAGAAGCAAAAGACTTCTATCCCATGAGGATTTTAGATCGGGGTCAAGAACTATCGTGGCCAAGGCTCAAAACCAGTATCAAATACCACACAAGATGACATGTCTCATTGCCATCACCAGACATGTGAGGTGGGCTTGCCCTCAAAGGCAAGGATCCTAGGGTTTCGGGACAACGCGGTCCTGGGCCATCGTTGACAAAGTGACACGCTTGTTCTTTCTCACCTACAGGCTGCAGGACTAGCATCGCTCCTGTAGTGCCGCACACGCGCCTTTACCACAATGCACAGCTCTGAGAAGCTAGGGTATGGGTCAAGGTCGAGGACAGAGCTCACGGGCCGAGACTTCAAGGACTCAAGGGCATGTCTATGCCACACACCACAGATCGAGAAAGCCACTGGATCAACCAAGGGATACAGCAGTATGTTTATGTTATCTCGCCAGGGCAAAGATATTGTTTGATCTAGTGCATCATTCCTTTGTTGTTGCATCTAGTGTGAATGTTTTGTGCTGAGGAGACCTCGAAGACAATTTTCATGAGTTCTCAGTGACTGTGGTGAGGACTGGGATTGTGATATAGTATCGATCAGAGTTAGAGATCAGTGGATTCATCACGGCTGGACCTTCTAAAGTGATGGACATATCGGATTTTACGTCATTTTTAGCATGGATTGCTAATTCAGACAATCGAGTCATCATTGATTGTGATAGTAGGAGGATTACTGCCTATACACGAGACGATATTTGTGTGACTTTTCAGGGGGAGAAGCATGAAGCTTCACCCCAGACCGTGCACGACTCTAGATGGAGTGGATGTCATGGTCAAGAAGCCTTACCCCTAGAGGACGAGGTTGCATAGGATTTGAGTCTACCCGGTGTGGTTTTACAGTACGAGGATGTCTTTCCCATTATTACCGAGATTATCGCCGCACAGGGATGTGGACTTTGTTATTGAGTTACACACTGGTATGTCGCCAATTTCTATGACTTCTCATAGGATGGCACCAGTTGAGTTGCATGAACTCAAGGTCCAACTGCAGAAATTGTTGGACAGGGGTTTTATTAGATCGAGCACTTCACCATGGGGCGCTCCGGTTTTATTTGCTAAGAAGAAGAACAAGACTCTTCGACTGTGCATTGACTATCGACAGTTGAACAGGGTTACAATCAAGAATCAATATCCATTACCTTGGATTGATGACTTGTTTGATCAATCGAGAGGTGCTTAGCCTACTCCAAGATGTGACCTTCACACCGCCATACTCATCGCTTGAGGGTTGGGGTGGAGGCGTATATCCCTAAGACACGTTTAGACACTGCATGGGCATTTATTTATGCGATGCTCTTTCTTGCTTGATGAATGCTCCACGGCATTCATGGATCTCATGCATGTGGTATTCCTAAACTCATTTCGACTGGGCGATCAGGGTCTCTTGTTTGACGATATCTCGATCTACTCCCACTCTAAGGAGGAGCATGAGGATCATTTCGAGATTGTTCTCCTAGCACTTAAAGACCACTGGCCAGATACAAATTCGCATGAGTTTTTGGCATACTCGGGAGGTAAATTCGGGACACGTTTGTGCTCTCTGGGCCTGTGTGTACAAGAGTCTCTAAGAAGGTAGAGGTCAGCATGAGTCGGGAGAGGCCGGGTTAGTCTTCTAGATACACAGCTTTCTCTTAGGATTACAGGTACTACAGAGGTTCATCGAGGATTTCTCCACAATAAGACTCATGATTAGATTGACCGAGAAGGGGGTCAAGTTTGAGACCTGTGTGAGAAGGCATTCCAGGAGTTTAAAATGAGGCTTACTTCAGCTTCCAATTTTGATAGTCCCGGAATAGGGACAGAGGTACACGGTGTACTGTGATGCCTCTAGGGATGGACTGGGATGTGTCTTGATGCAATCTTGGAGGGTTGTAGCTTATGGTTCCGCATTCGCCAAAGAATCATGAACATCATTCACATATGACTGTATTACGCCAGTCTGCCTAATATCAAATCACTATAAGAACTGAAGTATTTTCAGACCCCAAGAGTTTGAAGTATATTTTCACAAAGTGAGACCTCAACATGAGGCAATGCAGATGGATGGAGTATTTGGAGGATTATGACTTCATTTTGCATTACCATCCTAGTAAGGCAAATGATGTGGCCGACGCGTCACTAAGTCATGGGGAGACCAGCCAGTGTAGCTTCCCGAGTGGCAAAGATGCCGGTGACTCGGGACTCGCTTTAGGCTACAACATAAGCGATCACTGTGAACGTTAGGGAGTTTGGTGGCTATGCCATCCCTATTAAGCAGAGTGATTGAGTCACAAGGGTAAGACGCAAAGATATCGTCCATCAGGGACCGAGTACGCCTCAGTATGGGTGACGTAAGGTCAGCTATCCACACAAATGGTAGTCTTGTGATAGGACGAGTCAGGTTCCCTATTGATGATCTATCAGAGGAGATCCTCAGGAGTTCCACTACTCAATTTGCTATGGGATCCGTGGCACGGTAAGATGTATCGTGATCTTCACACAAGATTAATCGAGCAGGGACTTAAGTGACATGTCGAGATTTCGTCTACCTGTCTCACGTGTCACAGTAAAGGCCGAAAGATCGTAGTCAGCAAGCCTACTCCAAATTATCGAGGTAGCTGAGTGGAAGTGGGAGCACATCACGATGGATTTTGTGACCCACTTGCCACGGACACCACGGAGGCATGATGCTATGTGGGTGATTGTGGACCGACTCACTAAGTCAGCACATTTTCTAGTCAAAGGATGACCTCTCACACTTCAGAGGAATTTCATTATTGTATATTCAAGAGATCGTCAATTACATGGAGTACCAATGTCCATAGTCCTCGATTGTGGATCCCAAAATTTACGACAATTTTGGAAGAGTTTCCAAAGACCACGTGGGGACACAGCTTGATGATAAGCATTAACGTCATCCGTTGCACGTGATGGTCAATCGTAGAGGACTATACAAATTTGGTATATATGCTAATAGCATACCCGATCTTTAAGGTATTGAGTAATGTTCTAAAATACCCTAATTTTTATAATAATTTTATTATATATTCGGTATGAATTGAGTCAAACTTAGGTTTTCCTAATTTGAAAATCAGAAATGTAAATTTAGAGTGTGAGCATATGATTGATTATTATATGCTAAATTGAATTGATCGAACTCGAACTAACCACTCGTGTGAAAAAGGAAAATGTGGAAAATTATAAAATGAGGACCTAAGGGTCAAATGATAGCTTAACTGCTAATATGAAATAAATGGCAAATGATAAGGAATGTGAATTAAAAAGTTAGAATGTCAAAAATGGAAAATTGACTTATCAAAGTGCCAAACAAGGCCTTATGGGAGGAATAAGGATTAAGACAAAAAATGGAAAAATGAGAATTTGAATAGGTGGGAAGGCCAAACATGGCCTTACACTTAAGGATTCTATAAAGACCAAAATGTGGTTCTAAGCTTCATTTTTCGGAGCCATCGCTTTTGGAGAAGAGGATAGAGTAGAAAGGGGAGAAGGAGCTAGGGTTCCAAAGACTGCTTGGTGTGACCCTTTCCCATTTATTGTCTTTAAGAGGCCAAACAACATACAAGAAGAGATTCAAGAGGTTCAAGGTAAGAAAATCAAAACCCTAACCTCATTTGATTTAGATTGGGAAAAGTCTTAACTTGAGAGAAAAGGGTTTTCATTGGATTCTAAACCACTTTTGGAGTTGTTTTAAAGAGATTCCATGGTGGATTTTTGATATGGGACTACTGGAGAAGATTTGTGAATAAAAATATATAAAAATGCCAAAATTGAACATTTCTCGCAAAATCCCGTAGGTGTACCCCATTGTGGGTGTAAGGTGTCCAGACCAGATAGTGTCAGGGTGTACCCAGATGTGTTGTTCCAAAGCAGCCCCATTTTTGCATATTTCAAGGCTGTTAAGTCCCGTATTCAGATATCGATGCTCCAGTGGACCCTAAGAAATGACACTGGGTTCACCATGCTAGAGCTAGGTGAAAATGTATCGCACTGCCGCCTACAAGCCAGAGTTCATCTTCTTCGCATACTTAGTGTCTTGTAACCCAAGACTTTTTAACAAAAATAAATTTGTAATTCACTAAAATTGTTTAACAATTGTTTATCCACTAAGAGTGGCGTGAATGTTATTGGATTGTGTGGATTCGTGATGATCAAGCTAACTCTAGACCGAGGATCAAGAGAAGGAAGCTAGGATTCGATGTTCTTCATTAATTCCTTCCGACTCTATTCTATTTCATTTTGGTAGATTATCAAGTAACTATGAAATGAGTGCATGAAACGAGTATATGAATTAAGTAATAGATTGGCAGATATCTTTGAAAAGATAATAATGTAAAGTGAATATGAAATTGAAATGACAATTGAAAACCTAATGAAAAGTGAATGATGATATGATGGATTCATCAAACGGAATCCATCGGAATTGCGGAATCAATGATATACTAATGAATCGTCATCGATGCACCACCTAAGATCCGTCATGGTTGGCACTCCCGAAATTGTCCAATGTCCCACTCAAGCGGATGCACTAATCGCATCCGTCATGATGGCGTATGGCATTGAAGAAATGTCCTACTTGGCGATTCACCAACCGGATCCGTCCTGATGGCGTATGGCATTTAATTGATACCACATGTCGGGGTGCACCAAACGACATCCGTCATGATAGGAGACCGAATCGTTAAAAGTGATACCACATGTCGAGGTGCACCAAACGGCATCCATCGTGATGGGAGACCGAATCGTTAAAAGTGATACCACATGTCGGGGTGCACCAAATGGCATCCGTCATGATGGGAGACCGAATCGTTAAAAGTGATACCACATGTCAGGTGCACCAAACCCAGATCCGCCATAATGGGGGAGAGACTAAATAGTTGGGGAGCAGAAAGCACATCACCATCGATATGGTGGATTCATTAAACGAATCATTATAAATGCGAATTGAATAGTCAAAGTGAAATAACCAACATTGACGAGTGTAAATGGGATTGTTATGAATATGCTTAAATCTCATGAATTGAATTGTGAAATGAATTGTTGCATTGAAAATGCATGATATGATATGGTAAATGATTTGTATATTGAAAGCATGCGGAAATGAATAGCATGAGAGTATATGTGTTGATATATTAGGCATGGTTTAATATAAATGCATGCCGAAGTTAAATTAAATATTGAATAGAATCGTATATAGAACTACTAAGCATGAAAAATGCTTAGCGTGTAGTTTTATCTATGCCAGTATCGAGTAAGGAAGAGAAGAAGGCCAAGATCACGCAGCGCAGAGTCATAGAGAGAGTACGGCGTATAAGTGTATACTCCGTAATTTTGCATATCATCTTTTGAACAAGTGGTGTTTTGTAAGCAAAAGGGTTAAAACCTCGAACTTGATTTAGGAGATCATTTTAGTGCAGATAGAATGCCTTTCTCAAAATGTATTTGTTAATGCTTTACGGTCACCGAATTGCTTTGAATTTTGTAATGATTATGGCTCATTTTAAAACTCGAAATCGCTTTCGTAATCAAACAAATTAATAAAATGTTTTGATAAGATAAATGGAAAACGCCTGGAGTAAATCAGGCTCCAAGGCTCTGATCCGCCATTCAAAGTCCGCCGGATTCGGTTTCACAACTTTAAAAAGAAAATTTAATAACACGAAAAACAAGAAATAAAACCGAAGGCCCCTGTGGTTTCTGTCGACTTAACTGCCTGCCGCCGGGCTTCGGGGGTCGCTACAGGAGGAGCACTTACCCTTAGTGGAATTCGCTTACAACAACATTTATCAGGTGAGTATACAAATGGAACCCTATGAGGCTTTATATGGGAGGCCATGTCGATCCCCGATTTTTTGGACAGAGGTGGGAGAGAGTTCCATCAATGATCCTGATCTTGCTGGGAGACACCAAAGAGAAGGTGGTTTGATATGAAAGTATGTCTTCACGCCGTGAGTCATAGTAAGAGCTACTGACAAACAAAGACGACCTCTAGAGTTTCGAGGTGAGCGATCACGTCTTCAAGGTGATGCCTAAGAAAGGAGTGGTTAGATTCTAAAGCAAGGAAGCAGCGCCGAGGTATATCAAGGCCTTCGAGATACTCAAGAGGGTGGGCACATTTTCATATCACATACCATCAGCTTATCATGTCCATGAGTGTTCCACGCTCCGCTCCCAAGATACTTCGATCCACCACGAAGGATCGGGAGATTATTATTGATACCGATACCTTAGAGGAGGGACCAATGTGCGATGTTGATAGTCGAACAAAGTTTTGTGACGCAAGACTCGTATGGGTTAGTGAAAGTGTTGTGGCAACACCCATGGTTTTATGAGGCAATCTCAAACTGAGACGACGCAGTTTCACCTATCCTTTTCTATTTGATGTATTTAGTTACAAAGGTCTAATATTGAAATCTACGTGGAACTAGGAATAACTATTGCATATGCATGTGTTTGTGTATGTTATATATGAATTTCATGGATCTAAATTCGTTATGGGGAAGAATGTAAAACCCAGAAAAATTCAATTTTTCAACGCGGTAAACGGTAATTTTGATTGAAAAACCGAAATTTTCTAGATCTCGATGAAGAAACTGATTTCATCATGAACCCATCTCATGAAATCTAGTTACCTCCGTCGACTCATTAGATTTCGAGACAATGTAATTTCACGTTTTTTATGAGGACCGAGGAAACAGTGACACATGGTACGAGCCATGTGAATGCCACATGGCACCCTGTGGGAGTGACACATGGCATGACATGGTGCACTTCTGTGTGAATACCATCAGCCAAGTGGCAAGTGGAGGAATTAATGAAAGCAACAAGAAAAGAAAGAAATTAAGAAAATTGTGGAGATGACATGTGGCAAATGAGGAAAGCAGGGAAGTTTCCTCACTTGAAAATCTCCGTGATACGTATAAAAGAGTGAAAATCCAAACAAAAGGGGAATGAGGAAAAGAAAATAGAGGAAAATAGAGAAAGAAAAACGGATAGAGAGAGGAAGAAAATGGGGAGAAAAGAAAATGGAGATTTTTCTAGCGTTTCGACAGTCGAATCTCGACGGTCCGAGAGTTAAAGTCGATCCACGCAACGAGGGCTATGCGTGGGTACCAAAATCTGGGAGTTTCGTCAAACTTCAAGAGGTAGGGAATTTTCCTACTTGGATTATTTTTAACCTAAAAGTCATTTAATGGCATAGGTTTTCTTCGGGGCCTTCGATTTGGACAGGTGGGATTTAGCGTCCCAAGGTTTCGGGATCAATATTGGAAATTTTTCGATCGTTCTAGATAGCTCTCGCATCAGGTTTAGATTGCCTTGATCCCTTAGACCGATGTCTTCGAAGCTACAGCGTTTTAGATCACAACGATTCGATGCATCGAAATTGAACCAAAAATGGTTCATAGCCGTGATACCGAGATGTGCCCTATTCTTATGGGTCCGAGATCAGCCATTTTATGTAAGCCGTTGTTTAATTAAATAACATATTGTGTGTGAAAAGATCATATTGATATATTTTGATTGATGTGAATTAGATGTAAAATATAATTATCCATGTTTGGTAATGTTGCATGTAGTCATTATGCATGTAACATGATATGGCATGAAATGGAATTCTTTTCAGATTTCATATGCAATGTGGACATCAGATTAATTCTGTGTGTGCATGGTATCAAGTATTCACCATTCTTCGTGTGAATATGGTGAGTCTTAAATGGGACTACACCCAAAATTGAGACTCATCGCGGGGCACATTAAAATAAAATATAAGTAAAGCCAGCGGCGCACGGAGTAGATTCCCCCACCCCCAAGGTGAAAAACCCAAATTTTATTCTTGGTTAGACATATGTATCTACCAATGAAAGTTCACAAAGTACTCAAGGCATGTTAAGCCTCGCAAAGGAGACTCCCTGGGCTCCGCCACCCACAAAAACACATGAGATTTGATAAGTTAAAATGAATATTAGAAGGTTGTCCAATGAGCAGCTCAATGGTGAAACATCAATGATCAAGCTTTCATACTTCAAGGCCGCATAGCGAGGGAGCCTGGCCAAGACTGCTACATGGGTATGAAGAGTCTCATCTCATTCAGATATGAAAGATTCCATGTAGAATTGCATTTCTCGTATGGAACGTGGTATGATGTATGTGTGTCATTGCATGTGCTTTTAGTGTGGAGAGCCTTGTAGGAGCATTTCTCTATTTGGCATTACTCACTCACAGGGGACCCTTTAAGGTACTGTGGAATGGGCCAGGATACAACGCTCCGATGAGGCCGGATTAAGTGATGAGGCCGTGATTAGTAGCCCAAAAAAGTGCTATTTGAACCCTATTTATTATGTTTTGAGTGCTTTTTGTGTACTAATCATTTTAATTAACCGATTCTTTCACATTGCTGTCCCACTATTATACTGATTGCATTTTATGGCAAATTTTGCAGTTTTTGCAAGCTAATCATGCTAAAATTGTTGAGTCGATCCAAACATGAAGAATTCGAGTCAAACTCAACATCGTAAATCAAAGACTAAGAGGAAAGAAGAGCAGAAAATGTAAGAAAAATGAAGCAGGAGCACGGAACAAAGAGCCAACATGATGAACAAGGCATAGTGAAAATTACATAACTGAAATTCTCGCTATATAGCGAAATTTTCTACACAGTGAAATTCACCCACCGTAGCGAAATCTCGTTTCAGGTTTTAAACGACCCCGTTGGTTTTTCTCCCTTTCTACCCTCTATCATAGTTTTAGTTAGGTTAGTTTGGTAATTCCACTTGAGATTGTAAAGGCCATATGTCATTGTAATACACTGTTGGACCTAAGTTTGATTTCTTGGGAAGGAAGCAAATACGGCCCCTGTTGCCCTTCACGTTCTCTCTTCTCTCCTCTTCTCTCCCTTTGGTCGGCTAAACACCTTTAAGGATGACAAACTCAAAGGATGTTTGGTTAAGGTCTCTATCCTTGAAGAAGAGGGTTGCTAGGCTTCTGGGAAGTAAGGCTTGCATTTTGTCTCCTGTTTTCACGCTGTTAGAAGTTTTGACATTTGTCTTCAAATTTATAACTCCAGGTTTGGTCCGTATCCTGGTACAAAGAGGTTGCCAGGCTTGAAGCAAGGTTTGCATTTTGTTCCCCTGCTTTTCACGCAAATTGTTTGACATTTGGTTCCAAATCTGCAACCTAGGTTTAAAGTTTCGATGTACTTTTCTGCCAATACTTGGCAAGCTTTTTAGGGTTAAGTGTATTCTAGCTTTAGATACACCCTATATCCATTAGTTGGGTTATTTACGAGCTATCGAGGTAGGTTAAGGGTTATATTTTCACCAGAGATGCATCCTCATTGATCAATACTTGCAATATTTTAGGTTCAAGCCGTGGATGCTTATTATTAGATCCACTCGAGATTCATTAGTCAGCTCTTTACGAATCATTGTAGGATGGGTCAAGGTGATAGATTTTTCACCGAACCATAAATGCTACAAATGCTTATCAAAAAGGAAAATTATTAGGGCTTAGCTCTTTTAAAGTTAAATGAAGATCCTGGCTCGGGAATCGACTATAGGTCATCCTCTTAACGCGAGGAAATGAACTCGAGGACCTCTTTGTAACCCTATCAACCCAACCTAGCAGCCCAACACTTCAAGGATTTCTTTTTACACTTTATTTTAGTTTATTTCGTTTTAATTTCAGTTTTCCAAGCAATACCTCTCACTGTTTTTTACCAAACTTGAAAATCCAAATTTAATTCACCATTTTGAGCTTAACAGTAAATCATTTGTGCAAAGAAAACTCATCCTAACAAACGATCCTAGAGCCACTATATTGCTAGTTTCTCTTACTACGAGTAGGAGTAATTTAGGTTATAGTTCTTTGTTGATTCATAACACCTACTGTAAGTACCTAATCAGCCGATGATGTGGCCTTGAGTAACATTTTTGTAAAAGTGTTATAGATAAAAGGATTTTATAAATTCTCTCGACTATTGTATAAATAGTCAGTATGTAATTATGGTAAGAGGGTCGTGGATCTGACTTCACAAAAGCATTGTAATTAAGTGTTTTATTTTCATATTTTAGATTTAAATGTGAATGAATGGGTCCCGATAGCGGATGTATATCGGGGGATATGGATGGGTTTACTCGAGGTGGCCACATTACTTCGCTGAGACCTCGGACGGGTTATGATTATCATATACTTAGTCAGATGTTAGTGAGCTCAACAAAGGAGACTCGTCAATTTTTGAAAATACGGATCCCTATAAAATGGGGACACAAATAAAGGTGGTACTGGTCACCCGAAACCATGTGACCCCGTAAGCTGGACCGATTGTCAATGAGACCCCTGCTTAGGCGTCATAATACATGTCAAACAACTACTAAAGCCACCCGCCTTTCTTCATAATTAAAGCCTCTATGAGCGTCAGTCCCTCCACACTCCGTCCCGGACCTTAAATGTGGTCCTAATGACAGGAGCAATGCCTGGGTGAGAGAATAATTCCTACAAGGGCTAATCTCCAATTTGCGCACATGTAATATTTCACACATTCAAGTAAAAATACACATTCCTACTAAATGTCTACATGCCATGTGACGGTATCGTGACTAATTCATTCCACGCCCGCAGTCCTCACCTATTCCCTTACTCATGCATATGGAAAGTTTGAAAACCGTCATTTATGTTCCTTCAATGACCATTTTTCCAAAACAAAAGCTTTTTGTTTTATAAATCAAAATCTATGACGCCCCAAAACCGGGGTGTCCCATTGACAACCCATCAACTAATATCAGGATGTCGAGTAACCCACACCACAACATCGATTCCTTTTTCCTGACCCATGATTTATCCAAAAATCTGCAGTAGTCCCTTTGTATGTGGAGCTCTTACCCAAAATACAACTCAGATAAATTACAGCGGCAACATGGCCCATTATTATACAACGACCACACCGGTCCACATACGAGTAAAATGGCCACATAGGGCCCCATTTATCCATATTACTCAAACATATGTCATTGCTGACTATAAACCATAGTATCCATGAGTTTAAATTACATCACTTTTATACAAATAAATACAACCCATATATTTACAAATATACTGTGCCACAATCCGGCTTTCTTCATGTGCGGTCCTCGTATCGTGGTCACCAGCCTGCACCGACCAGACTCGAGCGGGGAACCCACGACCTGATGCGCAGCAGCCCGCAGGGTGATAATCTCCTACAAGGGCTACTCTCACCTAAGTGCACATGCAATGACATCTAAACGAACAAACAAACATTCAAGTGAACTCATGTATATCCCTCATTTAAATGTCTACACATGTCATGATGAGAATGTGACTCACCTTATCCCATATCCCGAAATCCACCTAATTTCCTTACACACGCACTTGCCATGTGAACTACCATTATTTTCCTCTCGATGACAACCCAAGATTACTCTTAATTCACTTTTCATTTACAACCATACGCCTCAGTCCTCACCAATCCTAAACATGCATTTTTCCAAGAATGAAAAACCATTTCAAACAAAGGTATTTGTTTTTAATCGTGGAAAACTGATATAAAATAAAGGACCGACTTCGATAATCTATATCAGGACAACCTCCGATATATACTACCAGTCGACCCGATGATTGATATTATATGGACAACCTCCGATGTCAGAGGGACACTGGCAAATAATATTGCTAGTCAACCAAACAATTCTCTCAAGAAAACCACCTCATGCATTCACACCTATTGTTCTAAGGTGCTCCATGCATGTGAAATGCAATGAGCCATTTCTTAATCCAGCACAACTCATTTGGATGTCAGTTCCCATTAACCGAGCCCACTAATCAACACCATACGCAAGGTTGACCCAATAACTACTCTGACGTACACACCACTCGAACACCTAACACGTTGTCGACTAACTATGCACTCACACCCATGTTATGCGATGTTTTTGCATGTATAATGCAATTATGCCATTGCCTATTCATACCATGCTACATATATAATGAGAACTATATGTGCATACATACTCATGCATATTTATCCATGCATCATTTGGACATTCATATTAAGGTTCATACAAATTCCAAATCAAACATACTAATTCAAGCATATATGGACATCACAAGTCACTACCAACCGGGTAATGACACACATAAATCCCTAGGCCTAGTGATGACACAATTTGTCCACGACTAGCCTCCAACGAGCCATGTAATGGCCTCAATGATGTACAACTATGTGTCATTTATTTGTCACACAATGACACAAGAACCACTCAATCATATTATTCACTTTCAACACAATGACAATAAAATGACCCAAATCTCTGACCTATAAAACAGGCACCTCTCGTCCTTCACTACTCATCACCGAATATCATGGATACCAAAACATACCATAAAACCCGAAGACATCAGTCCCGGGATCAAAACCAAACCTCAACACAAATTCCGGACCATTCAAAATAGTCCTAAAATTTGGCTATGACTCCATTCAAAACAAATAAAATTCAAATTTTAACTATTCGAAACAAATTCCGAAATTAAGCCCGAATCATCCGAAACAACTCGAAAATTTCTAAAATTCCTATACTCAATCCAAAATTTGAGAACTCGTAAATTTCTTACTTACTTTCACGCCTTTAAGCCAATCCACAAACAATAAATGGTCTTTTTTAGACTAGAAATAACACAAGTAGGAAAATTCCTCACCTCGTGAGAGTTTGACGAACTCCAAGATTTTGTGTCCACGCGCAGCTTCGTCACAGTAGATCAACTTGCCTTCACTCCGATAAAAACTTGCTACTTTGTAGATCCGAAAAGAAACAAAGAGAAGAAAACAAAATAATATTCACTCTCTCCAACGCTCTCTCTCCTCCCGACGCCCTCTCCATTCTCTTTGATTGATTTTTTTCTCCATTTTATTATTATTATAATATTATATTATTATTATTATTATTATTATTATTATTATTATTATTATTTTATTATTTGATATTCATAGTTTATATTGCTTTATTCGGGTCCGTTTTTGTCCCGAAACAATTTATTTTCGCCATTTTTATTTTAAATGAACTTAACTCAAGCCATTTCCTGACTTCTAAGATTTTTGTAAAAATCTCATTCCTCAAGTCACCGAATCATCATCACCCCGTAAAAACGTAAAATATTTCAATTGTCTCGCACTCACGAAACTTTCTAGGTCATTGATTTCGCTAAACTAATTTAACAAATAAACCATTATCCGGGAGATCTAGAGAATTTCCTGTCAACCAAAATTATCAAGTATCTTTTCTAAAAAAATTAAATTTTCTCACGACAAAATCCATCGATAAACTCCAATATTCACTTGTTTTTACCAAGTCCCATGTGTTTTTATGGGCAGGTACTTCCGAGGTTCACCACACAAAGCCGCACGCTCTTCCAACACTTTATAACTTTCATCAGCCGATACATATGTCTAACGACACCGTTTTTCACCCGAAGGAGGTATCTATCCCTTCTTGCTATAATTAACACACGTATTTTCTATGTCCTTTTTCTTTATAGCGACCGTGAGATTCGGCGGATGTTGTCCTATTTAATGAGCCCACCACCAAACACCAAACACAAGAGATCGATCTACCATGTAATCATGACATACCATCAACACCAAACACAATGTCGACCTACCATGCACTTCAAGACACCCATGTCATGCGATGTCCTTCAAGATAAATGCAATGTAATGCCATTGCATGTATTCATGCTACATGCACAATGAATACCACGTGGCAACAATTCAAAATCATACTTCATGCTCGGCATCATGGATAATCATATTTAATACATATATCTCCATTTAATTTACATATGTCTAACGTATATTCACACATGTTTACAATACAATAAACATGTTATTAACTTTTCATGCATCTCAAACATATACAACACCAAGAATAATTATACATAGATAATCTGGCACTTTTACTAATTATATATATACAATGTCATAAAGCAATCCACATCATCTTTATAAGATAGAAAACATCTAAAAAGTCTTATGTCAAACACATGAACTAGATCACTGATAGTTTAACTTGGTTCGTAAAACTAGCCTCCTAACAAATTCTAAAATCTAGACAAACCATTAAACAATTGTTGTATACCCAAAAACTGACCATAACTTGAGCTATATTGGTTTGATTCGGTGATTCAAAGCCGCTCTCGTATAGAGCGCTACATTTTCTTTCAAGGATTTCTAGTCCAAATTCTCCTTTTCTAACCGAAAAATCAGTCCCAAAACCGGACATCATATAAGGTCAAAACAGAAAGCATCATTCCCATAACCTAATATTTGCTAAATAGTCCCTTAGGGCAAATCATGGAGACTTCTATCCCGGGTCCCGTTGACAACCCGTCAACCTATGGAATTCCTATGGATTTCGGGTGACCCGATACCACACTATTGTGTCCCATTTATCGGGATCCATATTTTTTAAAAAT
The DNA here is from genome assembly GCA_016808115.1 of Tetrastigma voinierianum. Taxonomy (NCBI): domain Eukaryota; kingdom Viridiplantae; phylum Streptophyta; class Magnoliopsida; order Vitales; family Vitaceae; genus Tetrastigma; species Tetrastigma voinierianum. The sequence continues at coordinate 269,296 of JAEQBH010001001.1, forward strand.
CGAGCAGAGTCTCCTTTGTTCGGGGAGCTCTACCCAACATATAACTATATCACAACTACCCGTGGACACCTAGTTACTCGGCACCACCTCAAACATCCCTTTATCGGATCCATTCATTCACATTTAAATCTAAAATATGAAAGTAAAACACTTGATTACAACCCGTAAGAGTCCGATACGGCCCTCTTACCATAATTACATACCCGACTATTTATACAATAGTTCCAAAAGAATTTAATTATAATTCTCTTATACAAAATACTTTTTACAAAAATAATATCAAGGTCATACATCACCTCTCCTTTCATAATCACCGCCTCATGAGCGCCGTCTCTCAGACACTCCCCGTACCAAAGGGGGTCCCAATACGGGGGTGAGCAATGCCCAGTGGAAAATTTTTCCTACAAGGGCTACATCCCTCCTAAAATGCACATGCATGTCTAACCGTGAATAACATTTGGGTCTTTCACCCTAGGGGGGATCTACCCCAACTTGCTCCGCCCAAAACATGTAATTTATCATTTTGATCAATTTATTACATCCGCGGAGTCTCAACCTGGACTTTGTCCTATTTTCGAGTTTCACGACCATTCACCAACACCGGTGAATACTCAATACCATGCACCCACACCCGACTCGACGCGATGTGATTGTGCATATGAAATGCATGATGCTAATGTATTTTCCTTCATGTTACATGCATATATGAGTGCTACATGAAACATTAATACACCATGAACAATTATAATTTTTCCATATAATTTCCATTCATGCAATCCATGTTAATACATCAAATAGCATATATTAACATGATTTTTACACACAACGGCATGTTATTTAATATTTTACAACAATAACACACAAAATGGGCACTCGGGGTCCTTCACTAGCTCACACGAATTACCGACACACCACAAAAACTCGGGCGATGATCTACTGTGGATCAAAACCAAACCCGAACTTAGTCCAAGATCACCTCGAAACCGCATCAAAATTTTAGCCTGACTATCCGAAAACACTCAGTCCAACAGGATCAGCCCAAAAACAAATTTCTAATTCAACTCGATCATTCGAAAAACAACTCCCAAAATTCCTAAAATTCTACACTACTAAAAATTTGGGACTGAAATTTACCAGATTCACGACCTCTAAGAAAAACCCCAAGCCATTAAATGGCCTTTAGATAGAAATAACACAAGTAGAAAATTTCACCTCACGAGGTTGACGTAAACTCAAGATTTTAAGTACCCACACATAGCTTCCTTGCCACAGGATTTCATGACTTTTCCTTCTACTCCAACGAAAACTTACGATCCGATTGGTAGTATCTGTGGAGGTAGTCGTAAAAAAAACAAAAATAAAAACTCTACACACTCTCCCTCTCCCGTCTCCTTGACTTTCTTTCTTTTTATTTTCTCGTTTTTTATCTTTTACATTATTATATTATTATTATTTGAATACATGACTATATTATCTCATTCGGTCTGTTTCGTTTCGCATCAATTTATTTATTTTCTCGCCTTTACTTAATTTTAAATGAACTTGGGCTTCAAGCCATTTTTCGACTGAGATTTTCAGAAAATCTCATCCTCAAGTCATCATACTTATCACCCAGAAAAATCGTGAAAATATTCCGCGCGTTTGTCTCGCACTCACGAAACTTTTTCCGGTCACTAGATTTCGCGAGACAAAATTTAACGACGTAGTCAATTTCATCATCCGAGATCTAGAAAATTTCCGATTTTCAAGCGAAATTACCATTTTAATTCTTAAAAATTCGCATTTTCCCCGGGGTTTCACACTCCCTCCGCCCCTTTAAAAATTCATCCCAAAATTCCACACACATACGCATCACTCACATGCATATGCAACCTTACACAACTCTAAGACCGTGTCAGGTATGATAACCCGCCTAAGGTCACAATCACTGACAACCCGATGGGCTGTCAACTCATCCATGTCAAGAAGGACATCAAAACCCGATATGTCTACCACCCGAAGGTCCACCATGATCAGAATCCCTAAGATCTATGAGTCACAATCCCGACATATTTGACCAACTCTCACCCTAGATCATAAGGGAGAATTTTCCCATACAATGGCTTTTCTAGAGGCCTCAACCTCAAAGCCCACACCTATCACACAAGATGCAATAATGAACATGATGCATCAAACAACAAAAGCAGGTATGAAAATGTACCCTGCATATCTGGCTGATCTACACGCTCAGCTTATGGTACAATGGCGTAAACACGCCCCTGGGTCCTTGAAGTTCTGGCCTATGAGCCATGTCTCGACTCAACCTACAATCTCAATTCGCTTTGATCAGTTCGCGATGCCTAAGGGGCTTGTATAGCACTCAGGATCAAACTGCCTCTTACTCCATACGGTGTGGAGGAATAAATCAGGTTCAGCGCTGTCTCCACTCGATAACTAGGATTGTACCGGCCCAAAACCCTAGGATCCATGCCTCCGTAAGCACCGCTTTATATGTCCAGCCGATGGCAATATGGCATGTCATCTACTTCGCCGGCCTCAGACTGGGCGCTGTGGGACATAAGTCCTCTATCTCTTTCCCAAACATGAAGAAGACTGATCCTCCTTCCTCTTACCACTGGCACTAGCATCCCGAATGCCCCGTGTGTCCTCTATCTCTCTCTCTATGGCCAGAGTTATCCCGACCATAGAGTCTATGTCCTATAGGCGGAGGCCCACAATCTTACCCGAATGGAAAACTTCAGTTCATTCTCAAATCTCCTGACCTTGGTCAGATTTGTGGCCACATAGTCATCACCAAAACGTGCTAACTTGGTGAATTTGGCCACGTTATCCATCACTGTCATCGTTCCCCGCTTCAGCTCTAGGAACTCTTTGGCCTTTGCATGTCTAGCAATGGCCGAAAAATACTTGCTCATAAAGAGCCCATGGAACTCTGCCCAAGTCATTGCCTCTAAGTCCCTAAAGGCCTTAACCCGGGGCCTCCCACCACACTGGGATCGCAATTTCTCTAGCCGGGAACGCACGCACTGGGATTCGGTCAGATCTAAGTAATGATCCATAGCCCAATACCTTCTCAATCCGCCAAACCAATGGTCCGCCACCATCGGATCCTCCCTTATAAACGCCAAGGATGATGTGATCAATTTCCTGAGGTTACTTCCTGACCTCCTCGACTACCGCCACTCAGCTTATAATGGCAACAACCGCATCCCAACTGCCTCAAAGAATACCAAGAAGACTCGGGTGGTGCCCGGTCAGCACCTCATGGATGACCTCTACGTCCTCGGCCTCGACTTGCTATCTACACCTGTCAAATGGCAACAAACTTTATTTATCTCATTCCCGCCTAACTAAGAATGCATGCCAATTACTATTAGACTTAACAAATCCCGTAATCGACCCATTCATCACTCTAAGTACAAGCACTGCCAACTACTCCTTTTATCATTTCCAATTAAAATTCAACACTTCATGGCTCATCTTTCATTTTCCGAACCCCTAAGGCTATGGTTCCTAACCTTAGCATTCCATTTTTTTTTCCTATATATATTATGCCATGTATATAATTTTCCGTGCAATAACCACGCAATCACATTTCCCATATACATCATACCGTGTATATGTCTTTCCGCGCAATTTGTAACACACAATTACACAGAATCAAAAATGGAAACACATATCCGAACACATAAAACACATCATGCATGCAAAGGGTCTAAACCCGTTCCATGAACTCCTAGGCAATAGTATACCCAACCGATACCAAGCTATGACGCCGCATCACTTCACCACAACAGTCGCGCCTAAACCCATGTCCCTCAAGCCCTAGGTACTCGTGTACCTATGCTCTAATACCACACTATGAAGCTGGTATAAGATATCAAGCGCCAGGTAATCATAACCATGCACTACACCGCAATCAGATATCCTAGCCCACGCCAAGACGCTACGAGTAATCGTGATACCCAGCTCTATACTGCCGCGGACAAGTCGGGTATCGTGACTATCCCCTTCAGCTCTGCACGCAAACCTTATGCTCGTTCACACCGTGGCTATGCCCATCAGCCCTGCAATCGTAACCTAAGCCTATACTGTTGACACTTTATCTCGGGTCCTGACAACCCGTCAACCACAGGATTTGTGTGACCCGACATCACACTTATTGTATCCCATTTATCGAGATCCATATTTTTTTAAATGGTAGCCCCTTATTCTCGGGAGCTCTACTTAACATACAACTATATTTCACAACTAACTGTGATCACCGAAAGCTCGCACTACCTCAACATCCTTCACGGATCCATTCATTCATTTAAATCTAAAATAAGGAAAGAAACACTTAATTATAACCCTAAGAGTCCGATCACGCCCTCTTAAACACACTATACACCCGACTATTTATACAATAGTCACAAAAGAATTTAATTACAATTTTATACAAAATACTTTTTTACAAAAAGTAATAGCAAAGGCCACACACTCCGCATCCTTCAAATCACTACTGTCTGAGCCGCCATCTCCCCTCAGACACTCAGACCGAAAGGGGGTCCCATAACAGGAGCAATGCCCGCAAAAATTTTCCTACAAGGCTACTTCTCCCTCCTAAAATGCACATGCAATGGCGTACATAAACATCAATCACACGCTTCATGCATTTATACAACATTATATGAAATGTTTCGTGGTCATGCATTTAGATGCGGACCCTCATGCTCACAACCTGGTCCTGAACCGACTTCACACCCGCACTCTAAGTGTGGGAAACCAAATCCATTGCATTTAACCCAATGACTTAAACCATTGACAACCCTCCAATTTCTAATTTATCATTTCATGATTTTTTTTTTCTTTTCAGGGGGTCACTTGATTTTCGTTTTCAATCGTGAGGACACCGCATGCCTTTCCAACATTTTCGCAAACTTACATCACCGAGATTCATGTCTAACCGTGAATAACATTTGGGTCTTTCACCCTGGGGGGGATCTACCCCAACTTGAGCTGCCCAAAACATGAAATTTACTATTTGATCTACCACATCCGTGAGAGTCTCAACCTTGACTGTCCTATTTTTCCAAGCTCACGACCCATTTACCAATAATCGGTGAATAATACTAATCCCATGCACCCACACCGATCGACGCGCAATGTGACCATGATTATGAAAAAAAGTATGCGATGCCAATGCATTTTCCTTCGGTTACATGGCTATATGAGTGCTAAGCATGAAACACACACCATGGACGGTTATAATTTTTACATATAATTTTCATCCATGCAATCCATGTTAATACATCAAGCAAGTATATATTAACATGATTTTTTATCAAAACCAAACTCGAACTCAATCCAAGACTACCTGAAAACAGTCTCGAAAATCCTCTCCGGAATGTCCAAAAATAGTCCTGAAAATTCATCAAAGACTATCCAAAAACAATCTCGAAATTCAACCCGGACTGTCCGAAAACAGTCCCAACAATTCCTAAAAATTCTTACACTCAGTCCAAAGAATTTGGGACTGAAATTTACGGCATTTCACAGCCTCTAAGAAAACCCCAAGCCATTAAATGGCCTTTAGGCTAGAAAAAACACAAGTAGGAAAATTCCCTACCTCGTGGAGTTTCCGACGAAACCCAAGATTTTCGCACGCACGCAGCCTATCATGTGGATCAACTTTGCCTTTCGTCCAACTGAAACTCACGGTCCCGATTTCCATAGATCTTAGAGATAGCGAAGAAAAAAATAAAAATACCTATCTCTACACGCTCCCTTCCATCTCCTTTTTGACTTTTCTTTTTTATTTTGTTTTTATCTTTCTTCTTTATTATTATTATTTATTATTTTAAATATTACTCCACTATATTATCTCATTCGGGTCCGCTTTCCTCTAAAACAATTTCGCCGACAATTCACTTTATTTTAAATGAACTTAGCTTAAGCCATTTTTCGCACTTTGAGATTTTCGTAAAATCTTATCTCCTGGGTCATCGGGTGACTTATCACCTTAAAATTATAAATATTCCGTTTGTCTCGTAATTCGACTAAACTTTTCTAGGTACCAGGATTGGAGACCAAATTTAATCTGGCGCAGCCGCTTGCCTTTCGAGATGTATAAATTTTCCAATTTTCAACCAAAATTACCGTTTTACCCTTTTTCGAAAATTCGGATTTTCTGGGGTTTCACAAAAACAGCCAAACAACCCCTTAGGGCATTAAAACTCAACTAAAGAGTCCCTAAAATGGAAAATAAACCAAAGTAGAAAGAATCCCTACTTCTTAGAGCGTAGAAGAAACTCTAGGAAGTCCCGTAGACACTTCCTAAACCCGAAACCTTTGATTTCCCAAACTCCTCTTGAATCCTCGCAAATCCCGTGTTTTAGGTGCACCACTGTAGCCTCACGAGTAAATAAACTTTCATTCTAGCCGCATCGACTCGACCAATAAAACTCCTGTAGGATCAAGACGGTTTGGATTTTTTTCTTTTTTTCTCTCCCTCTCTCTCTCATGACCAAACCAGAAATCTAGTGTTTTCTCCTAAAAATGATTTTTTTAACCCTTTTGTCTAACTCACTTAAGTTGGATATGTGGCTTCATGCTCGTCAAGACCACGTGTCCACGACCTGGCCCGGATTCGCTTTCGCTCAAACAATTTATTTTTGTCTCGTCAAGTTCAATTTATTTAAATGAACTAACCGAGTTATTTCACGTGACGCCTAAACTGGGGTGTCCGTTGACTACCCGTCAACCCGAATACCGGCTTGTCTCATTCAGACTACTTGAGCAAAACACTCTTGGGCCCGAGTAAACCAATACTCAAAATAAATATCCCAACTATATTCCAATAGTCCAAGATTATATTTCTTAATACACATACATATTAAAATTTCTCATACTCAATACATATTATCCAAAACATCAAAGCCAATAACCCGGCTTTTCTTCAAAATCGCCTCTAAGATGAGCCGCCTCTCGCACACTCCCCGTAATTTAAAATAACATGAACCCATGACTAGCAGCTAATGCCCAAAGAGGAATCACCCTAAATGGGTTACTTCACCCAAGTGCATATGCAATGCTCCAAAATAAACACAAACTCAAGTAAATGCGTTGATTCTACTTGAATGTCTACATGCCCATTCCCATGTCTCGAGTCCACCGAACGCTCCCCACACTCTGCCTAAGCCATGCATGAGAAAATACTCATTTTCAAAACAAAACTTGTTGTTCTTGTGCTAAACTACCAAGGTTTAAAATACGGGACTACCTCGAGGCGAATTGCTGGTGAGCTAAAATACCATGGTTCTCATCCAAAATGATCCGTCGCCCATCTCCCAACCCACCAAAATCAATCTCAGGAAATTTCTTTTCGCAACCATGTCTGCCGTAGTATTCATGTCATGCACTCACAATTCCAAATTCTAGGGTTACTCAAAGGTATATGAAATGCATTATGCCATTTCATTTTATACAATATATCAATTATGCATTATATTCACAAATTACATTCACACCATGTAATTTAACATGGATCAACCACCCAAACTAGTCACTGAGCTATTCAATATTCATCAAACATCACTCAAATTAGCCGGCCTGAGTTCACAATCTCATCTCCAATGTTTCACATAATTATATTCCATATAATTGAGCAAATCAATTCTATATCCAGTTGTTTATACACACAATTATATTCCATATAATTGTGACATCATGTTAACACATCAAGTTTATGCATTAACCTATTAATTCCACACAACTCGCTTGCATTCATTTCAAAAACATTTCAATAAATTATGAACAACACTTCAAACAAATACACAGCCACGGATCGTCCAAATGGGTCTAAAATTCTCCAAAAATTCTTAATACCCGGTCCCAAGTTCGGGGATCGACCAACCATTGCTCAAGGTGCATCAAACGGTCGCTCAAGGCCTAAACCAACCGGGAACATTACAAACACTTAAAAACAAAGTGTAACTTCCGGGCAGGATAAAACCCCCACTCACTCGAGTTTGTCGAACCCAACTTTTGGTGTCCACGCCAGATCAATCCCCTGGGCTTTAGTCCCGACGAAACTGTGGTCCGATGCCAGAGATCTCGAGAAATAAGCAAGAGAAAGAAAAAAAATAAAAAATTTCTCTCATCATGCTCTCTCTCTCTCCCAACCGACGCCTATCTCCCCTTTTTACTGATTTTTTTCATTTTATTATTATTATTATTATTATATTATTATTATTATTATTATTATCATTTTGAATACATAACTTATATTGTCTCATTCGGGTCCATTTCTTCCCTCGAAAATTTATTTCTTTTCGGGCTTCACTTTATTTTAAATGAACTTAACTCCTGTAATTTTCTGACTTCCGAGATTTTTGTAAAAATTCGCCCATGAAGTCACCGACGCTTATCACCTTAAACTCTCGTAAAATATTCGTCATTCTAATTCGACTCTAAAACTTTTCTAGGTCACTAGGATTTCGCGAGACGAATTCTAATCTGCAGTCCAAGTCATTATCCGAGATCAGAGAATTTCTGGTTTTCAACCTAAATTATCGCTTACCCTTTTTTAAAAAAAAATTGAATTTTTCTTTGAGTTTACACCCAATTCTAGAGATTCTCATAAAAATCTCTATCCCCGAGTCGTTAGACGCCCGTTAATTCCTCGGGTAAAAATCGTGAAAATCCGGCGCTCCTGAATTGACGAAATTTTCTGGGTAACTAGATTTCGCGAGACAAATCCAACGATGAAGTCCGTTTCATCATCCGGGATCTAGGAAAATTTCCAGGCCTCCCTAAACCATTTCGACAATTTTACTGTTTTTGCCATTTTTAAAAATAAATTTTTCCCGGCTTTACACTCAGTTCACTAATGAAGATCTAAGACTATGGAAATCAATCAAAATTTTATCTATAATAATTAATTAACATACAAGAGCCTGGAGTATCATTTCTTCTTATAGACCAAAAAAAACCCATATGACAATCTCTCCTCAAAACCCTGAATTAAAAGAAAAATTTTAAGACATCACTTCGTGACAATCTCTCCATGGTACCAAGCTTCATCTTACCCCGTTTAAAGTATTATCTTGAAAAAAACCGTTTGAAACTTGCATGTTTATGATTTTATGATTATTTTATGTCTTTATTTCTTATCCCCAAGATTTATAATTTAGACTATGATCGTGTAATATAACTTAGTAATAGAATTTATATTCAACGTGAAGAATTTAGGAAAACTTAGATAAATTGCATGCTTTAAGAACTACTATTAAAAACCTTACTTAAAGATATTAAGAACCTTGTTTCTCTTAAATAGTTGTGTGAATAATGAAAATACTATAAAAAATAAACTTACGAAGAACTTTTAATGTAAACCTGGGCTTAAACCGAATAGTAAAAATTGTGAGCCTTGACCCGGGGTCCGTTGACAACCCACAACCCGTGAATACATGTAGTCATTGAGTGTCTTAATGCCACAAAAAACAGAGTGTCTCTAACTCCAGACACAAACATGAGTAAAAATGGCCCCATCGAGCCCATCATCCATACTCGTCCATGCAGTTACAAAACCATACATTTCTATAAATTCAAGAGTTATTACATCACTCTTAATACAAAACATATATTAAAACTAGTTAGTTCTAATATATACACAAAAATGCTTCTCAAGGCCACAACTCGGCCTCTCTTTTCAAAGACTACACGGCCTCGAAGGAGCGCTGCCTTCGGTACTCGAAAAGAGGGTCCCACAATGGGGCAAACAAAGCCTAGTAGTGATAATCTCCTACAAGGGTTACTCCTCACCTAAGTGCTCATGCAATGATCAAACACACACACATTCAAGTAAAAACATGCACATTCTTACTCGAATGTCTACATGCCATGGATGAGAATGTGACTCACCCTATCCCATGTCCCGAGTCCTCACTAACTCTCACACAATGCCGTTTCATGTAGGACAAATGTCATTTTCCATGACATCCACGATCATATGTTTGACTCATTACATTATATATTCATATTTTCATTCATAGTCCTACACCTTTTTGTGGGTTGTGGATTTGGTGTCGCACTACGTCGTAAACCCAGACACTTTGCGGCTCTTTCACCAATGGGGAATATGGTCCACCATAATCGATGGGTCTTCACCCAGGGGGAATTCCATCCCAACTTGGCTGGAGCACTTTAAATGCGATATTGTCTTTACCATTTTCTGTGATTCCAACCCATTTGGACATTGTCCCATTAACCGAGCCCACCCAATCCAACACCAAACGCAATGTTAATTAATAACCGTGTACCTACGACACACCATCGAACACCTAACACAGTGTCGATCTCTACCATGCACTCACACCCATGTCATGCGATGTTCTAGTGCATATGCAATGCAATTATGTCACTGCAATTCTCATGTTACATGTATGAGGCACACTACATGAACCATTTACATCAGTTATACTTCATATCAACTACCATGCAAACATATATCACAAGCATATAAATTCCATATACTTCATGCCAATATATATATATATATATACACATCGCACTGTAAAACATATTAGCATTCATCAATCCATGACTACACAATGTCATACAACCTTCCTAGGCTAACTTATGGTACCCTACCCATTACAACAGCCTAAAGCATCATTAATAAAACATAAATAAATATGTTATTCAATCATAAAGAATAAACATATCAACACACAAGCCACACACAAACAGCCCCTCGCTCTGTGGACTCCGTCCTAAAGGTGACTTGGTGATTTCAATCTCGACCCATCCAATAGGGTATGTCACGGCCCCTTCACAAACATGAACTAGTTTGGTTCCAATCATCCATACAACATCAAACAACTAGAAAACCTAGAAACTTTTAGTTTCTAGTTCAAACCCCAACCCACCACAGTCTTGGACTGTGTGAAACCGGTCATAAAAACCCTCTATCCTTCAATCCCAAGTTTTTGGAACTAAACCATATGGCCTCTTTGGCCTCCCATAGACAGTCATACTATACCCAATATTAATAGTCTGGCTAACATGCCATGCAATGGTCATGTCATATCCCTAAGATTCACCTAACACAACCATGCAACCTCGTGATACTTGGTGTAAACATAGATTTTCAGTAGTGGTTATGATCACTTATCGCCCTCCACAGAACATGGTGGAATATTGACTCAATGGGCTTTCCATAGAGTCTAAGAACACCCAAACTGAGTCCTAACTAAGAAGTTATGACCTTCCTAAGTCAGAGGTCTCACACTAGTGACAAATTTCATCTCTGGGCCAGTACTTACCTGACTCCGTCCTTCGACCGACCGGCCTCTCATTTCTAAGGAGCTTCAGCACCCACTGCCTCCACAGATATGTATAGAATCTCGACCAATGACTTCCTTCCATAGAGTCCAAGAACACCTAAAATAGAGTTCCTGACGAAGAAGTTATGACCTCTCTCAAGTCGAGGTCTCAGATAGGGTAGTCAAACCTTGTCGAGTCGACCCGACCGGCCGAAATGGGACCCGACCAGCCGAGCTTACCAAACCTAGGTAAACGGACCATAACTTGGTCTATAGAGGTCTGAATTTAGAAATTCAAAAGCCTAACATCAAGTTCACTGAAGTGACAACAATTTACCTGAAGGACTCACTACCAAATTTCCTTTATTTCCTACCTAAAACTACCATAAACCCATTTAATGCGTATGATAAAAATACAGACTTCCCTGGCTCAAAACGCAGAACCAAACATTCCCTGTGGCAAGACACCACCACATAACTCTTAGGATAGAAAAACTAGCAGGAGAAGATCTACCTCTTGGAGCTCAGAAAACTCCTCGATCTCCCCGTCTCTACTTGTAGCTCACATGATAAAGACTTTCCTCTCGGCTTCACGGAAACCGACTATCCATCGTCGAAAATCTAGAGAGTAGCGTGCAGCCTCTCTCTAACTCTTCCTCCCACCCTGGCTTTATCTTTCTCTTCCTTCCTCTCTCCTCCCAACCGGTCGAGAAGATATAAGTCAAGTGAGAGATGTCCTCTCACTTGCCAATTTGTTCACACTCTAGCTGCTCCTGATTACCCTTATCACCTTATCCATCTACCTTGGATTTCTCCAATCATGTGTGTTGCCACATGTCTCTTTCCGGGGTCCCACTGGAGCTATTTGTTTGACTACTTTCTCGAAGACTTGTCCCATCTTGAGCCACTCAATTGCTTCAAGTGTCCCACACTACTCTCTCGCTGTTCGAAAAACGTAAAATCTCGACTATCTCACCGACAATCGGGACGCGCAGAAATTGCGCTTCATGGCACGATTCCAACAAAGGGAACCCATTCTGTCATCCGAGATCTAGAAAATTCCGACTTTGACCGAAATTACTGCGACTTTCTAAAATTGCACTTTCCTAAGCTTACAAAATATTATATCGATAATCTTATTAGCTCATATCTTCTTAGAATTTAGAAATAGGTGTAGAAACTTTAAGAAAATTTATGAACCTCAATTTACAAAAAGAAGAAATTAACATTTTAAGAACTCAGAGAAATACAATGAAATAACAAAAAGTACTTTTAAACTAACATAAAAACAAGAAGGAAATTGTGATTGTAATAAAGGAAGGATAAAATCTTAGAAAATCCAAGAAATACAACAAAGAATAAAACAATTGTAATACAACTTTAGAATTAGAAAGGAAGCTGAAGACTTAAAATTTTAATTTAATTCGAAATAACTTAGACTATATAAAAAAACAACTAGTTAAAGAAGACAAGTTTTGTAGAAAGGAAATAGAAAAAATAAAAGTTGAACAACAAAACTTAAAGGAAATATTAGAAAAACTTAACCAAAACTAGACTAAATCCTCTGGAACAATTAGAAGAAAATAAAATAGATAATCTTTTCCAACAATTTGAAAACTAAATTTAGAGAAAAACCAAAATCAGAGAACATAAAAATTAATCCATTGAACTCGATGGGTTTGAAATAAATGGGCGCTGCAGCCTTAACACGAGCTCTGGTTAGCTAGCAAGAAGTGATTGCTACAAGCCTAATAATGCGCCATGGGGCCCTTGACACATCCTCAAATATAGCCCAAACAGGCCCAATCTACCCTTCAAAAAGGCCGGTACGTAATCAAGAATTCATATTAAAGGAAAATTTCACCTCCACCAATTAGGAAAGCAGATATTTCCTAATTATTGTCCATCAATTATCCCTTATTAATCGATTTACTATAAGGAAGAAAATCTCACCCAATGGGAGGAATATCACCATCATCCAACTAGGAAAGTGACTTTCGCGATGACTCCATTATAAATACTGTGCCACCCCATCTGCGTGAAAGGTATGCAATAAAAACTTACTTCCTAAGCGCTGATCTTCTTCCACTGAAAGAACTAACTGTGCATCTGAGAGGCTACGGCGATCCCCGCCAAATTTTTTGTTTTATTTCTGGCAGAGGAGCCCGACATCCAAAGAATTCCAAATATGTTCCAAAATTGTTCCCACAAGCATCATCATGTTCAAGAGATTTAGAAGTGAAACCATAGAAATTGTAGAAGTAATACAACCAAAGGAAAATTAACCTACTAGTGAATTAGAATTTTTTGAAGTTGAAAATTTAGATTTTTTTTTAATGAAAATAGCTTGAATAACGAAGAAAAAGAAAAAGAAAGAAGTTATTTAAAACAAGAAGAAAACGAATCTAAAAATAAACCTAGAAATAAGACTCCTTTAGATTTAGAAAAATTAATACAACCTTTAGAAAGTAAAATAAATCCTTATAATATATGGAAGATTTGAAAACAATAATAGGAAAAACCCACTTAGAAATTGAGACAAATAATTTAAATGCTGAAAAAACCCAAAAAGAAGAAGAACCAATAAATTCTTTGAGGACAACAATTGTAAATACAACAAATAAGGTAAATTCAATAACATTTCCAACAACAATTAAATTAAAGAAAACTGAACTAAAAGTAGAAACGATGTTAGATACTGGAGCTAGTAAAAGCCTTTTATTTGAAACTTTAGTATGTAGTTAAAGACAACAAACCTTAACTCATCAGAATTAGTACAAGATAACCAAGAAAAACTAATACTAACAAAAATATATAGCTAATGTTTCAATGATAATTAATAAATATAACCAAGGACATTACCTCAAACCTATTTAGTCCCTAGTATAAGCTTTCATATCCTTTGTTAGGTTTAAATTTTCAGACATTATTTGCAAGGAGTGTATAACAATACAAAATAACTAAGTTATTGTTCCTAAAAACTACAATAATTGCTTACACAAACACAAAAAATATATTAAACACAACCAATAATGTGACACCCCGATCCAAGGGGGTCCATTGACAACCCGTCAACCCGAGGAATACTTCAATGGTCAGAACCCGACACTACTCACTTGAAATCTAGTTTCCTCAGACGTGAGCTTCTACCTAAGAATCCACCCGTCACAACATCAACATCATAAGACATACTACATGAGTAAACGGTTACTTGGGGGCCACAAGAACAATACTCATCAATATATACCAACTATATACCATAGTTTCAAGAGTTAATAATTTACTCGTATACAACATATATTAAAAGTTTAAAACATTCTAATACATGTATTCAACTAAAAAACACCAGAAGCCACAACCCTACCAAATCTACCAGGATGAGCCGTCTCCGAACGCTCCCGCACCGAAATGACATTCCCGACAGTGGTGAGCTGATGCCCGCAGAAGGGGAATCACCCTAAATGGGTTACTCCCATCTGGGCGCATATGCAATGATCCTATGTAAACAGTTTCACATTCAAGAAAATTCGTGATCCTACTTGGAATGTTCAATGACCAATCATGTCCCATTTCACCACTCCCTGCCATCGTCAAGCCATAAGAGAAAAGATCGTCAAACAAAAACTGTTTGCTTTAAAAACATCATGTTCGTGAAATAGTATTCACCTCCAGCAAAGAAATGAGAAACTCAAACAACAAAAGGGTCCCTCCACAATGTGTAATCATCTCCAATGGCCCTACTCTTCGCTTGAAACTGGTCCCAAATTCTTCTCAAACAGCATCTGCTTTCTCTCACTTTCATGCCATACCTTGTTCCTAATTTCTAGGTTGCATTCCTAAGGGGGCATATGAAAATGGCATTATGTCATTTCAACACAATGAGTAGTTGAATCACATGCAAATATATCATCATGTATATATTTGTTGTTGGCTTAAATCACACAAAGCACATGCTATGTGAATTTCATTACACCAAAAATTATTCGCCATGGGCTAATTAACAACACGTAGCACTGATTGAATTACTCAACCAAACACATTTTCTCACAAATTACTGCAACCCTATTCACAGCTGAATGCTGAAACCCTCGGCCATCACTACCGACCAAATCAATAAAATCATCTGCCTTAATTTCAGAACCCGACTTCATAGCCAGCCATTCTAGCCTCATGTACCACATAATTTATAAGATGAATTATACAAGAGCAGCCCAAACAGTCCGTGGATTGTCACAAGCATTCATTGGGCTCCATAGTTCTTTCACACTGTCCCAAGTTTTCGGGGATCATCAGTCTAGCCGTCATACTGAATAACCCAAACATCACAGTACACTTAAATCAAGAGGGGCAGTAGGATAGACCTCACCACGAGTTTGCCGAAACCTGCTGAAATCGTGCACTACTGCTGTTGTGACGCCACGTAGAATAATTTTCCTTCGTCTTAAAGGAATTCGATCGTGTCCACCTGCGATCTTGTAGAGAAGTTACACTCTCACTAAAAATCGTGGAATTTAAGCCTACCTTACACTCTCTTCTTCTTCACGCTTGGCTTGGCTCTTAAGGTAGGAGATGACACTATTCCCTATTTCATCTTATTACTATTTGTTACTTAAAGAATACCAATCATGTCCCTAGCTTGATTTTGACATGGCACAATCTTCGATCGCTCATTGCTTCATCATTTCTCTACTCATGTATCTCTTATGTCACATTTAGCGTTATATGTGACTTTTGTCACACAATATCAAAGCATAAAGACTGGTGTCTTCAAAACGGCAAATCTCGAATTACCCCAATTCGACCAAATTTGGACGCTATGTAAGACCCTGAAAATTCCAATTTCGAAAATGGCAAAATCATACTTCGGTAAAAATCTAAAAATTCTATTATCTAGATCTCGATGATCTAAACGGATTTCACCGTTGGAATCGTCTCGCCAAATCTAGCTAACACGTCGAATTCTCACAAATTTCGAGATGTCGAGATTGACACGTTGAGGCACGCTGCTTTCAAGCCAGAAAATCGATATTTGATGTGACAAAGTCACATATAATATGTACTCACGGCCATAAGTTGCATTTAGTAGAGAACAAGATGGAAACGGACGCCAAGATCGTGCCACGTAAAAATCCAAACTTAGGGACAAGGATGGGTATTTTTGAAAGTTTAACGGAAAAGGACAAAATATATATAGTGTTGTCTCTTCAATTTGGAGACAAAAAAGACGTGCACAGCTGGGGGAAAACGGGAGAGCAAAGAAATGCTGTTTTGTAGCGAGAGTATCAAGCTTCTCTAGATTTCTGCAATCCGACCGTCTAATTGGGCTTCGACAAGAAGGAAAGTCGTTTCTCACGTGATTTGCGCCTACGCGTGGCTCCATTTTGGAGTTTTCGACAAACTCCGAGCAGAGGTTTCTATCCTACTTCTGGGATTTACACTGCTTAAGTGTTTTATGATGCTTTGCTGGGCCGAGGCCTTGAACAATATTTGACTGGCCCCAAACTCGGGGACCGGGCGTGAAATTGATGGAGCTTCCAACACACACCCATGACCGTGGGTCAAGCTTGGGTGTTTATTTCCATAAATTCATGAAATAAATCTTGTTTTGAGGTATAAGGCCTTAAATGGCTTGGAATTGTGTGAAAATGGTTGTGGGGTCGTGAATGTTGAATAGTAACCCGAGGGTTTCACTGCTCACATGAATAGTGTTCATAAATACCTTTTATAATATAATGTGTTCGTCGAGTAATTCAAATCGACCAGCCGTGTTGATAATTAGCCCAAGTGAGCTAATTTTGGTGTAATGGATTGTGAAATTACATAACATATTTGTGTGATTAAATTAGTGTAAATGTATATCATGTTATATATATTTGCATGTGTTATGAATTGTATTTGAATTGGCATCATGCATTCCATATGCACCGGGGCACCCTAGAAACAATAGAGTGGAGTGCATGAGGTGGATTCTTTAGAGAATGGCTTTCCGAGGGTCGACTAAAAATAATACCATCTGAGGGTAGTCCATAAAGACAATCCGCCTGAGTCGGGCCCACCAATATACATCGAAGGGCTGTCCACAAAAGACTACCTGAGTCGGGGTCCAACAATTATATCAAGGGTCACCACAACAAGGTTTCATACATGGCTTAGGCAAGTGGAGGGAGCCTGAGACCCTGGAGGTGCGGGTCGCGAGACATTCGAAGTAGGATCATGCATTTGCTTGAACGTGGGTTTACTTTGGAGCAAATGCATATGCACTTAAAAAGCGGAGAGTAACTCATTTAGTGTGATCCACCATCGGGCGATAGCTCACCCCGTCGAGGGAACATATTTTCTCAGTACAGAGCGCACGAGGAGACGCTTCATCCTGAATGAGCTTGAGAAGAAAGCCGGGTTGTGGCTTTGAGGGTTTTATGATGTACACATGTATTAGAATTTTAGATTTTAATATATGTTGTAGAAGAGTAAACTCTTTTAACTCTTGGAAACTATCAGGTATAGTTTATGTATGATGATTATGCACAGAGGCGGGCTCAAGAGGCCGCTTTACTCATAGATATATCTTGTGATGTTGATGATTGGGACAAAGTTGTTCTGGGCAGAGCTCCCGTACAGAGGAGACTCGCCTGATTTTCGTGGAGAGTCAGGCCCAACACCGATTATCCACTAGGCAGCCTCCGCGGGGCCGACTCAGAGTCAACTGACCTCCGGATCTGGGTGTCACAATTTGCATCGAGCCTAGGGGTGCATACCCGCCACCCAGGGCTTCTTGAGGGGATCTGGGCTTAGCCATAGTCTTTATAGTGTAAGAACATCACCACTAGGTGTGGTTCATGTTGTTTAGGGTATGAGGATTACCCAGTGAAACTCACTCAGACAAAACCAGACACCGCATGCATGTATTTCGTGTGTTTGTGTGACGGATGAATGATGTGTGATCATGTATTGTATGGTTTGTGTGCTTAGT
Organism: Tetrastigma voinierianum; assembly: GCA_016808115.1. Classification (NCBI taxonomy): domain Eukaryota; kingdom Viridiplantae; phylum Streptophyta; class Magnoliopsida; order Vitales; family Vitaceae; genus Tetrastigma; species Tetrastigma voinierianum. Next base: position 287,572 of record JAEQBH010001001.1, read on the forward strand.
AGATAGCACATAGAAGGGATTTTGGGAGTTTTTACGGTAAAACTAGAACAAAGAGAAGAAAGAAAATAAATTTGAATAAATATATTTCTAGTTTAAAGAAAATGAAAAAATGAGGCGAAGAAAATAATTTTCTAAGGTTTACAAGTTGTAAATTGAAGAAATTGAGTAAAATAAATTTTTATAAATTTATTTATATTCGGAAATGAAAAACATATATAGAGTTTTTTCAGATTTTCCCAAAGAGTTGGAAATAATTGGTACAATAATAGTAATGGTAATACACAATGAAAACTAAAAATGGTAATGGATCGAAATGGCCACGCTCAATTGTATTGCAAGAGAAGGTGTAGTTATTAGGTTTGTATTGCACACAAGGTATTGTGACAGACATTGTATCACAGCCCAGCAACTAGGACGTGGACAAATCAGACAAAGAAGGTTTTGTATCGTTAATGGTAGAGGCCGGCTCTGAGGGAAACGGGTCATAATACAATTTTTGTATCGTGACTGGGGAAGGGCCTGGCAACAAGACAGATCAACACTTATATTACACTGTGCGATGTGAGGATAGGCAAGGCTGTATCCAAGTAACACCCACGCACTTACGACACGTCATGAGTCGATGAGCAGAGGCTGGGCGCGAGGCACTATAAACATATACTGGCCACTGGGCGTCACGACATTTACTAGGTCTTCATGATGAGCCAAGGGCTGGTCGGCCACGACTCGCCATTAATTTAGTCACACCTGGCACTACCATGTCTTCACTGGTCGGGCGATTGGGTGCTTAAGGCACCTTACCTCACTTTGACTTCCGCTTTGATCAAGACTGCTCTCTAGTCAATAATCGAATCGCTCATCACAAAATATTCAAAATTTTTTAATTAACAAAATAAAAACCGATAAATGGACAAAATTTTGAAACAAATTAAAATAAAATTCAGGGAAAAATGATTTAACATGTGAAATAATTGTCTCACAAGCATTTAAATACCTAGGGACATAGAATATGAATCAGATATCTCCAGTATGAATAAGGTCTCTGACTGTTTATGCCTTAGAGATACTTCATTGTATTTAATTGGCTATCTGAATTGTGTAGATGGTTAGTCAAGGACGCAGGACGTAGGAGGCGCCCATGGTAACGGGTCAGCAGATCACCGACATTCGAATCATCACGCACCAATATTTGATCGTAGGCCTTCGTGAGAGGCTATAGGTATCATGTGCAGCCATAGCAGGCCTGGGGCACAGTAGTCAAGGAGGTCCTAGTAACCTGTCAGGCGCATCATCCTCCACATTCAATGTGAGGAGATCCGATGGAGGCGCACTACTGGTTTACGTGAGATCGATAGCTGCGTTGTAGGCCACGGAGATTACCTCCGATCGCGACTCAGATCAAAGTTAATGCTCCAAACGCAGGGTGAGGCCTAGGTATGGTAGAGACGGGCAAGGACCTAGAGACTTGTGAGGCTGTGACATGGGCGTAGTTTCGTGAGTCGTCAGAGTAAGTACTTTCCCAGACACGCGAAGGCATGCTAAGGCTCAAGAGTTCCCGTAGAGTCAAGGTGGGGCAGTGATAACAAAGATGGATTATGGCCAGTCTCACAAGCTAAATTTGGTTATTATGATTACGGGTTACTTTATTACACAAGGTTAGAGATTTGACAATGGGTCAAGTTGTCCATTCAAAGCGTGATCAGAGGACTTCGCCTATTGGGGATACGGATCTAATGGTTTGGGACAAATTCGACATAGAGAGAGAGTCACTTAGAGGCTGAGACCTTATAAGAGCCTTAGAGGTGAGTTCTCCCCAAGGATTGGGTGGCGTAATAGGATGATATGTCGTGGTTGGGCGAAGCTGAGATCTCGGACTCTACTCACAAATGACCCGAGATCATGGACACGCTGAGTCACGCCATCCCAGGATGGATCGGTCGACAGCCATGTGGCCGCATCGACAGAGCGTAGAGGGTTACCGCCACACACGTGACTCGCACTGAGGTATTTCAAGGGGGACAAGCATGACATTTTGTCTGCACATTTTACTTCTAGTCCGTGTGTCAAGGGGATGCTGCTTTAACTGGGCTCAAGCAGTGAGCCTTACACTCCCAGAGGACGAGAAAGTTCAGACTTAGATCTTACCTCGGTAGTGTGCGAGTATGTGGATGTTTTCCGCATGAGCTACCCGACTACTCTCCACAAGAGGTTGTAGACTTCAGACGAGTTACACTCCCCAGTACTTCAACCATCTCATGACCTGATAGATGGCACCTCAAATGAGTCATAGAACTCATAGTCCGGAAGCACAGAGCTAATGGATAAGGGGTTCTTATTAGATCGAAAGACTTCTCACTGATGGGGTGCTCCCGGTCTATTTAAGTAAAAAAAGAAGGACAAGACCCTTCGATCGCGGCATTGATTAATGGCGCTGAACAAGGTTACAATCAAGAATCTGCACTCCATTACCGAGGATCGACGATTTGTTTGATCAGGATGAGAGGAGCGCGAGTCTACTCCAAGATAGACCTTCGTGACCGGTTACCATCGTGAGGGTTGCGGGAGATGACATCCCAAGACAAGAATAGGACGCGTTATGGCATTTTGGAGTTTACGGTGATGCTCTTGATCGACGCACGCGCCGTAGCATTCATGGACCCTTGCGCATAGTGGTATTCGAACCCTATCTAGATTAGTTTGCCGTGGTCTTCGTGGATGGCATTTTGATCTACTCCTACCGAGGGAGCATGAGCATCACTCGAGGATCGTGGTTATAGTTGTCGAGATCATCAATTTCCGACGCCAAGTTCAGTAAGTGAGAGTTTCACATCGAGGTGATATTTTTCGGGGACACGCGGTGTTAGCATCGTGAGTGTCGCCAACCCAGCAGAAGGTGGAGGTCGTAATGAGTCAGAGAGACCGAAATCGCCGAGATACGTAGTTTCTGGCATTACCGGGTATTACAGAAATTCATCTGAGGATTTCTCCCGACAGCAGCACTTGCGACGATCACCCGTAAGGAGGTCAAGTTTGATCGGGATGATCGATGTAGGAGGCATTCCGTGAGCCAAGAGGAGACTTACTTCGGGCCCATCTCGTAGTCCCAGCCAGGACAGGGTACACAAGGCATTGTGATGCCGAGGGCCTGGACTCGGGATGTGTTTGATGCAAACCAGAGGTAGTAGCTTATGGTTCCCGCCGCTGAAGAATCAAGGAGCACTACCCCACACACCCATTACTGAGTTGGCGGTCGTAGTCTTTGCCTTGAGATTTGGCGCCACTACTTATATGATGAGGAGATCGAGGTGTACTGCACCATAAAAGTCCAAGTATATTTTCGCTAGCCGGGACCTCAATATGAGGCAACAGACGGATGCAGAGTTTCTCAGAGGATTATGACCTCTCCACTTGCACACCATCCCAGTGCTGCAAACAGGTGGCCGATACACCCGCCTGAAAGTCAATGCAGGAGCGGCTATTAGTATAGCTTCTCAGAGAGTGGCGATGCTCGAGACTATGGGACTACGCACAAGACAATCCAGCACTGTGGCACGCTCGGGGGAGTTTGGGCACACCGTCTCGTGAGCAGAGTGGATTGAGTCCCAAGGTGGACGCAGAGATAGTGTCCATCGGGTGGACCTGCACAATGTGCACCGGCGACGAGGGTCGGGACCACCACCGATGGCAGCTTTTCGAGCATAGGGGACGTAAAGGTTCCCCGGGCCACCGACATTTAGAGAGGAGACTTCGTGTGTTTCATCGCTTCTCGATTCACGCGCATCCGTGTGGCAAGAAGCGTACCGTGATCTTCGCGCTGGCAGATTTATCGAAAGGTGACGAAGAGACACGTAGACTTGTTCGACGATGTCTCACGTGTCAAGAGGGTTGCAGGCTGAGCACCGGCCGCCAGGCTACTTCACCATCGAGGTGGCCGAAAGGGAAGTGTGAGCACGCTACGCATGGATTTTGTGACCACGCTACGTGACGCCAGCAGAGGCATGACGCAGACGTGATAAGGGACCGGCCATCGTTTACATTTTCAGCCGTATGGATGACCTTCATATGTGAGAGATTCGCCGGTTGTATATTCGAGATAGTCCGACATGGAGCACCAGTATCTATAGTGCCCGATAGGGACCCGAGGTTTGCAATGCACTTTAGAAGAGTTTCCAAAAGGCTACGGGCACACTACGACGATGAGTAATGGGGCCTTTTCCACCCGGACAAATGGTCGGCCTGAGAGGACTATATTGTGTGTGCTAGAGGATGTCGCGAGCATGGGCCCCGGATCATCGTGGTAGCTGGGGAAAGAGCACTCGCTTTAGTGGAATTCCGCCTAAACAACGCTTATCAGGCGAGTATTCAGATGGTACCGTATGAAGCATTGTATGGGAGGCCATGCATGTCACCGTTATGTTTGACCGAGGAGAGCTTCTCCATCACCGGTCCCGATCTCGATTAGAGACACTCGTAGAAGGTGAGAGCTTGATATTTACATCATCTTCACGCTCGTGTTTTAGAAGAGCTATGCTAATGTGCGACGTCGACCCTTAGAGTTCGAGGTTGGTGATCACGTCTTCTTGAAGGTGATGCCCAAGAGGAGAGTGGTCAAGTTCGGCAAGCACGAGAAGCGTGGGAAGCTATCACCTAGGTTTATTGGGCCTTTCGAGATACTCGAGAGGGTAGGCGTTGTAGTGTATCGGTTGGCTTTACCGCCCAGCATGTCAGGTGTCTACGAGTTATTTCACGTCTCCAAGCTCCAGAAGTATACTCCAAATCCAAATTTCATTCGTGGATTGTACGACGAGGTTGACACCGAACGAGACCTTCGAGGAGGCGGACTGCAGTATTTCAGATAGCCATGACTGTGCTCTTACGACGCAAGACAAAGAGGCTAGCGAGGGTGCGGCGGCGCATCTATGGGAGTGGAGTGGAGTCAACGTGGGAGCACGAGACACGATGCAAAACACCATCCCTTCTCTGTTTGGTGATGAATAGCACGAGTTTAGTCGTTATTATTAAACGACGAAGCCATATGCATATGGTATAGTGGAAGGTATATGCATGTGAGTGATTGTAATTGGCCTGCACTTCGTGACTAAATTCTTTAAGGAAGAGAGAAATGTAAGACCCGAGAAAATTCCACTTTCGAAAATGGCAAAATCGTACTTTAAAATCCAAAATTTATTCTCTAGATCTCGATTATGAGAAACGGATTTCACGCTGAATCGCCTTCGCAAATCTAGCTAACACGTCGAATTTAGTAGAATTCCGAGACAGTCGAGATTGACACATTTTTCGAGGCATCGAGTTTTGGGTGCCGTAAAACGATATTTGATGTGACAAAAGTCACATATAACATGTACTCTTGTGCCATAAGTTGCATGAGTAGAGAAATGATGGAAACGAACGGCCAAGATCGTGCCACGTGTAAAAATCCAAGCTTAGGGACATGATGGGTATTTTTGAAAGTTTAATGGAAAAGGATTGTAACAGTATAGTGTTGTCTCCTTCCAATTTGAGACAAAAAGATGCAAGAGTTGGGGAACGGAGAGAAAGCGTAAATGGTGTTTGAAGGAGAGAGTATCGCTTCAGATTTTCTGGCAATCCGACCAAATCAATCATTTTAGACAAGAAGGAGTTGTTCTACGTGGACGCAGGCTCACGCGGGCCCGGCTCAGGGAGTTTTCGACAAAACCTGAGGCAGTGGGGTTTCATCCTACTTGGTTTTACACTTTGATTAAGTGTTTTATGATGTTTCGGTTAGGTTGAGGCCTTGAACGGCCATTTGATCGGTCCCAAAACTTGGGACCGAAGTGTGAAATTTATGGAGCCCAAATACACAGTCCGTGACTATGTAGGGGTTGTTTGGGTGTTTATTTCATAAATTCATGAAATAAATATTGTTTTGATGGTATAAGGCCGGAAATGGCTTGAATTGTGTGGAAAATGTAATGTGGTCGTGAACAGTGAATAGTAACCCGAGGGTTTCATTGTTCGCGTGAATAGTGTTCATAAAATAATTTTTATAAAATAATGTGTTTGGTTGAGTAATTCAAATCGAATTGTTTCATAAGGATAATTAGCCCAAGGAGCTTAATTTTCGTGTAATGGATTGTGAAATTACATAACATGTTTGTGGTGATTAAATCTATGTGCAATGTATATCATGTTATATATATTTGCGAAGGTGTTATATGAATTGTATTGGAATTGGCATAATGCATTCCATATGCATCAAGCACCCTAGAACAATAGAAGTGAGTGCATGAGGTGATTCCCGAGAGAATGGTTTCTGAGGGGTCGACTAAAATAATAATTATATGAAGGTGAATCCATATAAAATATCAATCGCCTGAGTCGGCCCAATTGATACATCGGAGGGTTGTCCACTAAAGATCACCTGAGTCGAACCAATAATTATATCGGAGGGTTGTCCACAAATAAGGTTTCTCTATACATGGCTTCATGTGAGGGAGCCTGAGGACCCTGAGGTGTGGTCATTTAGACATTCAAGAGGATCATGCATTTGCTTGGAATGTGGGTTTACTGGGAGACGATATGCACTTTAGGTGAAGAGGAATCCATTTAGCAGATCTGCACCATCGGGCGATAGCTCACCCCGCCGAGGGAACATATTTTTAGGTACAGGAGCGCATCTATGAGACCCGATCATCCTAGAGGCCTAGGTTTCAGAGAAGAAAGTCGCTGGGTGGGCTTGAGTGGTTTTTATGATGGCCACATGTATTGTGAATTTTTAGATTTTAAGATATGTCGAGAAGAGTAAACTTAACTCGGTGAAACTATCAGGTATAGTTGATGCATGATGACGAAAGACAGAAGATGGGCCCAAGAGGCCGCTTTTACTCATAGATATATCTTCAGATGTCAGATGATCGGGACAGTTGTCTGGTAAAGCTCCCCAGACAAAGGAGACTCGATTTTCGTGAGAAAATGTCAACACTTGACATTCACGAGTAGCTTCACCCGGTTGATCAGAAGTCAACGGACTTCTGGATCAAGTGTCACATGTTAGCCAGATTTCGCGAGACGATTCCAACAAAGGAAACTGCTTTCACATCTCGAGACTGTAAAAAATTTTGAATTTTTACCGAAATTATGATTTTTTTTCCATAAATTCAATTTTCGTCTTACATTCTCCTCTCATGAATTCGTCCAAATTTCGATTAATCACAACACAACACATGCATATGCAACGTGCACAATACCACGCATGTAAACTCGTCATTTAAATACAAACCACTAAACTCACGTACCTCTCATCCCTAACAAGCAGTGGATAGTGGCCCGCATCGTGTTCCCGTCCCACGCTGACTCCTCCACCCATAGTGCCTCCATAGCACTCACTGCCTCAACGGCTCAAGGTCAGAAACCTCGATCAAGGCTATCCAAAATGTACACCGGTCCTCGGTTGTCCCATCGAGACACCTCATCCGCCCTCAATCCATCACATGAGTCGGATTCGAGTATACTTTCTGAGTGAGACGTGAGAAATACCTCGTGGACACCTGTCAAGTGCTAGCGTGAAACCAACCCAGACGCAACTACTTACCCTCTCGAGTATCTCGAAGGGCCCAATAAACCTCGACGATAACTTCCTCGCGCTTACCGAACTTGACCACTCCTCTTAGGCATCACCTTCAAGAAGACGTGATCTCAACTCCGGCAATCCTCAAGGGTCGACGTCAGACAAATCCTCAAAGATAGGCTCTTCCGCTACTGTCGTGAGAAGACCCGCCGATCGCCCTTCTCGGAGGTGTTCCTAATCATATCAGGACCGTTGATGGAACTCTCCCACCTCTGGCCCACACCTGACTCGCATGGCCTCCCATATAACGCCTCATACTCCGCGCCATCCGTATACTCGCCTGATAACTGTTGTTGTAGGCGAATTCCACTAAGGGAAAATGCTCCTCCCAGCTACCCTTATGATCTAGGATGCATGCTCGCAACGTGTCCTCTAACACCTGTATATAATCAACACAACATGTAACCCTACACAACCCATGCCAGGTAAACGACCTTCCCCAAGGTCAATCACCGACAATCCAATTGACCGTCAACCTAGTCCATGCGCCATGAATGACATCTATATACCAGTTCTCGCGGGCTCAACAACACCCAATGCAATTTCCTAAAGGGGTATCCAAATCTCGAAATACTTCCCGACTTCTATCACTCAACTCTGTCTACGTGGATAACCTGGACCGTGTTTTATCCCAGTCACTCCCACTTTATCACTCAACTCTAAGTCTATGTGATAACTTGACTGTGTGTTTTCATCTCAGGCAATATAACTCTTCGGCCTACACTGCGAGCCTCTTTCATTCACACAAAAATTTCAGATATCTCCATGGGTCTCTTACACCCACACAGAAATTTCGGATAACTCCACGGGTCTCATACACCCACAATGCAAATTCCGAGATCTCCCTGGTCTCTTACACCTACTACTGCACAAATTCGATATCTCCCCTGTCTCTTACATCCACACGTAAATTGATACCTCCCAAGTCTCTACACCCACGTGACCTTCGACTACCACTGCCCTTCACCCACTCAGACTTTTCACCTAAGCGGGAATTAATCTCCCTTCGCTTTTACCCAACACACACACTTTCTTCATTTCCTGATTCGAACTATGAGTCTTCATTGGACGTAGTCCCAAAGACAAACTCAACCCACACTCACCAAGAGTGGTGAATGACCATACCGTGTACCCACACCCGACTCGACGCGATGTTACCGTGCACATGAACGTAATGATGCCATACTGTGACACCCCAATCCCGGGGTCCACCCTGAGCAGAATCTTGGAGATCTCTAACTCACAATCCCAACCTATCCGATCAACTCTCACCCTACACCCTAGGAAAGAACATCCACATCTGGTTTCTCTAAAAGCCTCAACCTCTAAGCCCAAATCCATCACACAAGATGCAACAATGAATGAATATGATGCATCCAATTTAAACGCTACTCTAGTCAATAAGTGCAAGAGTAGAAACGTACCCTACATATCCGGCTACTCTGTATGCTCAGCCTATAGTACATGAGACCTCTGCCTCCGTGGACAATCTCGCCTCATATGCCCAAGCTATCGACAAAAATAACATCGTCACCGCCCGACTAGAAGTCCCTACCGTGTGAGTCCCTGTGACCGACCTCCCGACCCACTCCGACCCCTCCTGGCCCAATTGCGTCGCGAAGGTGCTCGATAGCACCAAAACCGAACCGGTTCCCCCGACCAGACGGTGTGGGAGGAATGAATCAGTATACTATTTTCACATTTAATCGGATCTTGTCCTAAACCCTCGGGATCCCCGTCTCTCTGGGCAATCCCGCTCACATGCTCAAAGCCGCGGCGTATAACATACTATCCGGCTCGTCGACCAGATGCCCAATCCTAGCCCCGGTCCCAATCCATGTGGAAGCGTAAGTCTTCCGCTCTTCCCAACCAGAAGAAGGATGATCCTCCTCTTGCGCCCAACACCCGCATCCCGAAAATCAGCATCCTCGGGCCTTCTCTCTATGGTCAGGGTCATCCCAACCATGGAGTCTATGTCCCGTAGGCGAAGTCCTACAATCCTACCCCAAATGGACAACTTCAGCCCATTCTCGAATCTCCCCAATCCTTTAGCCATGTCTCTGCGGGCTACGCAATCATCAGCAGAAAAACTGCCAGGCTTCGTGAATCTGTACCACATACTCCATCATACCATCGTCCCTCGCTTCACTAGTGGAACTCCATCTTCGTGATGCCTCGCAAGATCCTAAATACTTACCCATGAACAGCCTCCAAACTCGCCCATGTCATTGCCTCTCAGATTCTAGGAGGTCTTGCCTAGCTCCACCATACTACCTCACCTCTAGTCGAACGTAGGCTATCTAACTCGGGTCGCGCCAGGTAATTCCATAGCCTCTAACACCTTCTCGATCCGTACTTAACCAATGGTCCACACCATCTGATCTCCTCCCTTGTGAATGCTCTGAGGATGATGCACCCTAAACTCTCCGGGAGGTTATTCTACCTCCCCCTCACCACTGCTATACCTCAGCATGTGCGATAAAGAACAACAAGCAATACCTACAAATTTCAACAAAGGCTCATTGATCAACACAGTGGTGCTCCTAATTGGGCACTTCGTGGATCTTCCCACATCCTCTAGCCTCCCACTCAGCCATCTGGCATCAGCCTAAAATGGCAAGCAAATACAATGTAACATTCTCCCAAGGCATAAACACGTACCGAGACACTATTCATACACGTATCATAGTTCATACATACTGTCCCAGATTTATAGGCAATGCGAGAGACAATTATTAATTCCACATTAAATCATTTACCATCAAAATTTTCATCTTTTGAAAATTTTATTTTCCAAAATTTAAGCTCATTTTTTCTTATTTTATTTTATTTTTTCAAAAAATTTATTATTATTATTATTATTATTTTTGTAAACAAGGTTCATGAATAAAGGTCCAAACAAAGGATCAAACAATACACGAATCCACTCCTACTATCACAATACAACCTCGTATTATGACACAAACACCCCAAAGAAATTACATGCTTTTCCCGGTCACACAATACACTCAAAGGTATCATGACACAATCCCTTGCCTAGCCTCCTTATCGCTTACACACACTCCGTATTGTGACCCAATACCTCAAGCCAACTCCGTCACAATACACTCACGTGTATTGCAATACAATCCTCCTTCCCTGAAGAACCCTTTGTCACAATACAACTCCCTCAGATTACGACACACAAATACCTGTGTCGGCTCTCGAAGATTGTCACAACAATACACTATTGTATCAGTGACACACTCAACAACCTACTGCACTCCCTATACCATACAGGTCATAATACAATTTCCCATTTATTGTGGATATAGTCGTGCAAAGAGCTCCAAACCCATTTTTCGCACCTTTTTTCCAATATTTTTTTTTCATTTCTTTCCAGCTATTGGAAAATCACCCAAAAATACATATACATATTTTTTTTTCTTCATTTTCAAGTGCACCAAATAAATTTATAAAAATTTATTTTATTTACTTTTCTTCAGTTTTACACACTGTAAAACCTTAGAAAACAATTTTCTTCACCTCATTTTTTTTTTCATTTAATTCTAGACCATTTTGTCCAAAATTCCTCAACCTCCTATTCTCACACTAAACCCTAGTGTTCAACCCTAAAATTTATTAAAAATTTTATTTTATTCTCCAATAAACCAAATAAATTTATTAAAATTTATTTCATTATTTTTTTCCGGCCATCATCAGAAAACTCCACAATTTTTCCTACACACTAGGTGCTAATCACTAAACACACAAACCAATCATAACACATAACAATTCATGTTATATACATCAATCACACTTACATAAAAACACCATGCATGCAAGGTTCTTAATCCTATCCCGATCGTTTCCAGTAATCATATACCTAACCCTACATCGAACCACCCAAGTGGTGATGGATACCCAAACCCGAGCTCCTTGTATTCGTGATACCTAAGTCGATACCAAGCCAGACGCCGCTGATCCATGAGGTCCGTTGACAACCCGTCAACCCAGAATACTGTGGAATGTGCAACCCGACACTACTCATTTTGCACCCGCAGAGTCTCCTTTGTACCTGTGGTTCTACTCTAAGAACCACTTGTCACAACATCAACATCAGAAGACATATACATGAGTAAAAACGGCCACTTAGGCCCATACAACAATACTCATCAATATACACTAACTATATACCATAGTTTCAAGAGTTAATAATTTCATTTTTTATACAACATATATTAAAAGTTTAAAACATTCTAATACATGTATCCAACTAAAACACCAGTGCCACAACCCTAGCTTTCTTCAAGATCGCCTCTTAGATGAGCCGCTCTTCGAACGCTCCCTGCATTCTAAATGATATTCCTCGACAGTGGTGGAGTTAACGCCGCAGCTGAATCACCTTGGAACCCCTGTTCCCACCCAAGTGCATATGTAATGATCTCTATGGTAAACACACATTCAAGCAAATTGCATCCTACTTGGAATGTCTAAATGACTCAACCCATGTCCCGTATTCCCTCACCGACTCTTCACACTCTGCCTAAGCCATGTATGAGAAAAATCGCTTTCAAAACAAAAACTCTGTTTTTGAGTCACACCACCGGTTGGCTTGCAAAAATACGACTACCCTCCGAGTGCGAATGCCGGGAGAACCTTCCAAACAATACATGGGTTCCTCCACGGTACCAGGACCATCTCCCAACACCATTCTACTTTAAAATCATCGTGTGAAATTCCTTTCACAACCATATTCGCTTTAATTTTTCATGTCATGCACCCACACTCTAATTTAGGTTACCCAGGCATATGAAATGCATTATGTCATTTTCAACACAATTATACTAAACAATATGCAAAATATATCATCATACATATATTTACATAATTTAAATCACACAAAGCATGTTATGGAATTTCAATCCATTACACCAAAAATTAGCCTACATGGGCTAATTAACAAACACGAGCAATCTCGATTTGAATTACTAACCAAACATATTTTTCTTCACAAAATTATTTCAGGAACACTATTCACATGAACAAATAAACCCTCGGGTTAACGCTCACCACCAACCACCAAATCACCTGCCCCACTTTCGCAACCCGACTTCATACCATTCCTACTTCATGCACACCACAAAGATAATTTATAGCATGAATTATATTAATAGTACTTCAAACAAATTGCAAAGTGACTGCTGCGGGTTGTCCAATGGGCTCCATAAATTCACACTTCTGGCCCTGGGTGTTTCGATCCCATCAAACTACTGCTCAAGGCCTCAAACCAACCGAAACATCACAAAACACTTAAATCAAGAGTAAAGCAAGTAGGATAAAACCCCACCTCACTGAAAGTTTGTCAAACTCCAAGAAACCTAAGACTTCACGCGTTTCCCTCAATCGCAGAGAACGACTTTCCTTCATTCCGAAGGAACTGATGGTTCACCGCCTCGAGATCTAGAGAGAAGTCACACTCTCTCTCACTAAAAATCAAAATTTTAAGCTACTGCATCTCCCTTTTCTTTTCATGTTTTGGCTTTGGCTCCTTAAGGTAGGAGATGACACTATTCCCTATTTCATCTTATTATCATTTAAGATTAAAGAATACCAACTATGTCCCTTAGCTTGATTTTGACACGTGGCACACCTCTACTGTCTCGCTCCCATCATCATTTCTCTACTCATGCAACTTATGTCACATGAAAGCACGTTGTTATATGTGACTTTTTCACATCAACGCTTACGCACCCGATACTCTATGGTTCTAAACGTGCAAATTCCGAACATTCTTAATCTCGACGAAATTCGACGGTTACTAGATTACAGACGATTCCAACAAATAAACTGTCATCATCCGAGATCCAGAAAAATTTGATTTTTACCGAATTACGATTTTGCCATTTTTCCATAAATCGAATTTTCTGGTCTTACAAATAACATCGCCTCACATTATACAAATAAAATAGAAGAAATAAAGGATAGTATAGTTAATGATTATTCAGAAAACCTAAAAAACGCCTTAAAATTAAAAAAACCTTTTAGCTCAAGCAAAAAAATAGGAATTATAGGACAAGACCCTTAGAAACATTGGAATAGGAACAAAACAATTTGTAAAATACTAATAAAAAATCCAAATTTGACCATAAAAACATCGACATCGCGACAACCTTGAGACACAAAAGAATTTAAATACAATAGAAGAATTATTACAAAAATAGCCTTATTAAACCAAGTTTTGCTCTCATAGATCGGGCTGCATTTTTAGTTAGAAACTATAATAAGAAAACGAGGAAAAGCCAGGATGGTAATCAATTGTGACGCCCCAAATCCCGAGGTCCCGTTGACCACCGTCAACCTGCGGAATAACTGTGTGTCTCATATCATGAGATCCATTGTGACGCCCCAAATCCCAAGGTGTCCTGTTGACCACCGTCAACCTGCGGAAAATCTGTGTCTCATGTCATGAGACCCATACATAAGTAAAAATGGCCACATTGGCCTACACATCATACTCACCAAACATTTAAATCAACTATATTACAATAGTTCAAGAGTTAATTATATCACTCTTAATACAACGTATATTAAAATTTAGAATTCTAATACATGTTTTACAAATTTCATATCAAAGCCACAATCCCACTTTTCTTCTCAAAAGTTACTCTAAATGAGTGTCATCTTCCAACACTCCCTCGCACTTGAAATAATGTTCTTCTGATTGTATGAGTACGCCAGAGCGAGCACTTCTACATGGGGTTACTCCCACCTAAGTGCACATGTACGGCAACCAAACACACCCAAGCAAATACATGATCCTACTTGAATGTCTACGATATGGATGAGAAATGCGACTCACCTTTCACTCCCCCTCGAGCACCCTCACCGACTTCACGATGCCTAAGCCAAATGAGAAAACACTGTTTTCAAAACAAAAGGTTTTGTTCTCAAAACATACTAATGAAGCTCGATAAAATCTATTAGACAACCCTCCTATAGCGAATTTGTTAGATAACCAAACAATTACTAGCCCTCTCGACGTGAATCAATGACAATCTCCCCAACCCAATTCTCCAAAATTCATTGAAATTCCTTTCACAACCATTTTCCTTTTATTTTTCTTTCATGTCATGCACTCACACTCTACCATTCTAGGTGCCCCTGCATATGGAATGCATTATGCCATTTGAAACAATTCATGTTAATATATAAATCATGCATATATTAACAATTCATTACTAATCACATGTTATTTAATTCATAGCAATAACATCAAAATTAGCTCATGGGCTAATAAACAATTCAAGCAATTCATTTGAATTACCCAAGCAACAATAAAATCACACACAAATCACGTAGAATGCAGAAACCCTAGGTCTCTATGACTATCTACGACCACTCTAGGATTTTCTTCACTGATCTAAATATTTTGAGACCGAAAACACTGCCTTCTAGGCCTTAACAAATCCCCATCCATTAAAATGGCTCTTAGCTAAAGAATAAACCAAGTAGGAAAAGACCCCTACCTCTTGGAGTTGTCGAAACTCCACAAAACCGATGTCCACGAGTAGCCTTTGCAGCGTAGATCAACTTTGCTTCTTAGCCCGACGAGAACCGACTGTCCGAAAGCCGGGAAATCTAGAGAGAAGTTGCACTTTCTCTCTTTAAAACTGGTTCTCCCCGCCACTGCACGTTCTTCCAAAATGAGTCAAATGGAGAAGATGAAGTCCTATTTTTATTCTTTTCACTTAATTCCCTTTTGTCCTCTAGTTTGACTTAAAAGGGCCTTTTGACACATGGCTCAATCTAAGCCATTCATCTCCTATCCTCTCACTAATCATGCAACATGTGTCACATGGGTACATGTAAGAGGTGACCTTGTCACACTGCTGTCTCTCATGAACCTGTCATACAAGACCCGACACCCGATGTCCGAAACGGAAATTTCCGACTATCTTGAATTTGACGCAAATCGATGGTAGCTAGATTTCGTGAGACGATTCCAACCAGAAGTCCGTTTCATTATCCGAAGATCTAGAAAATTTCTGATTTTGAATCGAAATTACCATTTTACCATTTTTTTTCGTAAAATTGAATTTTTCTGGTTTACACCATACATGAGTAAAAATGGCCACATTGGCCTACACATCATACTCACCAAAATACCTCCAACTATATTATAATAATCTCAAGAGTCGTTACATCACTCTTAATACAAACATATATTAAAATTAAGAATTATGATACATGTTTTACAAAATATATCTATCAAAGCCACATGCCCGCTTTCTTCCTCAAAAAGCGTTCTAATGAGCGCCATTTTCCGAATACCTTGTAAATTCGAAATAATTTTCCTCGACAAAGGTGAGTAATGCCCAATAGTGGAATTATCCTACATATACTCCCACCTATGCATGTAATGGCAACTAAACACATTCAAGTAAACATGCAAGTCCCTTACTCAAATGTCTACATGATATGGATGAGAATGCACCTACCCACTCCCATGTCTCGAGCCACCGACTCCCCCACGCATGCCTAAGCCAAGTGTGAGAAAACATATTTTCAAAACAAATTATTTTTGTTCTCGAAAACATACTACCGAAGCCATAAAATCTAACGGACAACCCTTCGAGGTAAATCAGTCAAGTAATTCAAATAATACGGTCTCAAGCCCAGATGAAATGTCGACAACCCTCTACAGGCAATTCTTCGAAAATCTTCCTGAAATTCCTTTCACAACCATTTTCTTTTATTTTATTTTTCATGCCATGCACTCACACTTCATTGCTCTAGGTCGCCTGCGCGCATACTTAAATGACATGCCATTTTCATAGCAACACACGCCAATATATATCAATCATGCATATATTGACAAAATTACATACTAACCATGTTATTCATTCATAGCAACAACATCAAAATTAGCTCACATGCTAATAAACAATTTAATTCCAATGGCTCACACAATTATATTTTATATAATTCAAACATCATGTTTTTGTGGAAACCCCAGAAAATCCTAAATTTGAAAAGTGGTAAATGTGTACTGCAAAAATTGGAATTTTTCTAGATCTCGAATGACGAAATAGACTTCACCGTTGGAATTGTCTCACGAAATCTAGCTACCACGTCGAATTCCGAGATAGTCGGAATTTGCACGTTTTTTCGAGGCAACAAGCGTAATGCGCAACACTCTACATACTTTGAGCTGGCCACAACAAGGTCACGTGTCAAAGTGTAATGAGTCAACTTGAGCTCATGTGGGGCCCATGTGGACACGTGGGCATCTCCAATTGGAGGAAATCAAAGGTAGGTGGATAAGTGGATAAGAAATCCAAATAAGCTAATGACGGGTTTGGCTACGTGGCAAGCGAGGAATAAAACAAAGAGAAAAGATAACACTTTCCTATTTTGGTCGATACGACAGCTGGAGGAGGAAAATCATATTCTCAGCAGAGAGAGCAACCAACTTCTCAGATTCCATTAATCAAGCCGATTCTCGTCGCCATGAAGCAAAGTTGTTCTGGCGCGGCAAGGGCCATGTGTAAGAATCAGCTTTAGGAAGCCGATAATCTTAAGGTGCGGTTTTCCTACTTGATTTAATCTTTTTTTAAGAGCTTTGTTAATGCTTTAGATGATATGAGGCCATGAGGGATCGTTTGATCAGTCCCGAAACTTGGGACCTAATGCCAAAATTCGGGGATTATGGTCAGATATACCACTGACCGCTTCGTGTGGCTCAGGTTATAATTGATGCATTAAATTGGCATTGTGTTGTCACGAAATGGTTGAGGATTTTGGTTCCACAAAAATCCGATGCTTAGGTGAGAGGGTTGTCACTAAAGCCCATCAAGATAGATGTGGGACCGTTAAAACAAATCTGCTGCTTGTCGACCAAAACGGTCGGGCGTGTGCTGTAAGAAAATATTGCTTAAGCACTTAATGGCTTTTGGAAAGGAGAAAAAATAAGCATATATGAAAATTTAGGTGTTAACATGAGTGTTTGAATTATATAAAATATAATTATGTGAGAGCCATTTAATTAAATTGATTGTTGATTATCTATGAGCTAAGTTTGGATGTTATTGCTAAGAATTAAATAACATGATGTTGTGAGTTAAAATTTGGTTAGTATATGCATGATTTATATATTAACATGAATTGTTCGGAAATGGCATAATGCATTTCATATGCACCTACACCCTAGAACGATAGATGGGGAGGTAATGACATGAAAGAAAATAAAAAGGAAAATGGTTTTGAAAGGAATTTCAATGGAAGATTTTCCAGAGAATTTGGTTGGGAGATTGTCCAACAATTCACGTCGGAGGAGCCCATGAATTGTTTTAGAGAGTTATCCAACAAATTCGCCTCGGAAGGTTGTCCAATAGATTTTACCAAAACTCGGTAGTATGTTTTCGAGAACAAAAACATTCAAGTAGACATTCAAGTAGACATTCGGGCAGGGATCATGTATTTCGCTGAGTGTGTTTATTGCCATTACATGCGCACTTAAAGCGGGAGTAACCCATGTAGATAATTCACTACTAGCCATTGCTCACCCTATCGAGGAACATTATTTCGTGCAATGTGGAGTGTTCGAAGATACCATTATTAGGAGGTCGCTGAGAAGAAAGCCGATTGTGGCTTGATATGAAATTTGTAAACATGTATTAGAATTCTAAATTTTAATATATGTTTCTGCGTTAAGAGGATGTAATAACTCTCATGAATTCATTGTAATATAGTTGGTTAGATTTTTGGTGAGTATTGATGTATGGGCCCAAGTACTCATGTATGGGTCTCATGATATGAGACATACGTAATCTCGTGGGTCGACGTTGTCAACAAAACTCCTCCGGATTTAGGGCTACAATGTTAACACATTTATTCATATGTACACACTGCTTCCAAGACACACTCCAAAGCCATTCACTCTACAACATCATGCAAATAACACATGGACATTTCACAAGAATCACAAACCCCGATCGCTTACCAGCCTCCAACAATGCGGCCGTCCGAACCGCCCAAATTGCAAAGATTCGGTCCCTCTCCGGGAGGACCCGAAACTCACGCTTATTCTCGGGGCCTCAAACACTCCAACCACAATTTATCACACATCCAAGGCACACATGGACCATTTTCGGTCCGAGATCAATCCGAGACTCCAAAATAGTCCCGGTTTCAAAGATGCGCCCGACTGTGGATCGATCAAACGGCCACTCACTTCGCCATAATCCAAATCACAACATGTTTCAACAAGTGATTAACCGCGAGAAAACCTTTACTTCCGGAGTTTGTCAAAACCCTTGTAAAACCGCGCCCACGCCAGAGCCTCGGCCGCGGGGAGCAACTGCCACGCGAACCGCCGCATCCGACGCTCGAAATCTAGAAAGTCGACACTTTGGCTCAAAATCAGACTTTTTTCCTCTCTTCCTTCTCCAACCGGGTTGAGAATCGTCAAGTGGGAGAGTACTTTGCCACATGTCAACCTACAATTGGTCGACAGGATTTTATCCTCTTTATCCATCTACTTTGATTTCATCCAATTAGTGATGCCACGCTCCATGTGAGCCCCACACTTGAGCTCAAGCTGACTAATTCTGCACACGACACATGGCACCTCTCGATCCACTCCAAAATGCAAGCAAGTGTCCCGCACTACCCTTTATTACTCCTCGAAAAACGTGAAAATTCCATCGTCTCCTCAATTCACGAAATTCGCATACAGAAATAGATTTCCGCGAGACGATTCCAACTATGGAAGTCCATTTCATCATCCGAGATCTAGAAAAATTCCTGATTTCACCTAAATTACCATTTTACCCTTTCGTAAAATTAGAATTTTCGAGGTTTCACATCACTACAAAAGATTAAATGATAATAATGATGATGATGCATATAAATACCTTAACAAATATTTTTTTAATTAATTTATTCATGACATAGATATTTTTCTCAATTGTAGATTGCAAGAGGATTTTGGGCAAATAAGATTGCATTTAAGATAGCAAACCATGGACCGCTTGTCCTAGGATTATATGTGAATGGAATGTAATGCCATTTGATTGTTAACGCCCCTCAGATATATTTCAACGAATGATGGATAGAATATTTAGTAAATACTTTATTCTTGTACATATTGATGATATTCATGTTTTTCTAAAACTTTTCATGAACACACATAAACACTTAGAACTTGTTTTTGGAAGAACTTATAACAATGGGTTATAGTTAGTAGAAAGAAAACAGTTATTCAAAATCAAATTAAATTTCAGATTAGAATTAGAAATGCTTCAAGTAAAACTTCAAGAACATATAGTACAAAAATAAATAATTTTTAGATAAATTAGAAGATTTAAAACCCTTCAAAGCTTCTTTTAGGATTATTAAATTATGTTAGACCTTACATTAAAAACCTAAGTCAATTCACTGACCTTTATAGTAAAACCAAAAATACAAAGGAAAAATATTTAACCCAAGAAGATATTAAATTAGTCCAAAAATAAAGAACTTGTGAAAAATCTTCCAACCTTACATCTCCCATTATAAAATGAATATAAAATAATCCAAATAGATGCTAGTCAAACAGGATGGGGAAGAATTCTTTTAGCATTAACCAATACTTAAGAAAATCAGAGATATCAGAAGGAACTTTTAATGAATATCAAAAGAACCTTAGTTCAACAGATGAAATAGAAGCTATAATTTTAGTTTAGAAAAATCTACCTATTTTTAAACCAAGAACACTTACTTAAAAACCGACAGAATTATTAAAAAATTATTTAAAAATAAAAATTCTTCAAAATTATCTACCAAAAGATGGATAAAATTTCATAACGCTTTCATTGGTTTCAAACCTAAATTTGAACATATTAAAGGAAAATATAATATATTAGCATATTGGTTAAGTAGGCAGATTTTTATAAATGATTTAATTATTTGTTACTAAATTTTGTTTATAGGAACATGGCTCAAAGGAGAATATCAAAAGCAAAAACTTTTGAATTTGGAACTGTAACTTTAAATAAAGTTTTAAACCCAAACCTTCAATTTCAGTCTTTGTATTCTCAAAACCTTTTTAAAGAACATAAAGTAATTGTAGATAACCTTTGGTCTTTAAAACCTCAAAACTTTCCTAACCAAAATCTAGCATATGCTTATGGAAAAATCATTTCGCATTTTGCCTTAACATCTTCAATATTTTCAAAAACCAGCTTGTTGCTTTAGAAACCGAAAAATTTCACTCGTTACAAACCAAGAAAAGCAAGAAAACCTTATTAAGGAATTAGAAACTAAATTAGTTCTTTTTTGAACAATATTAATAAAATCGAGTTAATTAATATGATTAGAAAATCAGGTCTTCTTACCGAACAGTTTGAAAAACTTGTAATTAAAAACAAGTTCGGGTCTGATATTTATGATATAATAGAGTCTTTCTGTAAAACTTGGTAAATTTGAACTTTTCCAAAAAAAAAAAAAAAAGGGGCAAACACGGTGAACTTGTCACTACGATATAGGTTGAAACCCGGGTTTTCTAGATCCTGATGACGAAACTGACCATCACTGGGTTCGTCTCACGAAATTTAAAGGTCACAAACGACTTATCAATTCGAAGATACCGGAATTTCATGTTTTTCAAGGTACGGGGTGTCTAAGCGACATACGACGAACTACGTAGTGACATGGCAAGCCATGTGAGTGACATATGGCATGACATATGTCAACATGCATGGCACATGGAGAATGCTATAAATATGGTGTAGAGCTGTTCGTAGAAGGAGGGAGCAGTAAGAAGGAAAACGCTTAAAAAAGGAAGTAAAAATAAAGAAAGAGAGAAAATAAAAGAGAGAGAGAGAGAAGGAAGTGGAGAGAAATAAGGAGAAAGAGTTGTTCGACTGGCTCTAACTCGTTAAGACAGTCAAGTCCAGATATTCGATGAGGTCGCACTTCAAGAGGTAGGATTCTTCTACCTTAGTCCCTTTCTTTATCCTTTTCGAGCTATTGTTTTGGTTCATGGGGACTCACGTCATGTTTATGGCATGTTTTATGGTATTAATTGGAATATGAATCTATTTTGCATCAAGTTATTTCCTTAAAACCTGAGATGGGCTTATTGGCTCTAACTAACAAATCGTACTTCATATAATCTTACAACATGGGAGATTTTGACTTATAACCTTTCTTTAAAGGATATAGCCCTTCAGATGAGCTTATAAAAAATTGGCTTCATAATGAAGATGAGCTTTATAGCCTTTAGATTAGACTCATATAAGCCTTAAAACATACGCATGTGCTCAGAGCCTTAAAACATGGATAATGCTTATAGTCTTTTTTTTTTCTTTTCGACCGAGATGGCTCATAGCCTAAAACAGAGATGAGTTTATACTCTTCCAACAATAGATCACTAATAAATTTAAACACGGAGATGGGTTTATAAAGTTCAAATAACAGATTTGCCTATATAAATTCTTAAAACAATATGGCACGGTGCTTATATACTTACTTTGAAAGGACATAGCTTCATAGTCTTTTTCTTTTCTTTTTTGGAACGACTACTTCATAAATTTTAAAATTACTGATATTTGGCCATAGCCTTCAAATAATAAATCGCTCATAACCTAAAAACACAGACGGGGCCTTATAGCCTTTTTTAAAGGCGATGCTCAGCCTTAAACATGGAGATGGGTTTCTAGCTTCTTTTTTTTTAAAGAAGATGGGCTTATAGCCTTCAAATAGTAGATTTGGCTCATAGACTTAAAACATGAAGATGGGCTTATAGCCTTCAAATAATAGATTGGGCTCTTATAACCCTAAGTCATGAAGATTGGCTATAGCTTGTTTTTAAAGGAGATGTGCCTAGCCTAAAACATGGAGATGGGTTACTAGCTTCTTTTTTTTAAAGAAGATGGGCTATAGCCTCTAAATAACATATTCGGGTCATAGGATCTAAGACATGGAGATGGCCTATAGTTTTAAATAACAACAAATTAATATAGCCTTAAAATATGGATTTGGGCTTATAGCCTTTTAATTTTTTTTTTGAATGGAGACGTGGCTCTGACTTTAAAATGGATAATAGCTACAACTTTTTTGTTGTTTTGAATGGAGACGGGCCCATGCCTCTTAAACATAAATGGGACTTTAAATTTCTTCAACATCATGATCGCCAATAAATTTCTTAAAAATTGAAGATGAGCTTATAACTTTAATAGAGACAATATAAATTTCTTCGATTGACTCATATGGTCTTAAAACATGGAAATTGACTTATAGCCTTTTTTTTTTTTTTAATGGAGATGGGCCCATATCTTAAAACATAGAGATCAACTTATAGCCTTAAAAATTGAAGCAAATTAGTTCAAATAGACTTAAAACATGATATGAACTTTATAACCCTTTTTTTTTCAGAATGAGACGGGCCATAGCCTTAAATCATAGAAATCAACTTATAGCCTTCAAATAACACATTGGTTCAAGAAACCTAAAACGTGAATATGGGCAAAGCCTTTTTTTTTTAATGGAGATGAGCTCGCACTTCAAACATGGAGAATGGACTTATAGCCTTCAATCTAACAAATTGACCTAGCTTTACAATGTGGAGATGGGCTTATAACCTTTCTTTTAAAGGATATGGACTCATAGAATGCAGACGAGCCTTTTTTAATGGAGATGCGCTTATAGCCTTCAGATTAGGTTTATAGACATATAGCCTTAAAACATGGAGATGGATTTGTATAGGTTTTTTTTTTTTTTTAATGGAGATGGGTTTATAGCCTTTAAATAAACATATCGAAGCCTACAGCCTTAAATCCATGGAGATGGGGCTTATAGCCTTCAAATGACATATTGGGCTCATATAGCCTTAAAACATGGATATTAGCTTATAGTTTTGGAACTAGAGATGAGCTCATTGCCTTAAAACATGGATTTTGGGCTTATAGCCTTCAAATAACAAATTGGCTCATACAACCTTTTAACATCTTTCAGATATTTTTTGCAAAAATATTAAAATGAATAATAAATAATAATAATCATAATAATAATTGAGCTTATTCAGATAAATAATGACTAAAATTAAAATTTATAATTTGTAAAGAGGCAAGTTTTTTCTTATTTCATGTGCATATTTAATATTAAATAATGAGCATAATATTTTATAATGCTTTGATTTAATTAAACTGATTTTTCAACTATTACTCATTCTCAAAATAAAAATATTAAAGATTTTAATTATTGAGTATATTCATCATTTTTATTTATGTACTGATTCAAATATAATTTTCATATATGAGAGACAAATATATAAAGAATATATAAATAAATTGTTGATGGAAATTGGTCAATTATTTGATTATTGATTATTTTTTAAATTACTAAATTTGAATGAATTAACACATTGAACTCATTTCTAATTATAAGTTTGTTTACTTAATATGATTTTATATAAATAAAAATGTAAACATATTAAAATAACCAAGCATTTAAACTAAATTTTAGCTTGTGACTTCCTAATGTTTTGAATTTCTTGACATTTTATTATTAACTAAATCAATTTTTAAGTTTCAAGTTATTTCACACAAAAACAGCTTGTTATTTTTGAAAATCAATAAATGATTTTCATTGGATATTAAGATTCAACCTTCTTATTTAAAAATAATAATAATAATAATAAATAAAAATTGACCTTCATAAGCTTTCCATGTCATTCTTTTTTTTTTTTGACAAGCTAGACATATGACATGGTTCGATTAACTCCAATCGTGCCATTGCAAAGTAAACTGATCGCCGATTTGGTTTGTTATTTATATAAACCAAAAACCTAATCATAAACATTGTTAATTGAATCTTCGGTTAACCATTTTTTCGGTTAACCATATTGTGACACCCTAAATCCAGGGGGTCCGTTAACAACCCGTCAACCCGCGGAATATTCGTGGATGTCGGTTAACCCGACATCACACCATTGAGTCCCATTTTCCAGACTGTAGATTTAACTAAAAATCTGCAGAGTCTTCTTGCACGGAGCCTCTACCAAAATATAACTTGTTCATTTTCATGAACGATCACACCGTGGTCCATACGAGTAAAAATGCACAATAAAACAGAGCCAATCTTATCCATACAAATACACGATATCACCAAAGCCACCAAGAGTTATTACATCACTTTAATACAAAACATTATATTAAACTAACATGTTCCTAATATAACATACAAACATGGACTATGTAACAATCAGCCCGGCTTCATGATGTTGGGTTTTGGGCGAGCACCCATTCGTGATGCACATGTCCTTACTGAAAGGGGGTCCGACGACGGGGCGACGCTAACGCCCAAGATAAGTCTTACAAGGGCTATTCCCACCTAAATGCATGAATGGTCAAAAACAACCAAGCACACACCAACCTGTGTGTGGCATGCAATCCTAGCACAAAATCCTACTGGCCATGAATGAAACGCGACTCATCATGCTCCCATGTATCAAGTCTCACCACTATCTTCAAACATGCATTTGTCATGAATGAAAACCATTTAAACAAATGTATTAATACCCGTGGATGTAACATATAAATAATGGACACACTCGATTATCTATTTTGTGACAACCCTCCGATGCATATCAATTGGGTAACACCACACCATTATATGGACAACCTTCGAGATAAATACAATGGATATATTCATAATCTATTTCAGAACAACCCTCCATGTATATCAATTGGGTATAATCTTCGACGATTACATGTGTGGACAACCCTCCGACACGAGTGACATACTCCAATAAATAATATTGTTGGTCAACCTTCCGAAACAATTCTCTCAAGAAACCACTCATGCACTCATCACAACGTTTCAGTGGTGCCTTAATGCACGTGGAAATGTAATGAGCCATTTCCATTTCAACTCCGTGCAACACCAGCAACTCAGATTTCATTAGATCATCAGCACGAGTCCACAACCCATTCACCGCGATGTGGTGAATGACAACGATCATGCACTCACACCCACACCGCGGCATATCCTCAACAGTGGTAATGCAATTTGCCATTGCACTCAAGTCATGCCTTATCGTATAAAGACCTCACGGACACCTTATACCGCACACCCACCATACCATGGACACTAAGTGTCAATGTACACAAAAAGTCCATATTATCTGGTTAAACGTTAATATACATGC